>OY728156.1:906152581-906777581 GCA_963277665.1 Viscum album
TCCACTGTTGATGTATGTTTACACACAGCTGGACACGGTCCTTTGGTGGGTGCCTACTAGGAGTTATTTCTCACACCCTGTTTGGGTCATGCTTTTCGGCCCAAACAGATTACATTTTTTGCTTGTATTAGTAGGGGAAGTATTCCCTATACAGGTACATGATTTCTGCCGGGGTGTAGGAGATCATGGGACCGATCATTGGCTCACAAAGCCGCCTGCTGTTCTGTTTTTCTTTTCTATACCTGTACTTCAGTTGTATTGTATTGATTGTGTAACATGTTCTAGCTGATTTTAGAGAATTGAGGCATTTTTCATCGTTACTTATATACTAGTTGGTTATCTCTACTATAGTTGTTTATTTCAGATGTGTATGGTTATTTCTTCGGCTATTTTTGTATGATTTTTATTTTATTCCGTTACTCTACCCTTTGAAAATTGAGGGCATGGTTTTCCCACTATCAGACCATGGCCTTCACTGCTAGTCGGCAGCCTCTGGCGTTTGGGGAAAATGCACTTGAGGTCATGTGACCAATAGGTTTCGGGACACCCGTTGAGTGGCATCCAGATCTGGGACGTTGCATTTTAAATCCCTCAAAAATATCATTCTATAATGTAACTTCCTTTATCATCCCTTAAATACAATTTAATCAATATTATACTCAATTCGTATTGGTATCATATTAATGCGATTTCATCACAATCATTAACATTACCATTAAGAAATATGTCTTTTATTATTATCATGGATCTGTTTGAGATCGATCAAGGTGAACCCACATTTACTCATCCCTGATGAACACCCTCATATCTTAATCAAATGTGGTTGTAAAATGAAAATCGGTCAGGACTGAAGCCAAACACATGGATTGAAACACATCTCTACTCTTTAACATAATGTTGGGGGATAATTCATCCTCTATATTCAAATATGAAGATGAAATAACTAATTTGATTCAAGAATCAGGGACATATTTTCTTATAAAAAAACCATACTAAAAAAATCAGTTTGGGTATCCTCTCCTACTAAACCACAAAAAACAAATCAAAATTCATATTTCTAATTTCTAGGTGTTTGAAATTATTCAATTATTCCAATATATATCAAATACCAACATTCATTCAAAGATCAGTTTTGGTTGGCCTTCCAGGTATCATCCTTTGATGCAATGTCTTCATCATTGGGAGCCGCATACAGTTGGGTGTGGATGTTGATTGTTCAACTTCTGATATAGAAATTTTGTGGAAACATCTCTAAAACAAGATTCAAAGTATGGTATATTATTAAACATCTAATTGGTTTTCATCAATCATGAAATCACAGACCTTAGTATATTCCTCCAAAATCATTGATCTCATATTTTATTATTCATCTATCGATAACTCAAGTTTTTCCATCATCAACTAACTCAATGATATCATCCACACTAATTTATATAATTTCATTGAAATAATTTAGTTAAATTGATTACATCATTCTATTATTAGTTCTTCAATCTAATTTTATGTTAAATCAATCAATATACAATATTAACAAATATGGAATTAGCTCTGCTATGACTCAACATACACTGTGATCCAACCTCTCAATGAAGTTAATTCGTTGATATATCCATTACCTTTAGCTTCTAATTTTTTTTCAACGCCTGAGATTTTTATTACATTCTTACCTGAACCTCTAGGTCCGAGATAGAATTAAACATGACCTCATGTGTGTTTCCCCATCTGGAAGAGGTTTCTAAATAGCCAAAAGGTTGTCAAGTGAAACATTTTTGAGTCTGTAACCTCTGTATCTTGTCATAGGATCGATAATGATGAATAAAAATAATAATAAATAGTCAAGGTAAATGTTGGAATAGAACTATGACATACATATAAAATATCTTATAGTTGTATGCTTGTCTAGAGTATAAAGTAGAAGATGAAAACAAGATAAATGTCAACAAACAACTATCTTTGGGGTACTCTAATTACTATCCCAATCCGATGTAGCTCCATACTACACCACTCAACTGTCTGCCATAGTGCCCTTTCCCTTCACCAGATATATGGCCATGAATTCTATAATTGAACTGAAATGTGTGAGTAAGGTGTAAGTACCAAACTCAGCAGGACACCACCAAAGACTCCTTACAATAACGTCACAAATATAATTAATGTAGTATATGATGACATAAGTAAATTATTAGAAAACATAAATGTGTTGAGTCATCTTGCACAGTCCAAGTCGAAAACAACACTAACCCCGCCATCATCAACTCACAATAGGTAATGAATAAAAGAAGTTAAGTAGCTACATTGAGGAAACAATGATCACCTAACCCCAAAAGTGGTTGTAAGATAAACATATGATGTTCCATCATATAGATTCTCAACCTTCTTATCCTTTTAAAACACCCACAACCCATGTTCATTTAATGAAATGATCGATCTCCATCATCTACTCATCACTGGCCCACATTACTTTTTAAAACACCGATGGCCCATGTTTATAGGAATAATTGAACGATATTTTCCAGCTATGTATCCCTAACCCACATAACAATTTAAACACCCATGTCCCATATCTGTAGGAACAGATGATAGATATCTTCCAGATAGATATTATTCTTTTCAATCAACTAGGGTATTCATGTTAACCTTTAATGATATTATGATTGTGTTTGGTCGGGTAACTAGAAACTAAGCCGCATAACACCCAACCTCAATGCTCCATAAGATTATCCTTATATTTGTGACACAATTCCATAGGCAATCCTGACACAAAAACACATATCGTAATAAGGAATGATACGTCAGAAAAAATGGCACACCCAAATTAAATTCATCCAAATCATGCAATTCACTAAGATCAAATATTCGATAGTCACACACAAACAAGTACACACAATGATACACACTAAACACATGAAATTTATCCAAATAATGGATTTTTCTAACAAGAACATAACATTATGTTACCATCATATATATATATTTTTGTGTGTGTCTCAAAATGGGAGGGAACCGATCACCACAATTTCATTTATATCAACAGAAAAGTATGTTGAAGGAATTGTCACCCCAAACATGTTCCCACAACAACAAGAAATATAATCAGATTCCATATATTCTTAAATCCTAAAAACATAAATTTTATTTTGAAAAAATATAAAATGTGAAGTGTGATAATACACTATCTCTCCTAGATAATTTCTAAATTATAATTCCATTAATGTTCATTCAATATACTCGTTATGAATAATTACGAAACCATATTTGATAATGTATTACACCAAATTTATTTGAGAAAAAATGAAATATTCATTCAAATTATTCTACAATAATACTATATAATAATCACTCACAAATTGATAATTATCATCTAATAATTTAATATATTTGTCCCTTGATAATATTTCATATAATTACCCATTGATAATCTAACAACCCATGCATTTCTTGAATAATAATTTTTCAAATATATTAATATTTATTAATAATATATTTATTTTATGATAAGGATGAAACATTCTTCAACAGAATACTATAAACGCCACAACTATATTCTTTGAAATCTTATGTTGTACACTTCTTTGAGTTATAACCAAAAATAATTTATTATTATTATTATTTCAAATGGTAATTAACTCTTATTCGATGTATTATGGGGAATTAAAATAACTAACTACATTATGCTTAGACAAGTATGATAAATATCTTTAAATTTATCTTATAAATTTTAGAGGCTTAAAATAAGAATGCATATGATTTTAACAATAAAATACTCTAATATTTTTTAAAAGGAGGATTTTTTAACATTTGATGGAGAAATATTTTTAAAAATATTTTTTGTAATTTTTATATGTTCCATTTAAAAAAATAAACCTCTTCTCTAGAAGTGGAAAAACATAATTCACATTTGGTTACTTTTAATTATTTTTCTGATAAACTGGATTTTTTAATGAATAGTAAAAAATACAGAATTTTAAGTCAACATTGTATTTTCATCTAATTTATTTATATGGTGATATTATTTTCATATATTGTTTCAAAGTGTAATTATATTATTTTATGACGATTTAGTCGAAATATGTTCATTAAAAGTAATTTCAATATTTAATCAGACATAAACAAATGTCATTCTTTTGATAGTTATTATTTATTAAAAACAGGCTTTTTGGTTTTCACTATGGGAATTATTTTTAAATTAATAATTAAAAATTATGTGTTATGATTTTGGAAAAATGGATTCCATATTAGGATTAAGGAGGTCCAAAATTTTAAAAAAGGTAACTTTTATTTTTTAAGACATTATGAATAGAAAGTTCAGTAAATATTTTATTTACCATTGTTAAAAGGGAAATCTTCTAAATAATGGTAAATCAATAATATTATAATAATTTTAAATTACCATAACATGTGTTTTAATCCTACTGGATGAGATAAGTCCAACCATGGGCATCCATGGATCGTTTTTAGGACCTCATGGAGCCACTTTTGTTTGAAAATTACATTTATTTTCATTTAATTTAAGGATAAGTATTATATAACATAAACATTTATCTTTTAGTAAAAAATTATATGGGGTTATATAAGTTATTATTTCGACTATATATAGTCATTATAAAGGTAACATGATTTCCTACATCGTGGTATTTTATTTAAAATTTTTAGAGATTATATAAATAAAATTATTTATGACTCAATGGTGGTCTAGTGATTACCTTATTATTGAATGACTTAAATAAATGAGAATATAAATTTTAAAATAAATTTATTTTTGAATGCTTTTATGTCAATCACGAATTTTAAGGATAATTATTTATTTTTATATTTTAATTAATTATTTTTTAATTAATAATGTTGTTATATATATATTTTAAATGTTATGATATGAATAGTATATAAATTGACATAAATGAGTTTAAAAAATATTATTTCATTAAATGATATAATTATCCTAAAAAGATAAGATTCAGAAAAATGAAATTGAAATGGTTTTAAATGTCTTTAATTTACCACATGAGATTGTATTGGCTTTTTATAGTAATTATATTAACCATATAGTATGAATATAAAAGTGGACATTCTAAAAGATAAATTAGTTGACTATAGGTTAAAGATAAAATATATGGTTAATTTTAAGAATGAAACTATTATAAAACCCAATGTATGAGTGGATTTTTACCCATCCAAATCCGAGCTTAGATATATATCACTTATGTGTTATTATATTTCTAAAATTAATTAATAATAAAATAACACTTTCAATTTTTTCTAAAGTACCCCTCCATCTTCTAAAAGGACACCACATCTAACCCTTACTCACACCTCCCAGGCCCCCTTGTCTAATCCATAATCTTACCAAATAAGCTCCCAACATACCTCTATTCATCTTATAATCCTTACCCTATTCATAAGACAATTCAGGAAATCCCTTTGTCTCCAATCAAAAGAAGTTACCCAATTTGAGTTAATGTCTTCTCTCAAATTCTATTCCATTATTTTTCTTTCTCCACCCCCTAGAATCATATTAACCATTTTTACATAAAAAAACTAGTGTCCTAAATATACTAAGTTGTTTTTATGAAAATTATTAAAACTAAACATAGACACACCTCCATCTAACTGATACGAATATATTGTTTCTATATGATGAACTGATGTCTAACGAAACGATGATTGCTCAATTTTCTCCTACCACCACTCATGGTGGCCATTATGATGGCACTAAAATTATATATCATATATATGATATTTTTTATCACTAATATTCTTTAATTATCATATAGAACATCCATTTATGCTTTTCATGTTGTATAAATACTATAATTTCATTTGAGGAAGTGTGGAAAACCACCCCCAGATAGCGATATGACTCGTTCATGCCATACCTGGATCATATAAATGATAAACATAATGAACTTATGTAACATATATAACATATATATAATCATAATTTCAATATTCCAATGTATCATTTGGTTTTAATTCCTTTACATATGAAAAATAAATGAATGTAGTGTTCATGCATATGTATGAGTTATCGTCTCAAAGAATGATGAATTTAATTTCATATATCCAAATGATATGGACTATTATAGATAAATATTTACCAGATTTATATGATATATATGATATATATTTTATTAATATCATTATATAGATACTGTACTTTTTACCTCATGGACAATTTTTAATTATAACAACTTCATTTTTGACTCATGTACCTAACATCGAAAAAACGACCGATATGATCATGAATAATTATATGATTGTTATAGAAAGGTATTAAGTGACCTAAAATGAATAATAAACATGAATAAGGTTTTCATGAATGTATAGATTAATTAATTTTTACTATTCAGAAAGAACAATGAACATATGTGATGATTCTGACTCAAGGTAAGAGACCTCATCTCAATATCCATTAATTGGGGCATATTTTGATTTATACAGGACATGGTTTTATACGGTGTATAAACCCCATTCACAATTATTTTCATTAAAAGTGAACCATTTTTATATGAATCATTTTACTAAATAGAAAAATAAATGTTTTTAATGTATGCGACGACAATAATCTTTCAGACCCCACCCTCATTATTTGATATTTGGCTTCCTTAACAAGTCGTGATGTTTTTAAATGGAAAAATATACCACATAATTGTTTTCATATATTTTAATTTAAAATTATTATAAATCATTATTTACTATTTCAATATCTTGAAATTATGTCTTGTGAATTGAAATAAAATTTTATGATTGAAATGATTATATTATTAATCTTTTGTGTATGAGGATTATAAAAGGGTACTTGAACATTTGAAGGGTGGTTACATGTTAAAACAAATTATGTGTGGTTTTGTGATAACCCAATGATTAGTTTTTACATTATAACATCTAATTCATTGGGTATGAAATTCATTCTTATGACTATTCCATTTAATGATAAGTGTTGAAGTCGACTATATTGTTATTCCAATTATTTATATTTCTGTCAAAAGTTGTCTTTATATGCTATATGTTTTTTCCAAAGGGTTTATGGTAATATTTTTGTTAAAAAATGGTTATGAAATTAGCTCATATTCAGTGATGTTTTTTTCTAGGTATAAATGGTGAAAATTTTAACATTATGATAATGTATTCATGGTTTACTTGTTGTTTTAAAAAGATAACTGTTTTACTTTTTTAAGTATCCCTTAATGAGATTTTTCTGCTCATCCCAGGGATTTGAGATTTTTTTCACAGGACATGATGTGGAATAGGTTCAATTATGACATCATGGAAAATTTATTTTTTCTAAAACATAGAACTAAACATGTTTTATTTTTTTAAGAGTTTATAATTTTTGAAAAAAATTGATATTGAGAAGAAGTGTCAACATTTAATATTCAAGTTGTATATATAAGTACTAAATTAATTATCTAAATATCTAAACCTATAAATATCCCCAATTTGAATTATTTACATAATTTATGATTATTAAATTTTTAGATTCGGGGACTTATAGTTGGTATCAATGGTTGGTTACGATAACTATTAAGGTTACGGTATTATTTGATAATAAGTGACATGACCATAATGGTTCATATTATTAAGTTTCAATGTTATTTTAGATATATTTAACAAGTTTAAGATGACATGAATAAGTATATCTTAGTGTTTACAATCTTTATAAGATACTATATGATGATTTTACTCATATACACACACTGAACTTTTTGGTTTTCATAAATGGATGGATCTACAATGTAGTAAAAGGAAAATGGATATGAAGAAGATTGTTGAAGTTTTCTAAATAAGAAACTCAAGGAAATATGAGATCCAATAAGAACTCTTTTTCTTATTCTCAACCAAATATATTTTGTAATGATTAACCACCTGAACATTTTTTATTTTATAAAGGCATCATATATGTGAGAATAAAATCTCTACAGAAGTTCATGTAATAAACATAAAGGTTTGATTATTCAAAAACATATTTCTAATGGATGTGGAATGAAACACCTAGGAAAATGATTCAAAGGTATTGTAATATGATATAGATTTCGTAATGAAGGTGAGAAATTAGGAAACTACATTAAAAAAAAATAAAGCAACCAGTTTACTCCTGGAAAGGGAAATATGTTCTTTTCAAGGGATGTGTTTACTGTTTTAAATGTTATGTGAATGGTCATTACAAAAATAGATGACATACAAAAAAGGTTCTGGTATGGGATCATCAGGATCATACAAATATATCTTTAACAATACCTATTCCCATTACTATTGAGGATGAGAAAACTGACAATGACCAATGAAAGGTATGGATTATTTCATAGGAGATGTCTTGACATTATTCAATCTTAGGATAAGATTCTTGATTTTGTTTATAGGAAAGAAGTATTATAGAATAATTTTGAAAAGAATGGTTAATGGATCATGAAAAAGGTTTATTGTTTAATAAGTATATATAAAATGGATTCATGTGTTATGGTAGATTTTAGGATGAGGAAATGCTTAAATTTATTAAGGCTCTTTTGATGATTGGATTTATTTGGAAGGATTTTTCATGTATGTGTAACCTGGAAGTTTGTTGTGTGAAAATTTTATTCAAGAAGGAATTTTATTTTCTTGTGTGGATATAATGGATATGTTTAGGGGTTAATATGATCCCTTTTTATGTGATAAAATGTTATTACATTAGGGGATAAAAAATTAATGATATTAGACAACCTTTGAGAATAAAATTACATATGGTTATTTTTGTGGAATTTATCTTATTGTTGATAATGTTATAAGAATGAAATGGTTTTAGAAAAAGGACTACATGATGGATGGGTGACAACCTATCATGTCCAGAAATACCATGTGAATCAAACCCCCAACCAAAGGGCGACAATGGCGCATCACCTACAACTTTAATACATGATGACCCTTGTTTTTATGAGTTATTCATTTTAGTTAAATGATTTTATTGATCATGAAAAAGTTTATTTTTGGAAATGATGTTTTATAAAATGGATATACTTAGTATAATTTAATGATTTTGTGATTAAGTGAGAATGGTTATTCTGGAATACATTGCCTCATTTGCGAACACTATATGTCTATGGAAAATAGAATACTATGGTATTTCATTTGTCGAGTAATGGATGAAATTTTATTTTGGAAGAATCTATGTTTTTATTGTGAAAATATGTCAATTTAGGTTATTTATGGAAGTTATTAACCTATCGTAGAGAATATTTATTTAGGTTAATTACACATTTTTATGAGACATTAAGGGTCGTTGATGTTATGTGGAGATAAATGTTAAGATTTATTATAGAAGTCTATGTGATTAAATTATTATGATATTTGGGATTCAATGTTATTTATGATTATTTTCAATAATTTTAAGGAAAATTGGCTATTAAATGGTTATTGTTGACCTTTTGTTACTTTTTGTTGAATTTTGGAGATTAAGAGTAGTATTTATTTTTATAAAGGATTATCATTTGGGGGATTATCTGATCATGTACTACCAATATTGGTTTTGGTTAATATATAGTTCATCTTTTTTGAATTATGTAATTTTTTAGAAGTTTATTCTAGTGATTTGTTTGTGACCAAGTCATCATTATTACTCATAATTTGGTGAAAACATGAGTTTGTGGTATAAATTTAGTAAAAGATGAATGTCTACATGACAAGTATGTATGTTTCTTTATTTTCTTAGTCAAGCTAATATGAAAGTTCCTCAAATTTATGAAAACAATTTAAAACAAAAACATTGTCTATTGACCTTTCCTATATTTGAATCAATGACCATTTAACCCATCTCATAATTGTGATTTTTTTGTGGTTAAATTTCTCCTAATCATGTTTTATATCACTCTCCATCAGAACATGATGGTTAGTTTCTCTTATATATACATGTATTCTTATATAGAATCTTAGTATGGGTAATCATGGGTGAAATCTGTAAATATATTTCTTATATTGAGATATTTTTACTGAAACATTATCCGAAGTGGGAAATTCAATGTTGTTTTCGAGCCCAATTTTAAAATATGCGAGAATAAAATTTCCAAATGGGGGGACGGTTATAACGACCCAGGTGTTTATATAATAATACCTATTATAATCTATTAATATTTATGAATATGATATTACCTTTATGTTAAATAGGAAACTTTGTTCGAGGGAATACTCAACATGCAAGGACAAGTATTTTGGAAATTTTATGTTGCACACAACATTGAGTTATACCGACAAAATATCTAATAAGAATATTATTTTAGATTATAGATAACGCATAACTGTTGTATTGAGGGGAAAGAACATAACTAACAAAATTTTGATTAAACACAAGTGCTGAATGTATTTAACATTATCCATTAAATTTTAGAATCTTAAAATAAGAATAAATCTAATTTTAATCATAAAATACTCAAGTATTATTTAAAAGGTCGATTTATAGCCTTTTGATGATGAACCCATTTTAAATATAGTTTTTGTTACTTTTATATATTCAATTTAAAAAATTATACTTCTATTTTATCATTGGGACATCTAAATTGTCATTGGTAATATTTTTGGTATTTTGTGATAATATTCATTTTTAATGAATAGTGAAAATAAACAAATTTTAAGTCAAAACCGTCTTTTCATCTAATTTATTTATATAGTTATATTATATTTTTAATTGGTTTTAATGTGTAATTAGATTATTTTTTCCCATTTAATCCAATATTGGTCATTTTATATAATTTCAATTTTTAATTAGACATAAAAAATGTCAATCTTTTGATATTTATTATTTTATAAAATCATGCTTTTTTTGACAACGTGAATTATTTTATTTCTGAAAAAAAAAATTTTGAATTCGAAAAAATTGATTCTATATTTGGAATCAAGAGATCTAAATTATGTAAATAATTATTTTATTTTTAAACAATATGAATAGTAACATCAGAAAAAATTTTATATACGATGGTTAAATGGTAAATCTGGTAAATAGGGGTAAAAATAATTATATAATAATATTAAATTACACTAACACATGTCCAAATAATATTGGATGAGATATGTCTGACCATGGGCAACCATGGGTCGATTTTAGGTCCTCATGGAGCCAGTGGTGTGTGAAAATGAAATTTATTTACTTTTAAATTAATGTTAAGGAAAATATATCTTCAATATATAACATTTAATGAACCGTTTGATATTATATTGGAATTTTATATTAACAATAATTACTATTTAGTGTAAACATACACGAAGACATGGTAAAAGTTAAGTTAGTTAACTAAGGGTTAGAGATAATGGTTAGGGTTATATTTATCACCTAAAAATGTCTAGAACCCTTTTGATTATATTATTTCTACCCATACACATATGAGATTCAATATATATAACATTGGTATTATAATAATTAGAATATCATTTCAAAATAAAATAATATTTTAAAACATTCCTAAAGTGCCCCTCCTCAATCTTATAAAAGGACACCAACTCTAACCCTTACTCACACCATTCAACGCCCCTTGGAATGTCCAAAATCTAACAAAATAATCTTTCAACATCCCACTATAACATCTCAAATCCTTACCTGATGCATAAGGCAATTAAAGAAATCCCTTTGCCTCAAATAAAAAGATGTCACCCGATTTGAGATAATGTCTTCTATCAAGTTCATTTCCAATATTTATCCTTCTCTAATCTCTATGCTCTTAATATTATGGGATTACATAAAAACAACAGTATCCTTAATATACTAGTCTTTTTTATGATAATAATTCAAACTAAATTTACACACACCTCCATCTAATAGATACTAACATATTGTTTCTATGTATGACGAACTCCAACCTCATTAAACGATGACTGTTGGATTTTCCCATACGACCTCTCATGGTGGCCATTATGATGGATATGAAATTATATATGATATATATGATATTTATACTATATATATTCTTCTTTAATTATCATTTATAATATACTTATCTACATTTCATGTGGTATAAATATGATAATTTCATTTTAGGAAGTGCGAACTACCACCCGCTCAAAGTTATGTGACTCATTTATTCTATAAATTGAATTCATAAAGAGTAGAATTAATGAAATTATGTTACATATATATATTAGATATTATACTATATTTATAATATACCTATGTATCATTTAGTTTTCATTCCTTAAAATATGAAAAATAAATGAATGTAGCCTTCATGAGTACGTACAACTTACTATCTCCATGAATGATGCATTTCATTTCCTTTATCAAAATTCTATGGACAATTATAAATACATATATACTAGATATATATAATATATATTATATCTAAATCATTAATATCATTCTGGATATAATTTACTTTTGACCAAATAGAAAATTTGTAATTATAACATGTTAATTTTTTACTCTAGTACCAAACATCGACAAAACGACTAATATGAACCTGAATAAATATATTATTGTTATAAAAAGGTAATAATTGATATAAAAGAAATAATGAAAATGAAAATTGTTTTTAATAATGTTGTAATTATCTTATTTTTATTATTCAAAAAGAAAAAGGATTATACATGGCGATTCAGACTCAATGTAAGGAACTTCATTTCAATCTCCAGTCTTTGAGGCATATGTAGATTTATACAAAAAACAATTTTATACAGTATATAAACACCTTTGACTTTGAATTTCATTCAATAAGAATATTGTTTCATTGAATAATTGTACTGAATGAAAAAATTATTGTTTTTAATGTATGCGGCGACAATGACATTTTCGTCGCCTCAAGCATTATCTGTATTTTGCTTCCTTAACAGTCCATGGTGATTTTAAATAGGAAATAAATACCTTTTTCCTTTTCTTTTCATATTTTGGTTTTGAAAAGGGTTTTGAATATGGATTTAATATTTCAATATCTTCAATATAATTCTTTTGAATTCAAATGAAATTTTGTGATTGAAATGTTGGTATTTTTAGTCTTTTAGGTGTGATGATTATATTATTGTACAAGGATATTGGACAGGTGGTTACGTGATAAACCAAATAATGGTTGGTTTTGTGCTAAAACAAGGATGGTCTATTGAATTATAAACTCCAATGCATTGGTTATGGAATCAGCTGTTTTGTTATTTCATTTCATGATATGTTTGGATGTCGACTATATGGTAATTACTTTTATGTATGTTGATGTCCCAAGTTAACTTTATATTCTATACATTGTTTAATATGGGCATTATGTTTGACTTTTGGTCACATAATGTTTAAGCAATGAGATTACATTCAGTGATGTGTTATTTCTACTTCTATAAGGTGAAAAGTATAACATTATGATAATGTATTCATGATTTACATGTTGTTTTTAAAAATTAATTGTTTTCATTCTTTATGTACCCCTTACTGAGCATTTTATGTTAATACCATGTTTTGGAAATGTTTTTCATAGGACATAAACTGGAATATGTCATGTAAGGGATCATGGAAAATTCATGATGTTTAAAAACTTGAACAAAACATGTTTCATTTATTTAAGAACATTTCTTTTGGGAAAAATGTATACTGAGTAGAAGTGTCTAAATTTAATATTCAAGTTGTATATATAAGTTATGACCTAATTCTCTAATGACATAAAACTAAAAATACCCTCAATGTGATTTATTAACATAACTAATGATTATATAATATTTATTCCTTGGTCCTTATATAAAATTTGTACTGTTATATTCAAATAATTTTCCAAATGAATTATCCTTTATAATTCAATGATCGTCATTGACAACTTTGAATTGTTAATTTCTCATAATTATCTGTTTATAATTTTCCACACATATCACGGTTACAATTTTTCAATTATCATTTGAAAAATTTAGTAAATAAACTTTTTTTTTCAATTATCAACCAAAAAATCCAAAAAATGGATTGAACATACCATATTGTCTTTAAAAATATACTTGAGGAAAAAATTATGCTGGCTGAAACAAATCCAATGACACAGATAGCATGTTAATTCAATCAATAATAAAAAATACATTGAGGATTGAAATTTATAAGAATAATAAAAAATAATAAAAAGATTCTATGAGTAGGGTGAGATAAGTAAGAAATAGTTTCCTTTATACACATTACAAACACACTAACCCAAATCCAATTTATAACACATTTTCACCAAATAATATAGAAAAATTTATTAATTTCCTCACTTATTTATTCCTCTTTCCTTGTAAATACATATGTCATCCCATCATCATATTTTTCATTTCAGGGAACCGTACAACATGGATAAATTAAAAATTGAACATTTTGTTTTAAATTAACTTGCTTAGTTTTTATTAAATTTAATTCTAATGGTGCATCAATCCATCAATGTACAACTATGTTACGACCAAAATTGTTTTTTGACACCAACTATTTTCACAAAAAATTAAAAATAATAATAATAACAATAATAATAATTTTTATTTTATAAAATCATTAAACATTAATATTTCTACTACTAAATTCTTTAATTTATGATAATAATTAATAAGATAATATTAAAACCACATTTTATTTTATTTAGAATTGGTTAATAATTTCACCACAATTACATTGATCAACAACATATATTCCCATGTGAAAAAATTCCATTTATCATTTAATTGAATAATTTTATTTATTTACTCATATATTTTTCCATTATTTTTTTGAAAATAATATTAATAACAATAATAAATTTATTAACAAAAATATATTTTATCTACCCTAAAATCATTAACATACTAGTTATCCTAATTTAATAATAATATTAGTAATAATAAAGATAATAATAATAATTATTATTAAATATGTTTCATCATTTTCTTCACTAATGTTTCAAAATAGTAGTATGTGTCATGTGAAATTTAATGGTGGAAATGTTTAATTTTTTCACATAAATGCAATACATAATTTAAATTGGTCAAAATGGTATAAAAATGATGGTTTAAAAAACAATTATGGGAAATAATTGAGTCTGTAGCCTGATGTAGGGGTTAAATTAAATTTAAATAATAATATAAAATTAATTATTTACCAAATAAAATACCAAACTCCCATTTCACATAGAAAGTGGGTCCCAACTAAGATCAAAGCCCCTTCCAGAACAGACTATGGTCAAAATTTTCCCAAATGACCTATCATTTGAGTGATTTTATTTATTTATTATATAAAAAAATTGATTAGATATTTAATTAAAAATAAAAATTCTTTTATGGTGAGTGACCCATAAAAATGTTTGACGCATACAAATTTTATATCCTGACTAAGGTAAACGCCACATTCATACATAACAATTGACTTTGTTTTCTCATACGATGCACCATTTTGGAGTTGAAATTTAATTTTCATAAATTATTATTAAATAATATAATATTTTTAATATTTTGATTCTATATTTGATGTGTCTTTAGGGACATGGAATTTCATACTAACTCGGTGTAGGACTATGAAAATATTTCAAGGTGTTAACTAGGAATTTATATTTAGGCATTAAAATTAAAATATTTATAATGTAATTTATATTAAAAATTTTCATTTTGAGATAAAAAAGATTAAAATTATCATCAACGTAGTTATTATTATTTAAAAAAAAATATTACAATTCTCCCCCACATTTGAATTCTCATCCAACAGAAGTGTCCCTGATGTTCTATTATGACCAATTCAATCCATTGAGCCCGTTCTTTATACTCTAACATTAAAAACTCCATAATAGAAGAAAAATTTGGAACATAAAAATTCCAACCTTTTTATGGGATCACACAAAGTCTTCCTGAGGAATATACCTATAACCCATGGTATATGTCTTCAATCCATAACTACTGTCTCCATCCTTGAATGTCAGTCATAGTTTCATATTTATTTTAACACAAAGAAATTATTCATTTACCTAATTAATTAATATAAATATATTTCACACATCATGAAAACATAGATATATCAAATAAAAGAACTATGAAAAATATAAAGCACAAATCCAGGCATTTAATTAATCAACTTCAATGCAGCACAACATAAGTATATATTTGTCATGTGAACCTATGTTCCTATTCATGAGGCATAGACATATGAAAAATGTAATAAATAACATATCAACATCATGTGAAACAATTGAGGAGATTTAATTCATTAGTAACGGCAAAACCTAATTTCCCATATTATGGAAACTCTAAGGTCCACTATATAGTGTTTTCCAGGATCCTAAATAACTTCAATACATGGGTCCCAACCATCCTAACTCTAGTATACACTATCATAAACTATGACAAGATTAGAAACATGTTAGTGAATCCTAATAATTTAATACCATTTTATGAAATCCAAAAAAGATCCACCATGTTTGATCTAGAATTCTACATTACCTCATGCATGCATCCCCATACATAAGTGGTTGCCTATTAGAAGTGAGGGTCTCAAGAGAAACCTTAGGAATAATGTAACACCCTAGGTTTTTATGTGATAGTTTTTTTTAAAAAAAATTAAGTTTATATATATATTATAAAACACTAATTCAAATATTAATTTTATGTTACAATAACTTGTCATACGTTACACACAACACTAAGTTGGTGTATGATGCATGCAACACTGTGTTGGCATAAGATACATGTGAAACTGGGACTCAATAAAACTTCTCTTTTTTATTGTTTTAATTATTTATATAATATAATTTTAACATATTAATTAAACCACGTTATTTGAATATGAAAAACTAATTTTCAAATATTTCATATATTTTTTTATATAAATAAAACATATTTATAAGGAATGATGATATTTTTTGTAATGTTATTTTATGTTAAAAATATCATTTTCTTGAATAGATTGATTTTAAATAAAAAAATGTATTTTAGACACATTTAGTAGTTGAATTTGACAAAATTAATATCATTTTTGAATTCAAAACATACAAATAATCTTATGGTAATTATTTGGATTTTTATGAGAAAGATCATTATTTGATTATAGTGAAAACACTACTTTTTAGTTAAAAACTGTCTTTCTGTCTAAATATTTAATGATAATAAATGATATAAAAAATATGGTTTAAGATAAAATTAGATAATAATTACATATATTAATAAAATTTAATTCATTAGTATCAATTTCACTTTGAATATGATTACAAAATCTTTACAAACTTTTAGTCTTTTTCTTACATTAAAAACCTGTTTTTCATCCCGTTTACAGGATTAGAACTAATCTTAATTTTTTTGATTCTTTGAAATGAATTTCAAAAATATGGAATAAATAATTGTATTAATTTTTCTATTTAAAATAAAGTAATATAATGTAAATTGTTTACCAAAAGGATTAGTAAACGTGAATAAAATTAATCACCACAGTTAAGGCCAAAATAATATTAAATAGAGACCAACATTAAAATTATGGGCTCAAATGAACTAGAATGATATCCAAAACCCATTATTTGTCCATATTTATTACAGAAATCATCCATTATTTATTTTTTTGAGTTTTCTATTATTTATGTTAGGAGAGAACATGTGGACACCTAAATTGTTTCTAAAAATATCATGTGAGTCCTTTACCCTCTTTTAAATGGCCACTAACTCAACCCATTCCTCAGACCCCTCAAACAATTTATGTTTTTCCAATACCAGATGTATTAGCCTACCAAATTTCGTTAAAATTAAATTGAATCCTCTATTTTGGAAGAAGTGTTATCATGGAAGTGATTCAGCCCAAACCAAAATGATTTACCCGATTTTGAGGCAGTGTCATTTCTCAAGCTCATTTCCTTTATTTACCTTAATCACCCCTCAAAATATATTTATTAAATTATTTTCTGAAAAATATAGTATCCATAATATACTATTATTTTTTATGACTTTTTTCTTTCTTACACTTACACACACATCCTTTAAATGGATGTTGAACATATTGTTTCTCTGTATGGTGAACTAATGACTCAATAAACGAAGATTGTTGATTTCTCATTTACCACCAATAATGGTGGCCATTGGGATGAAAAATATATTTTATATATAATATGTGTTTAGTCATCCATATTAATTTTATAATAGATGTCTTGTTTCTTTCCATATGGTGGTAATATGTTAATCTCGTTTGAGGAAGTGCGGACACCCCCACGCCACCCTCGAATGAATGTTATTCATTCACACACCACATGGAATGTATTTTGGTTGGGTTTAATGAACCTATAAGATGTAAATGATATATTAAATCTACTATATTAATTATATATAAATATATATATACATATATATTTATCACTTAAAAACATTATTTCATTACAAAAAATAAAGGTAGAATTAGCATTCATGTGTACATACTACTTACCATCTCCTTGAACGATGTATTTATTTTATTAAACTAAAATATTATATATTACTATAATAAAAATATAATATATATACCTGATATTTAAATCATTATTTACATTAATTAATCATCATATAATTATAAGCACCAATGATGTAACAAATTAAGACACATGCGAAGAACATGGTAAATGTTACCAGAAGAGAAACCATAACAAAGGATCATTAACAAGATGGTAATACAAGGTTATAATAAAACCTTATATGTAAATTCATATAATATCATTCTTATATAAAATATTTATTAAAAAATAAATATTATTATATAGGAATATTTTACGAGTATGGAGAGATTAAAGGTACAATGTAAGGGTATTTCATTTCACTTTTAATTTCTATGAGATACATGTTATGTGCGCCACTACTTCCATTTTGTGTTGTATGTAATGACAATGATTCCATTGTATGTATCTTATAATAATATTAATGGGTATCCAAATATACATTTTATCATCTATCTTTTATTAATTTTATTTTCCAAATGTTAATAAATGATTAAAATAGTTTTGTCTCAATTTTCATTTTTTGTGACCCATGTTCTGTTATTCACCTAAAATTTTTCTTCAATGTTTATATACAACCATTTTACAAGTCATATAATTAATCATATTATTTCCATGATATTTTAATATTCTTTTAATTTCCATTCTTACATGGGTAGAATGATCTCAAATTTCCAAGATATAAGAGTTTATTGGGAAAATCTCAACACTTTTTGATATTGTTAATGATTATGTTTCATTTGATGAATTTTATGGTACATATCTCAAGGAAATTCATGAATTTTTATTTTCTCTAATTATCAATGATATACTAATGCATTGGTACCATTTTCTACTCATTATTCTACGGTATATTCAATAAAGTGTTTCTAAGAAATCCTGACATTACCCTCCATTCGGTAAAAAATCTTTGTTTAATAAAAATTCCAATAATATTATACCATTATCCTATAATATTCAAAATTAAATTTAAACATTTTTATATTTTACCAATATTTTCAAAGGAATATTCTTGTCATTTTTTGACCAATTAATTCCTTTTAACCTTTTTACAGAGAAAATGGAATGTTCTTTTTTTACTTCATATGACTTGGACGGATTTACCAACTATCACTCCTTTTATGATTATTTGTCATTTTTTAAGGTTATTCATTATGAAATTATTTAATATGATTTTTTCAATGATTTGTTTTCATAATGGTTTCAATTTTTTTATATTTTTTCAAGGAATTTTCTATGATGATGATTATAAAAAGGTTTTATATATTAACAATACTTTTTCAAAGATGAAATGATGTTTTCCTCAAGAAACATTTTTGAAAAATATTTTAAAATTGTTTTACATATAATATGGAATCCAGGGATTTTACTCATACCAATTTAAGAAATTCTCAGAAGGTTCCATTCATATCCATTATATGAATGGGTTACGCTTAATATCATGATTCTAATAAAACATAGTTTTATTAACAGTTTATATGTTTATGGAATATCTTTCCATTTCATTGGTTATGCTTGGATGAAATTGTTATGAAATCTATCTCGATTCCAAATGTTATGTTGTGATTAAATGTTAATGATACCAATTTAATTTTATGGTATATGATTTGAGTTTTATAATACATATATCTTTTTATGGGAAATGGTATAATGAATGTATTATTTTATTGTGAGACATGTGTGAATGGTTTTTCTATGATATTTGTGGGAATTATATCTCCCCCTAATGCATTTGGTAATGATATGTTTTGTATGAGCTCAAAGGGTACATGGGTTAAAGCCCATGACTGAAAAGAAAGAGGGTGTATGGGTTGTAGACATACCTAAATGAAGGAGTGTACATAGGTAGTAGCCTAAGCGCTAAAAAAATAAATTACGTAGGTTGTATCTCTTGTCTAAAAGAAAGAGGGTACATGGGTTGGAGACCAATCATGAATTAAGAATGTACAAGGGTTATATCCCAAGCGTAAATGAATGTGCGTACGTGGTTTTCTTGCCCATGCCCAAAGATGGTACATGAGTCATAGCCCAAGCCTTGAATGTTATAAATTTTTGAGTAGGTATCTCTAACATAATAATTTAAATTCTTATATTTATTCAACAAATCCTATTTATAATGACATATTTATGAATTAGTGGCCCAAGATATTTATCTCTTTATGAATCATGTCTTCATAAAATCCATACATTATCCCACAAATCATGCTTATGAACGTTGATATGCATGGAATGATATCCAAATGTTAGGATCAAATTATCATGCTATTCTATTCATGTTTATGCTTACATGTCTACCTTGATTACCCTAGCCAAGAATTTGTGCTCAAAAAATTCTCAATTTTCCGTTATCTAGGTTATGAAGAACGGTTTTTAGGTAGAAATACAAATATTGGTAATCTTTATAGGAGATATTTATGATATTTCTCCATGATAGATGATTTTGTTTCCATGTTTCCAATGAAACTAAAATATTACAGTCCCTTGGCATGTATTTTTGTAATATATTGATTTTTAATAAAAAATGAAGTAATATCAGTGTATGTTAGTACTAGTTCCCTATAGTGTATATCAAATGAAACATTTAGTCAGACTTTAGAATATAGGATGAGAAAACCTCAGTGAGATCCCTAGGACTATTTGTAAGGATATTTATAGGGTTGTCTCTAAGGATAATTGTAATGAGGAGTTAACATTTATGAAAATGACATCAAAAATTGGTAAAGGGTTGATTGTTGCATTCCATGTAATACATCCCTCTTTGGATACAACATGTGGATGTTGTTGTAGAAGTTATATACTGCGGGGTAACAAAAATTACAAGATGTTTTAGACTAGAATTAGGGTAATATGGTACATGACATTGGCCTTGCTTCAAACGTATTTTTACTCTCCCAGGGGATATGTTCTGGGAATTCAAATACTCATCGTAGACCATAATGGACGATTTAATCTCATGTAGACAATGAATAACATTGTATAAACCTACGGTTTCAATGATTCAAGAATGTGTCATATGTGATACATCCAATAAGTGATTTTTAATTATTATGTGGTTCACCATACTTTTTGTGGGATATACCAACTCTTTCAAATCTAAATTTTTTTTAAGGATGTTAAGATTCCCCTAAAACATTTATAGGTTGAATTAGAAGTGTGGACCCCTAGTGTAACGATGATTTCTTCTCAATTCTATGATTCATATACTGTTTAATTTTTTGGAACGTATATCCTGAAAAACTTTTCGTTCTTCATTTGGTTGAATTTGATGTCATATTAAGCATGGATTATTTTTCCCTACATAAATCCCTCTTCAATTTTCATGGATGGAATGTTACATTCAATATTTCAATCCCTCTTATGATGATCCATCAACATGATGAAAAGTATAATATTTTTGTAGAGATTACATTAGGATCAAAATGTATATATATATTTCTCAATATCATGATTGGGTGGGGTGAATTATAGTTTAAAAACGTTCATTTTTATCCTTATGGATATCTATCTTTAACCAATTAATCATGATGGATTCAGAAAACCGCATTAATTATTAAAAAAAATACTTTCATTCTTAAGTTCTAAAAAAATGGATCTGAGAAAAAAATTAGACAAGTTTACTGAGGGATAGACTATACCATAATTATTATATAATATATTCTATACTAGAGTATACAAATACATGAATGTGTAAGAATACTACACTTTCTTACTTTAACAGAATACAGAAGAAATAAAACATATAACAAAACAAAACACGTAGAGGAAATATTTTTACCCAAAGGGAAGGGTATCAAAAAACCCTGGATAAAGGTCCCTTGATTTATAAATTAAATAAAGCCTATCATACCCACTCTTGGGGAAGCCCTCAATAAAATGATTAGAATATATCTTGCTGTCCATTCAAGCCCTCAGTCTCTAAGCTGATTAGCACCTCTATCTTCCTATTCAAAGAAGCCCTCACTTGATCAACGACAATCAGAATCACAATAGGAAGTTGAACTTTATGTTATTAGCTTTAATTTTTTTATAGAATTCCCACATGGAATATATGAAAATATCATTAATAGAGTAAAACTTCATTATAATGATCAGAAACACTCAACTAAAAACTCTAGCACTAATAACTTTCAAATGGATGGGTATTTATAGGAATAGATTCCAATGGTATAATTCATATTCCAATGGTCATATGTTTTCTTAAATATTTACCAGGATCTGTATGCATGGAACTAAGGCAACATATATGTTAAAAAAATATTGGAAGACATCATTATATATAACAAACAACGAGTAACATTAACATGCTTAAAAAACATTAAAAAAATTAGATTTCAATAAAATTAAATTAAATGTTATAGAAATATTATATCTTTAATAAAAAATTATAATTATATTCATAACATAGTGAGAAAATAGATTCTGCAAAAATTTACAATCTGATTCTGATTAGTTTGTTTTTTGAAGAAATCGAGATCTGATTTTAGAATAAATCGGTGTCTAATTTCAATGAAATTGGAGTCTGATGTCATATGAAATAACAGTTTGATATGATAAGATATCAAAGTCATATTTTAGAAGAAATTGGAGTATGATTTATGATGAAATCAAAGATTGATTTCATAAGAAATTAGAGTCTAATGTCATAAGAAATATTTTTATGATTTAAAATTAAATAGGAGTATGATTTGATAAGAATTAAGAGTCTAATTCCAAAAACAAATGAATCTAATTTCAGAAGAAATCAATATCTCATTTTAGATGAAATCAGAGTACGATTTCAGAATTATTGGGAGTCTGATTTTAGAAGAAATATGATTTTGAATTTCACTGAAATTGCACTCATATGAACTGTAAGGTTCTTCGTTACATAAGGTTATACAATTTTGACTTAAGATAAAGATAGATATATTTATCTATGAAAACATTAGATAATACATTGAAATCCATAGGTAAATTAAAAATCATTTTTAGACAAAGAAAATTTTCTCTAAGGGAATATTTCATAGATAATGATAATTTTCCTAAAGAAAATGTATTTGTGATTTACAATACATAAAGGAATAGTAAACTATTAAGGAATCATATTGACTAAAAAATCAAAAAAAATTGGAAAGTGAAAAACGTTTCATAAAAGAATATAAGGACTAAAGCTTTTATTTTAAACTAAAATGAAATAAGTATCTCCCTTTTTATTCGTGTACCATGATTAATATGACAAACTCCCCAAAGATTTTGAAATACTTAAGGATCTTATTCTTGAATTTATTAGGAAAATTAATTCCTTTTATGTGTTTCTTCATAATGTAATATTCTCATTACATTGAAATACTCAATATTAATTTTTAAACATTATTTTCTCCCCCTTTTTCATTTTCAATATAAATGTATGGAATGAAAAAAATTGAACTTGTAATGGTTGAAATACACAAAAAAAAGTAATGATTAAAAATTTCATTAAGATCAAAATCTTTGTTATAAAGGAGAATACAAAAAAATATAGAATTTGAAAATATTATTTATCCATGTTTTTCACCATTCCCATAATATTTTTTAAGGTATATTTTAGTTCCCTAATTCATTATGATCATCTTCAAAATTCTTGATCAAATATTCCTGATCCAGACTTTTCTTTTTGAGGTCATTATTTTTTTCTTCCTAGGACATTAGAATTACTCCTTGATTCATTATCACTTCTTAATAACCATTCATTTTTTTCATCCATTTCAACCCTTAGTACCCATTTCTTTTTTAAATTGAGAGCAACTGAATTTATTTACCCATTAAGATCATTATTTTCCTACTAGCAGCTAGTGTCCTCTTCCATTAGATATTCTAATAAAATTATTTAATGATTCTATATATTTTCATATGATTTATCAAAATCAGCATTGACTGAATAAATGATATCAAAAAAAACATAAGATCATCAATCAGTGACATAGAACAATTAGTTATTTCATTGTAGGATCTCCTATGAGCACCATAACTGATTATAAATTTCATGAAATCAATTTCATGTATGATGAATTTTTTATAAAGAATTATCGGTGAAACATAATTCGTATTGATAGAATCATTTATCATCTATCATCTTGACTAAATATAATGACATAAATGGATGGAGTTCGGAAGATATTTCAATGACATAACCACAAAATTGTGTCCAAAAGAAGATGAACACTCTAAAATATATTATTTTTTGGTGGGCCAACATAACTATTCTCCTCTTATTTTATATTATGTTTTCCAACAACAAGCTTCATTTATTTTTCAACAACAACCTTCATAGGTGTTTCGACAATGGTTTCCACTCCTTTATTAATCCTAGAAATTTCCAATTCAATAATATTAACCTCATGCTCTTAAAAAGAATCCTAAATAATTCTGTTATCATCAACTTCTACTTCATTATTAGTACTTTTCTCAAAACTAACAGTTGATTCATAAACATCCTTATCATACATACCATAAAATTATTGTAAATAATTAGAATTACAGATTAAATATTCTAAATGGGATTTATTTACCTCAACATGAGAATCATCATTTTTATGAATAGACTGTCCTTTAGAAATTATCTTGGTGATGTTAGTTTGAGGTGTTCTTTTTTATGGCTTTTCAGAAGAGTTTTTTTCTTGATATTATGAAACAATTCTTATTACATCATATTATTCCTAATAATCTAACTCTTCTTTTTCATATATTTAATCCTCCCAATCTTTAGGTTCCGAAAATGAAATATCATTATTTCTTTTTTCATGAACCGTGGTCTCGGGGTATTTTAAAAAATATTGTGGAACATAAACTTGTTCGAATACCTTCTTGTTATCTTTGATAAAATATTTGATACACTCATAATCTATGTTTTTCTTCTTCAACTTCATTTCATTATCTATTCTCTCAATATCTATGAATCCTTGATTCAATATTTCCTTAGACTCAGTAAGTTGTAAACAAAAAACTACATCTCTGTACTTCTTCTTATTATTGAGCTCTATCTAATTAGAAATAAAATAATTAGAAAAAACTATTCTGTTTCATTCGATTGGGTGGAGTAGATACTGACACATGTTTTGGTTCTTATTCATTCTATTCAGGATCTGTGAATTTTTATTTCTTAGGGGTTGTTTTGGATCATTCTCCATTATCACCGATATTTCATGTGGTATGATTATAATTATACAAAAATTCAATTATTTCTCGTAACATTACATTGAAAAAAATATTCATTCTTCTCAGGGTTTCATCATTTAACAACATATTCTTGATTGTTTTATCCGTATAGTTTCATGGAATTTGGAAGGATTCTAAGAACAATACAATGATCATAGACAAGATTGCATGGTACATAATGATCTAGGACATGATATTTCCTGTCTTAATGTTTCTAATTGTCATTAGAATTTACTATATAAGTTTAAACATAATTTTACTCACCAAAAACTCCAACATGTAGATATCAAATATCTTATGAAAAACATTATATCTCTTTCTCAGAATAAAAAAACCTTGCATTCAAAGGGAAACCAATCTACGGGTTATTGAAAGATGAGAGATAGTCGGTATCTTTACTACTTTATGCCAAAGGCACTCAATATCCTTGAGAGTCTCAAATAATCCTTCTTTATCTAGTATCTTGTGTGATAAAAATATGTCTTCAACATTATAACGTATATCCAAGATAGTTGAATATTTTTTGAAAGACAGAGAAAATGTCTTTCCATAACACTTGAACAAAGACATTTATCTTCTTCTGTGTTCATAAAAATGAAATATATCAGAAAATTATAAAACTAAATCTGCATACACTAGATCCTGACCATTTTCATTTTCCACATAGAGACTTTCCCATCCATTATTATTTATGATTTTTCAAATCAAGGATTCATACTTGGGAGTGAAATTCGGGTCCACCAACCTTTCCCTGAAAAATAACCAACCATTGAGATTCTAGATGGTGTCTATTTGAGTCTATGGGGAAACATTAATAGAAATTCTGAGTTGATGATATAGAAAAATTAATATAAAAAAAAAGAGAGGTAGGGCTTCATCACAAAATTTTTGAAAAAAATGATTTTGGCAAATAAGTAGTTCCATTATTTAGGATTTTCTTTGACAGTTCATATTCATGTTTAATCCAACGTCTGAGATTTCCTTGACCTATTTTGACAATTGATAAAAATTCCAGATAAGCATATATAGTTTCTTATCTTGTAATGTTTTACGAAAAAAATTAGATTAATTCCATTTTAATCTAATATGATTTTAATAAAACATTATTAAAATACAATAAATTTTAAATGAAATTACGATGATATATATAGAAAACATACTATTTTTATTTCTTAGAAATATTTTTCTGTATTGATATATTTTCTATTATAAATAATAGGTTCCAACGAGTTTTATTAGTGAAATAAATCATTTCAGGTTCCGATTTTTTTTCAAAAGGAAATATACGAATAAAAAATATACCCCCAATGAAAAGGAGTATCTTAATGTTATGATATATGATTTTACAAAAAATATAAATATGTATGATTACCTCACAGTTATCATTCCTAAAAAGTTTCTAATGTATTGAAATCTGTCGAAGGGTAATGATTTTTTAATTATGTCAGCAAGTTGAACTTGTGTTCCAAAAAATTGATGAATAATACCTCCTTCTACTGTATGATCCATAAGAATATGATGCCTAATATCTATGTGATTTGCATGAGAGTTATGTGAAAAACAATTTCATAGGAAAATAGAACTAGTATTATCACACATTATCTGTGTCTTAGTAAAAAATATTCCATAGTATATGACTGTGTGTCGTATCCACAACACATGATCATTATCTCTGAATGTTACTTTTCTATCTTTCATCTTAATAATTTTTTAAATTATTTTTTTATCATTCATGTTCCGTGAACGTTCACTATCAATGTACCATGTATAGTTTTTTAAAATTCCATTATATTCATGAAAATAAAACAGTTAGACATTTAGAATAAAAAAATATTAGATCTGGAAATATTAGAAAGTAATATATAATCTATCAATAATTTCTTATAAAAATTCGCTTTATCATAACACAAGGAATTGGTTTTATTCAAATAAAAATTCTTCTCCCAATGTCCACATCATTTAAACTGAGTGAAAAAATGATAAAATTTTGGAAAAATATATTTTTGACTAAAAACTGGTTTTGAATGAGAATAACCAATCCAGAACTATTTCTTAGAGGAAGCTGTAGTGAATGAAATTTTTTCAAGACTTCTCAATTCCATGGGTATAGTTTGACAAATGTTTCATCAAGAAAAATATTTCATATTTTAGTCTAATGAATAAATTCTTATCCTCATAGTCATTAGTCATATAATGAGAGCTGGTGCCAATACATTTTTCTTGGAAATAAAATTTTCATGATCCTTAAAAACAATATCCATATTAAAATTAACTTCTTTATGGTTTTTGAAAAAAAATCAAAATCAAGGGTTTTCTGATCAAGATTATTTTATGACATGATACATCTTTTGTTGAAATAGAGATTTTAGAATTTTCGATATCATGTTTGTTATAAATATTATAATTTACATTCTCAAGTTACATAGAAGACCTAGATACTTCTAAAAATGATGGTAAAGTATTATATTCTCATGCGGAAGATTCTTTATTTAAAGATTCATTATATTCTTCACTAGGATAATTATCATTTAATAAATTATTGGTTCATTATTCTTTATTATTAATGTTATCCATTAGAAATTGATTTTCAGTAGGAATTCTGGGAATAAGACCAATATTATTCTATCTAAATGATTCAAAATCAGAATATTCATCCAATGAATGGCCACCACTATCACCCCAGGTTTCATTAGCTATCATTAAATTTTTTGACATAGTTTTGTAGTACTTATTTTTATTTTTTTTGAATGACTATCCTTTATTTCTTTCATTTTGTGCATATAACAGTCTTGCCTTATATGACCTGCCCTGTTACATTTATAATAAATCACTTCTAAATCATTCATATCCTTACTTTCATTCTTCTTTTATCTATATTTAAAATATATTTTTTTCAAAAATCTCATTCATACATTGAGAAATATTAGAATTTTCATTATATTAATGATCACTATCACATGATTCAGATATAAAAGTAGCCTTCTATGATTTTGATCTCGAAACTCTTTCTGGAATAATGGAATTCATCATATTTGACGTAGTATTAGATGGATCACTTACATTACGATTAATTTTTTATTTACCTATATATCTCTCTTACCTATAGTTTTATTCAGTAGAAGAGTCCAAAATAACATATAAAGAGCGATTTTTGAAAAATTCCTATATTCATCAATTGTTTTTTTATTCCCTATCATTGGGAATAATATATATTATCATATCCCCAAGAATGTCATCATGAATTCCATTTTATCAAATAGATTGATGGATTTTAACAACTGTCATAAAAAATTGTTGAACATTTCATATTGGTTCACCATGAGGAAACATAAACCACGATATTCAACTCTAAGATGATATATTTTTGATTCAATAACATTGGATGTTCTCAAATGGGAAACATCTAAATTCTACCTGATGATATTAGATGCTTCACATGATGAATTTTTTCTACAGATATTCCTGTTCATGGAACATAATAAAGTTTTGCATAACATACAAGTAAACTGACAAGCATGATTTTATTGATCGGTGAATATTTTGATTTCCTTGTCTGGAATCTTGTAGTCTCTTATAAACAAAACAATTTTGTCCACACTAACATATCAGAGGGTTACCCATCAGTCCATTATTACATCATTGATAGCAATCCCCTTTGTTATACCCCTAGTACTAACCACCTCTTTTAACGCACACCAGATAAGTTAGAGGTTGGGGAGGCTATGTCCTCCCTCAAAGCTTGCAGTGACCCAAGTACAGACTGATTTCAGGGATCATTATACATTAACTCTTGGAATATCATTAAGAAGGAACATATGGGGATCGTTCGGGACTTCTTCCAGGGTGAGTCTGCCTAGGGTTGCTTGAGCAACAACCCTTTTACTCTTCCCAAAGGTCCCTAATCCTCCTCTGCTAAACAGTATCGGCCGATATGTATGTGTAATTTTACCTTCAATGTACATGCAATGGTCCTCAATAAGAGACTATCCTCCCATATTCAAAAGTGTATTTTTATGGAACAACATGGTTTTGTTTATTGGAGATCTACCCAAGATTAAATTTCAGTTGATCATGAAATAATAAAGGATATTCATAAGAATGTTCCTAGATCTATCATTTCTATAAAGCTGGATATTAACAAAGAATATGATATGATTGATTTGAATTTCTTCATTTGAGTTATGTGATGCATGGGGTTCTATGAACAGGCTATTGATCTCTTCCTCAGATGAAATTTCTTTCAATGGTTTTCCATCACGTTTCTGGGGAGAAGTAACGAATTCTTAAAATCAGTCTGAGATGTAAGGAACAAGGATCCTCTTCCCCCAAGTGTCTTTATTTTGGTTCAGGATGTTCTTAGCAGATATCTCAACAAAACCATTGAATAGGGCCACATGAGTGCCTTTCATTGCAAACCTAACATCAAATGTCCCTTCCATTGTTTCTTTACAGTTGGTATGCCTCTTTCCCTGAATGGTAATATCAGATCGATCCAGGAGCTTGATCGGGTTCTTGCATTGTATTGTAAAAGGAGCGGTCAATCGATTAACCGGTTGAAGAGTGGTGTTTATCTCTATATTTCCTTCTTGGATACAAGGGGGAAGTGAATTACTGATAGTCTGGGAATACAAAAAATATATATTCCCTTGGAATATCTGGGCACCCAAATCTCTCTAGGTAGAGTTCATATTTATCAATATGATATGATTATTGATGAAATCTCAAACAACATTCTCAACTGAAAAAATTATGTCCTTTCATTTGGAAGGCAGATAACCTTGGTTAACATAATCCTCTCCTCCATCCCATTGCATGTCTTGTCTTCCCTCGTTGTCCCAAAGGCTGTCCTCCATAGCATTGAAAAATTCCTTAATGAATTCATTTGTGATGTGCATATAGAGGGTACATTCCATTGGGCATCCCCACATAGAGTAGATCGCGAATTTGAATGCGGAGTAATTGGCTTGCGAAGTGTCAATGATATCATGGGTAGTCTCTGAGAAAGATTGGCATGATATTTCATGGATGTGACCTTGTTAATGGAAAGGATGATTCACAACAAATATAGAAATGGTAAGACTTGTTCTGAGTGTAGGAGCTCCATGTTGTGGAACTCAACCCGTCTTCACATACCTGTCCTTCAACAGCACTCCCATTAGATTGTCGGATGTGGATTTATAGGGTACTGGAACACGAACTAGATGGGAATGATTCTTGCATTTCCAGGTTGTCATGTTCCATACATCTCTGTTTCTCATGGAAACACTTATCCTTATTTTATCCATGTGACCCATGATCTCGAGGAGCATGCTTCTTTTAACAACATCACACCTTATTTAGAACCCGATAAACAGGTCTTCACCCCTCCCCCTATGGGTTATTCTCAAAGAAAGTGTATCGATAGCTTCATTAAGGGGTTTTTGAGATAGAGGGGTGGGGGGAATCCTTGTGGTTCATGGAAATTCCAATTAAGATATCTTTTCTTCTTTGGCGCATCCATAATCATGCCTTGCCGACTGACGATCTGGTGCGACAGAGAGGTGTCGCGCTAGCCACTCAATGCAGTTGTTGTCATCGTCATAAGGAGGAGACAATTAATCATTTGTTCATCGAGGGGGAATGGGAAATGATGGTGTGGAATGATATTATCATTTTCTGCGGAATTCATGATCAAGAGTTCTCGGGTATTAATTTTCTTTTTTACAGGTTTCAAAATGAAAAGGAAAAGTCAAATGAGAGCAGGGAACATGCAATGTTCATGGCCGTAGTTTTCTAGACATGTTAGAATGCTCACTATAAGTGGCGGTACGAGGGGAGGAATAGATTGAACCTGGTTGTTCTTGTTCGAGATCAATCTTTAGCCATTGAATTTGCCCATCTGTTTAAACACTGGGATTCTTATCCTTTTCTCCGTCATCTCTTGTAGGGTAAATTCTTGCCAAGAACCACTCTCGGATCATCGTCTTAGGGGAAATGGGTGTAATGGATTACTCCTGTAGCTAGCCTCAAAATGAATAATGATAGGTCCTGCATCAATGACATGATTAAAGGATGATGGGTTGTCTACAGCCAGGACTACTCTGTCATCCTCGCCTTTAATGCTACTTTTATCCTGGGTGACTCTCTTTGTGCTGAAGCGTTGGTCATGAATATTGGTTTGGATCTATGTCATTCTCTCAATATTCCTCTTGCAGGTGTCGAGATAGACTCCTACATTCTCCAAGGGTCTCTCACAAAGTCTATCATGATCCCTTGGTCTATTATATATATTTTTGTATATGTAGATACCTGATTTCTAGTCACACTTAAATTTCCCACATGCAGAGAGAGGGTAATATGGTTGCTGACTTCCTAGCCTCCCATGTCTCTCTGGTAAATTCATGCACTGTTTTTACCACCCCCAGTTCCCTTCTCCATGAATGTATAAATATTGTTATGGCTGATGCTCTCAGACTTCTCTAATTTCACCCGTTGTGACTTTATTGAGGCTTTCCCCCCTTTTCGGAATTAAGTATCTTAATGTTGGATGGAAAAGATGGGGTTGAATTGTAGGTTTAAAAACATTCATTTTCATCGTTTTGAAAATATATGTTTAATAACATTTTACAAGATGGATTCCAAAAAAAATCAATAGTTTTTAACAAATAATCTATCATTCATAGGATCTAAAAAAATGGATATGATAATGAAACATAATTCACATTTACATATGGAAATATTCTACCTTAAAGCATATTGAATGTTTTTTATATCACAACATAAAAGTATAAGAATGTGTAAGAAAGTTATACATTCAATCCTTAACAAAATGTAGTTAAAATAATACATGTAACAAAAATGAACAAGTATATGAAACATTTTAACCCAAAGAGAAGGGTATCCAACCACCTTGGATAGAGGTTCCATATTTTATAATTTCATGAATGTTTGTCTTACCCAAACTAGGGTAATCCATTGATACGATGATAAAAATATTTCTTGCTATCGCCACAGTACCTCGATCATTATGGTGATTTACACATCTATATTTCTATCCTTAGACGACATTGATTGATTAACAATAATTATAATCACAGTAAGCAAGTTGACCAAGAGGTTCTTATATTGACCATGTTTTTCACAGTAGTAACAAATAGAAGACTGTGAAGAGCATTGGCAGAGTATAACATTATTCAAGATATTAACAGCTCTCAATGAAAAAATATAGCACTGAGATCATTCAAATGGCTGGGTATTTGTAGTCCTGGATTCTGAGAGTTGAATTACTCCTCCAATATTCATATACTGTCCTAAATTTTAGAGGAACCTATACATGTGTAAATTTGGAAATTATTGTGTTAAAAATAGATTGGATGACATCATATTATACAATTAACTATAAAAAACATTAACATTCATAATTAATATAAATACATTTTGGATATGATAAAATGAAATGTTATATTAAGGAAATATGATATATTTAAGAAAATCCATTAATAAGATTTGTAAGATAGTTATAAAATAGAGTTTGGAATAATTAACAAGTATATTCTGATATAATAGAGAATTATATTCTTATTTTTTATGAATTTAGAGTCTATTTTCAAAATAATTGGATTATGATATCAAAATTTGTCTGAGTCTGATTTTAGAAGAAATCAGAGACTGATTGTAAAATAAGTAATAGTCGAATTTGAATATAAATTGGTGATTGATTTTTGAAGAAATTTGTGTGTGATTTCAACTTAAATCACAATCTATTTTCAGATGAAATCAGTGTCTAGTTTTAGAAGAAATCATAATATAATTTGATACGAAATCAGATTCTGGTTTCAGAAGAAATCAGATTCTGATTTTAGATGATATCTGATTCTGAATTTCAGAGAATTCTAAGTCATATGAAATATAAGGTTCTGAGTTAGATAAGATTCAAAATTTATGAATTAAGAATAATATGGATATATTATGTTAATAAAATATTGTATGAGTCAATGAATACCAATGGTATAGTCAAAATTATTTTTAGGTAATGATGATTTTCTTTAATAGAATATTTCTTAGAGAAAGATATTTTTTCTTAAGAAATTGTTTTTGAGAATTTAAAATTAAATGGAATAAAAAATTCATAAAGAAAATTATTGACTCAACATTTAAATCCTTTGTATGGGTATTAATTCCCATTCAAAAGGGTTGTTTATCTCAGATGATTGGTTAGGAAATTGAAATTGAGTATATTCTTATTCTTCAGCATTTTGCAAATTTATTTCTAGAATCATTTTCTAGTCTTCTACAGAAATGTGAAGTGGAGTTCTAAAAATAACATATACCTAGTTCCACACCAATTTAAAATTATTCTTATAAAACAACCTCAATTGAGTTGTATGAATTGAAAAAGAAACTCCAAAAAACAATGATAAGGGATTCATTCAGCCTAGTGTGTCACCTTAGGGTGCACCGATTAATATTTTGAAAAAGAAATATGGATAAATGTGACCTTTAATTTATTATCAGTTGGTGAACCAGATCAAAATCATGAACAATTATCTTGTTCCCCATAATGATGAATTATTTGATTAACTGTGTTAAGCTCAATACTTTTCCAAGATGGAATTTCTTTCAGGATATATTCAATTTCAAGTCAGGAAGGAAGATATACCCTAGAATAAATTTCGTATAAGGTATTGTCAACATCATTATATATTGATTCCTTTTGGTCTTACTAATTCTCCTGATTTCATCTTGGATTTAATAAATTGAGTCTTTAGTGATTACGTCGACTAGTTTTTCATAGTATTTATAGATGGAATTCCTTTCTACTCAAAGAGAAAGTACGAGTGCTATGATCACATGATAATTGTATTGAATACCCTAATGAAGTTAATGTTATATGAAAAATTTACAAAATGTATATTTGGGTAGGAAAAGGTGTCATTCTTGGTTCAAATAATCTAATTATATGGTATAACTATATATCCTTCAAAGAAAATGGCTATTGAAATTTTTCATAGATCATCCCTAATGATTGAGATCCATATTTTTCATTGGTTAACTAGAAATTATTGACGTTTTGAGGATAATATCAATTGATTGTCTAATCATATGACCATGTTAACTCTGAAGGGTGTTATGTTCCTCTTAATAGATTAATGTGAGTAAGATTTCATGTAAATGAAGATATGGTTGGCTAGTACACCTGTGCATACACTACATTGTAGTGGGGAAGGGTTTGTGATATATAGAGATGTATCCAAGAAGTCACGAGATGTGTTATAATGAGAAATAATATAGTTATAGCATATATGTCATGATAGATGATGATTATTGAGAAAAATCACCCAAATCATGATTTGGAGTTATAAATGGTAACATCTCCATTAAAGATATGGAGGAATTATCGATATGGAGAAATGTGTGACATATATTCCAATCGTAAGTGTTTGAAATATATTTTCACGCAGAAGGATCTGAACATGTTCCAAATAAGATAATTTGAGTTTATAATATAATATATATGATCAATAGATTTACACAATTAGAACGTGAGAAAGGAGGTTTGTGATTTGAGTCGAAAAGGTCATGTTTGATTTTCAGTGATAAGTATCACAAAATATCCAATATTTATATATTTTCATGGGATGGATTTACAAATTCAAAAGGAAGGGGAAAAACATCTCTTTCCAAAATTAATGATCAATCATTTATCAATTTGAAGATTAAGGTGGTGCATAAATAATATGAAGAGCTATAAAAGATGGTCAGAAATGTTCCTATGTTTAACCTTCATCGAGATGAAACAATAACGATTTGGGACAATGTATTTGTTCCTTACCTGAAATATTTGAAGATGGAGCTATTAGATGATGGACATTGTTCTTCATTCTCTATTCATTTTGGATGTAAAAATATTTATAAGGACTTGATATAATAGCTTTAGTGGGTTGACATGTAGGGAGATATTGTGGAGTTTGTATATCAGTGTTTCGAATTCCAGAAACATAAGGCTGAAAGAAAAAAAGGCTAATGGGATATTGAATCCATTACCTATATGAGAATGAAAATAATGTAACATCACAATGGATTTTATCATTGCACTACCCAAAACATTTGAAGGGGATTTGTGTATGTGGGTAGTAGTCGATAACATTACTAATTCACCACAATCCATTGTTGTTAGACAATATTTCTCTTCTGATTATATTGACAGGCGATACATTATGGAAGTGTTAAGGTTGCATGGAGTACCATATTCTACTGTATCAGATCGGGATTTGACGTTTGCCTAAATGTTCTATAGAATTTATCCGAAATAGAATGATACAAAATTGAGATTCAGTCCTGCTTACAATCCTAAAAAATAGATGTCCAGTTTGAATGAAAAATTGAAACCCAAGAGGTCATGTAGAGATCTTGTTCTATAGATTTGAATGTAGGCTATAATCAACACCTTCCTCTGGTTGAGTCTTCTTAAAATAATATCTTTCAATCAATAATTCAGATGGAACATTATTAATCCCTATAAGGGATGAATTTTAAAGCCCTAACATGATGGGATGTGGTTGAATAAATAAAGATATTGGGACTTGAGATCAATAGAGAAATGGTCTATAAGGTTAGAACCATTCCAAATAAAATCAATTTAATATAATGATAGAAATAAATTTATATTGGTAACCATTGGTGTGATATAAAATTTGATTTTGGAAAAATGGCGTTGTTTTAAATCACACATTGGAAGAATGTAGTGAGATTATTGAGGAAAAGGAAACTAATGTCAAGGTATGTTAGCAACTTTTGGGATTATCGATCATATGAGGATAGTAGCATATGGTATGGTACATGATATAATTATTTTTCAAGTACATTATGTGTTCCATGTATTGCTCATGAGGATGGAAATACATGCCCTTCACATGTACGGAACTAAGAGGTCATACCGTTGGTGTTAGATGTTTCTTACGAGGAGAAACCTGTTAATTTTTTTGACCGATCAGATAATGTTTTACGAATCAATAACACTCGCCCATTCATTTTTTTCGAGAATAAACTAGTTATAGAAATCTATGTGATAACATTAGGATATGATGAAGAATAAGTATCTGCATTTTTTTCATTAAAGTGATGAATTTCGAGGAAGAAATTGATTTTAATGGGGGTAGAATGTAAAACCCCGAGTTTTTATGGACATATTTTATTAAAATAACTTATAATTTCATTTATATCAGGAACTAAACTAATTAAAATATTCTTTTCACACTAAGACAACATTTCATTTTTTACACCAAACACCGATTTGGCATATGATGCACAAAACACTGAGTTGGTGTATGATACATAAAACACTAGGTTTCTACAAAACATATATCTTTATAGTTATATTTTTTAAAATAATATAATTTTAACATAACTGTTAATCCTTTTTATATTAATAGTAATAACTACCTTCCAAAAAATTCCTTCATTATTGTTCTTTAAATAAATTACATTGATAATGAAAGATGTGGTTTTTGGTAATGTCCATATGTGTTTAAAATATCATTTTCTTGCTTGACATATTTTTAATAATAATAATAATGTTTTACACTTTTATATTTTTAATTTGATAAAAAGAACTTCATTTTTCAAATCATAATTTTAGAAATAGCCATGAATATTTTTTGGTTTTTTTTGAGTATCTTCATTTTTTTATAAATTGTGAAAAATACTATTTTTTATTTTATAACTGCATTTTTTTGAATTTATTATTATTGATAAATGATATTGTAAATATAGTTTAATGTAACATTAGAAGAATATTAAATTTATTAAAAAATTCATTCATTAGAACCAATTTCACATTGAAACTAAATATAAACTCATATAAACATTTTATCTTTTTTATATTTTTTAACCATGTTATTTCATCCCATTTGTAGGATTAAAAAAGTTCTTAAATTTTCCACGTCTGTTAAATGAATTTCAAAAATATAACATAAACCATTGTATTCATATTTATATTTTTATTATAATAAGACTATGTAAATTTTTGACTAAAATGATTAGTAGTATTGATTAAAATTAATCATAGTGGTTAAGGGAAAATTAACATTAATTACAGAATAAACCATAAAATTAAGGGCCCAATGACTTAGAAACATTTCAGAAATCCCATTTTAGGTCCATATATCGTGCATAATACATTGAATTATTGATATTTGATGGTTTTTATGTAAATACCCTGAATTTCTGAGGGAATTTTTTTAATAAATACGTTGGAAATTTACAGGTGTGGGAAAATTGACGGCGTGTGATTCTGAGGCCCGGTGTGCCCAGAATCAATTTCTAAAGTTTTTCTCAGGTACGTTCAATAAACATACCATAGGGTTTTTATAACTTTTTACCGGTGCTTGGAATTGGAATCCAAGGTCACTATTGAACTCACAATGCCAATATTCACATAAGGAGACTTTCACCTCGACAGCTGTTGGTCGAGAATAAAAGGCAATTTTTGGGTTTTTAGTGAATGAATTAAATAAAAATATTGCTTTGAAAAAATTAATTTTATTAGTTGGCTAAAACCTCCATGCGGAGGTTGGAGGATGGGACCAAAACACTATAACCACCCATGAGAGGTTTTGGAGGTGGGGCCCACCCAAGGTCTAAACCTCATCTTCTTTTTTATTGTGGTTGGGACCACCTGAGGTTAAACCCCCTTGAAAGTCCCCTTTAATGGAGAGAGACCCTCCACCTTCCATTAAGAGTAGGGGAGCCCGTTCAACTCCCCTAACACTTAATGTTCCTAATCCTTCACTTTTAATTAATCCACCCATTATAAATTTAGGGAAAACAATTAAATAATATATTAACTAAATCCATTATTTTGTTATGGAATTTTACTTTTGGTGGATCTTGGGAGAATGGAGTGATCTTAAAGAGAAATTATCTCACCAAAAAAGATATAAGAATGTGTTCCTCCAATGAAGAACACCTGTATGGAGCGTCTTTGACTTTCTTCCTCAGAACCCCCATTGATTTGGGATGTCTTTGACCATTATTCCCTTCTCATCATCATCAACAAACCAATAAAGGATAATAGATTGGAAGTGCATGGCGGATTCGACGAACAACGTCAACACCGTCTTCTTATCCGTGACTCTATCAAAGAACAACCAACAAAGGTAGGGGTTCATGATTTGTTAATTGATGCACGTTATTCATTTTTCCGTTGAGGATTATTATTCGAACCCAAATTTTATCACCCTAAGGTAGAGGGTGCGGTCCGAACAAACACGGCCTTAATCCTATGCCTAACTTTGTGGATTTTGACGTTATTGATGACATGAGTTTGATTTGAGTGATTTTATTTAACAATGAGTGCGGATCGAATGAGATGCCCCGAGGAGAGTGCGGCTATATCCAGAATGAGAATGAGGCCACGAAAACTCATCTGATGATCTGTATAATGTTTTCCAACAGATGGAACCATCGAACGCCACCATGTGGATGGCGTCAGTGCAACAGTGACACTTGAGAATTAGCCTGTGGCTGACAGACCGCTTCGATGCTGTGGAGGCCGGATCAAGGCCGGCCGCGAAGAAAACCGGGGGCTCGAGTTTCCTGGTTTCCAGGGAAGGCTCGAAGCAACTGCACCACTCAATGGAGAAAAGGGGGTCGTGGCCTTGGCCACGACGATGGAGGGTGGGCGGATGGCTTCGCCGACCACTATAGTAGTCATGTGGAAACTGTGTCATGTGTGAGGCGGTTGGCCGCTCGGCCAACCATTAGGAGTGGGACCCGTCGTGTGGAATTGTTTTTGATTTCCCCCGAACAGCTAAGTCATTTGGGAATCTAGGGGGTGAAACCTACCCTTGGACGCGGCTAGGGAGGACCCCACGGGTTTCCAGCCTTGGGCCTTGCGCAGGCCGGACCCATTGCGAGCTGGACCCAGCGCCGGCCGGGCCACCCTCGTGGGTCGGGCTACCCGCATGGGCCGGTTCGGATTCACGAACTGGGTCAGACCCCTGTCTGGACTTGGGTCGGGTCGGGTTGGTCCGACATGGCCAGACTGGACCTGGACTCTTCTGACCTGTTTCCACTCTTTTTCCCGTAACATGAGCTACGGGGTGCCAATTGATGAGCCATCTGTTGTAATGGAAACCTTGGAAGGATATTGTTATTTTGGAATATCCCAATAGAGGTTTGGTCACATTTGGGAAACAACTGGGTTTGATCGAATGTATATCCCACCGGGGTCTCAGAATGAAAATGCCAATAACTTTCAGACAGATCGTCCGATTAACGCACTCTCTATCACGTTGGGTTTCATTTTTCTAGACGGATCTTTTGGATACATAAAATTGAGGATTAGTGTCAGTTGATGCATCTACTTTTGTCTTGAGGAGTGGACCCTCCCAGAATTAAGCATGCATTGTGCGGAACCTTGTGGCTGGGTGCGCTATGACTAATGTTTTTGAATCCTATGTGGGATCGATTGATGTGACTACTATTCTTGGATCCTAAGTGTCTTCGACAGGTCTGACTACTATTCATGGATCCTATGTGGGTTTAAAAACTCCGACTACTATTCCTAGATCCTATGTGGGTTCGACAGCTCTGAATACTGTTCAAGGATCATGTGTGGGTTCGACAGCTCTGTCTACTGTTCCTGGATCTTTTGTGGGTTTCTACAGCTCTGATACTATTATTGGATCCTATTTGGGTTCGACATTTCTGATTTTTATTCATATATCCTATGTGGATTCGTCAAAATAGATGATTTAGTGGCTACATCTAATCATCTCTAACTCTCAAAAAAAAAATTATACATGTGTGAGCTGAGTCAGTAGCATTTGTTTTTTCCTCATGATTGAGATGGAATACATGATTACATAGGCATATGTATGGGAATATTCCTAAGTGGGATTGTCTGTTGATTTTATCCATGGTTTTTAGCCTTGTTGGTATTTGTGAGACCATGAGGGTCTCGGGGTCTATAGTGAATATCATTATACTCACCCCTGCATTGGCTATGCCCGCATCTCGTTTTGTTGGATGCAGACGACAGACAGTGCTAACTGAGGCTGAGTGTACAAGGACTGGATGGTACCCGGAGGTGGACCACATGACGTTATGGTACACAGAGCAGATGGATGAACATGGAGTGATGTGGAGGCTATCTGTACCACCACTTTAGGTAGGATTTCCCAGTGGATGATCCAGGAGCTGTTTTACCTTTAGTCAAGTTTCTAGTACATTACAGTTGGGCTTGTATTTCCTGACCCTTTTAATTTTCATCACTATTTTGTTATCCAGTTTTACTTAGTGTTTTGCTACCATCTTATACACTTTTGTGTGTGTATTCAGGTTATAAAGACATTGCCTTTCCCGTTTTATGGATTTATGCCTGTTTTGGAAGTCTCCATCTCCTGGCCTATGGAAGGAGGGACTGGGGAAGTCACGGTACGGGCCCTAGGGGATGGATCACGAAAAATTGGTTTCAGAGGAGTCTGTTCTACCACAAAAATTTTGATATTGAAATTTCCTGTAAAAAAATAGTGTCAAGGGTACGAAGTGTGGTTTTTAGTTCAGGGAGTATAATGTTGGTGCAGTGGATGATGTATCCATACACCAAGACCCTGAATTCTGATTTCCAACTCAGCACACGAAAAGCACTAATTGCTTGTGTGTTTTGATGTTTTTTTTGATATCTTTGAGTCATCTCACTAGGTATAACTTTTTGAATGTGGCACACTTATTTGGTTATAGGATGCCTCCACGCAGATAGCTAGCCAGGGTTCCATACTTTGTTTGAGATGGCATCCAACCAAGAGACGAGGCCTCGGTGTAGGGCTCTATCACAGCGGAGGATCTAGTGGTGCCACTACCCATTGGTCCACAGATGCCACCTTCCCCACCAATATAGAGTGGACGCCGCCTGAGCATGTTGCACGAGTTCCAGTGCTTGAGGATGCCCATGTTCATGGGAAAGAGGGACTCGCTGGAATCTGAGGATTTGCAGGAGGTAGTGGTGAGATTCTTCAGATAGTTATGGACACCAGTCGAGCTTATGTTGATATTTGTGGTGAGTCTCCTTAAGGCAGCATCAGGAAAATGGTGGAGCCTGATGCTACAGGTGCATGACAAGGAGACACTACTCTGAGTAGAATTCGAGACCCTGTTCCATGCGGAGTATGTCCCATCCACCCTATGTATAGTGTAGATACATGATCTACTTTATCAACAGCAGGGTAGCATGATAGTGGAACATTACTCAGCAAGGTTCACCAAACTCTCACTCTACTCCACATATATGGTGAAGGACCTATTCTTCAGAGCATGGAACATCGAGTAGGGGATCAGGTGACAGATCAGTTTATTGATGATCTCACTCAGCTTCCCGACACAGGTGGGGGTGTTGGAGTGACCACTATTATTGGAGATTTTCCTATTTGAGTAGTCACCAGCAGCGAGACCCAAAACTGGGTATCACGTAGGTGTGTCTTCTACTGTATGAAGTAGATAGATGTCATAGAGATGTAAGCGGACCATACCATCTGGTGGATGACCTCAAGGCTCAGGTTTGGTTATGTGAGGCACATGAGACAGATCCAGTCATACGAGGAACATGCAATGTTTCACATGCAGTGGGTAGGGTCACATGGCCCATGACTGTCCAACCCACTATTCGAATGATCAGAAGATAGTCAAGGGACCTCCCAGGAAGAGGCATAGGTTCGATCAAGGTGATCTGTAGGGCGCAAGAAGAGGTGGAATAGGAGTTGGTCATGCAGCGGGTGGTGGATGACGTTACAAGGCGTTACCCCCACCACCACTAGGATGTCCACCCCGACCGCATGTAGCATGTGGAAAAGGGAGATCTCAGCTCCAGGCGGCTAAAGAATATGATCATGGCACTCTGAAGATGATTCTAGGTATGGTCGGTGTCTACTCCCCCTTAGATACAGTTTTTATAGCCACAGGTTCCAGTCACTCTTCCATTGCCACTGCCCTCGTTGAGAGCTCGGAGATTTTTACAGATACATTGGCTCGATTCTTATGGATAGAGACTCCTATGCGAGTAGATTTTATGGCAATGTACTGCCGTCGGTAGAGGGAGATTAATCTAGAGGTGAGAGTTTTGGCTGGGATCTTCTAGTAGCGGCGTCGAGGCCTTACGACGTCATCTGGGGTATGAACTTGTTATCTATAGTCCATGCTCTAATCGACTATACTAGGCACAATGTTCAGTGTGTCATCACGGATGGGACCAGGTTTACCTTCACCAGCAAGAATGGACCCTTTTCAGTGCATGACGTACTTACATGGGGGAGGGTGCAGCCAATCACTCATCACATGTGTTGTTGTACCCTCGGAGTAGTTGATGTGAAGATTCTAACCTATCTTGGAGTGGAGGACTAGTACACTGATGATTCCCCTAACGATTTCCTCATTCTACCTCCTCGTAGAGAGGTCGACTTATATATTGACATATACCCCGTGATGGCACAAATATCTGCACCAGCGTATCGAAGGGATCCCTCGGAGCTTCGTGATCTATGGGTACAACTAGAGGAGTTACAGGGGAAGGGATTCATCTGGCCTAATGTTTCTCCCTGGGCAGCCCTGATTTTGTTCGCCAAGAAGTGGGATGGAAGCATAAGAGTTTTTGTCGACTACTGTGGCCTGAATCAGGTGACAGTGAAGAACAAGTACCCACTCCTGAGGATTGATGACCTCTATGATCAGCTAAAGGTAACACATTGGTTCTCCAAGATATACCTCAGGTCAGGCTATCACTAGATGATATTTCAAGATGAGGATGTGTAGAAGATGGTCTTCAGCTGTCTCTATGACAATTATGATTTCAGGGTTATTCCATTCGGGGTAACCAATGATCTAGCAGTGTTCATGGGACTCATGAATAGGATCTTTCGTCCATACCTCAATCGCTTTGGCATAGTCTTCATTGAAGACATTCTAATCTACTCGTCTATTGAGGAGGGGAATTCCCACCTTTTAAAGGTAGTACTGAACAAAATCCAAGAGCACTATCTTTATGTTAATATCTCGAAGTGCTAGTTTTGGATCTGAGAGGTTCACATTTATCGACCTGTCATCATGGAGGCTGGATCTGCAGTAGATTCAGTGAACATTGAGGTGGTCCTTTCTTGGGAGCCACCTATGAGTATGACATGGATTTGTAGTTTCTAGGGTATGGCTGGATACTATAGAAGGTTCGTATCAGACTAATCTAGAGTTTCAGCACCACTATCGTCCTTGAAGAAGAAGGGGGAACCCCTTGTGTGGTTAGATAGATCCATCAGAGATTACAGGAGCTATGATAGAGACTGACTGATGCCCCCATCTTGAGGCTTCCAATGGAGGGAGTAGGGTACATAGTCTACTACAACACATCTGGTACTAGACCCATATATTTCATGATTCAGGATTGAGCAGTGATTTCTTATGGTTCAACACTACTGAGACAACATGAGAAGAACTACGCTACCCATGACCTTGAGTTATCAGCAGTGGTCTTCTACTTGAAGATGTGATGGCACTACCTAATGGGAGAGCATTTTACCATGTACTCTAATCACAAGAGTCATAGGTATAAATTCTCTTAGAAGGAATTGAACCTGAAACAAAAACGTTGGCTTGAGTTCCTCTAGGAATATGTGTTTGAGATAGTATGTCCTCCTAGTAAGAAGAAATTTGTTACAGATGCACTCAGTAGAAGATCTGGTATTCAGTTGTTAGGGGAGGCGACAGAGTAGCTGGATACTTTACAGATATCCTTTGTGGATAGAGATGTAGCAGCCTTTCTTTAGTCTCTTAATGTCACTCTCCCAATTATTCTGCGATTCAGGGAGGCACAACATAGAGACGCTGACTGTGAGACACGCCGTGCTCTGATATCTACAGGGTAGGCACCTGATGGATTTTATGGAGCTGGGTAGCACGTAATCCTCTTTAGAGGACATACAATGGTGCCAGTTTTACATCAGGATGATTTGTAGAGGTAGTTCCACACATCCCCTATAGTGGTACATCCAGAAGTGATGATGATGTACTAGGATCTCCAATGACAACACCAGTGGCCAGGAATATAGAAAGAAGCTGCAGAGTTTGTTTCTCATTGCCTCATTTGTTAGCAAGTGAAGGAATATCATCAGGTACATGAAGGCTTTGTTCATCCTTTATAGGTCCCTAGATGGAAGTGGGATGGGATATCCATGGTTTTTGTGATGTGTCTTCCATGAGCATCCATGGAAAATGACTCGATTTGGGAGATCATCGACTAACTCACCATGTCAGCCCACTTCGTACTGATAAGAGAGCGGGGTTCAGTATAGAGCTTTGAGAAGACGATATGTGTAGGATATTGTGTGGCTAGAAGGTGTACCTTATTCTATTTTCTCCGATCATGACGCACAATTTACATCCATGCTATGGAAGGGGTTGTAGGAGGCTTTCGGGACGCAGATTTGTCTTAGCACAACATTCCATTCTCATACAGATGACCAGACTGAGTGGACCATTATGCCCCTCAAGGACGTGTTGCTTAGTTGTGTCCTCGACCTCAGTAGGAGTTGGGAGCATCACTTTCCTTTGGTGGAGTTTTCATAGAATATCAACCATCACTCTAACATTGGGATGACACCTTTTGAGGCATTATACAGGCGACCTTCCAGTTCACCCTTCTTCTGGACTAACCCTGGGGAGTCAGCACTAGTGGGACCAGGGATGGTATAGGATACAACATAGAAGGTGTAGATCATCTAGGAGCGGATGAAGACTGCATATAACAGGATAAAGTCATATGCTGACTAGAGACGGAGGCCTCTGAAGTTCGAGGATGACGACCAAATCTTTCTACGAGTCTCTCCTCAATGAGGACTACAGAGATTTGGAAAAGGTGGAATGTTAACTCCAAGATTCATTGAACCATTCCGGGTCCTCAATAGAGTAGGCAAGGTGGCTTACATCTTGGAACATCCTCCTCACTTGCACCAGGTGCACAATGTTATTCACGTATCCTAGCAAAGGAGATACGTGCATGATCCTACTCACATCATTGACCATGTAGAGTTGGACGTCAACTATGGGGTGAAATTTATGGAGGATCGAGTGGATATTGAGGATAAACAATTTTGGGTCCTACATGGATGGTCGATACCTCTGCTGCGCGTTTTTTGGCGGCACATGAACCTCCATGAGAGAACATGGGAGATGGATGCTCAAATCCATGCTCAGTACCCCCTCCTGTTTCTTTAGTTCGAGTTGTAGTTTTTGGGGACATAAAGAACTACTGTGGGGAGAATGTAAAGACCCGGAATTTCCATGGTAATTTTTTATTCAATACATGGGAATTTTTTGATTCTATGAAAACTGACGTCTTATGATTCCGAGGCACAGTGCTTCCAGAATCAATTTTTTAATTTCTGTTTGGGTACGTTCGGTAAATGTATGAGTGGGTTTTTCTTGCTTTTGAACCCGTGCACGGAATTGAAATCTAAGAGCACTGTTGAACTCTTTGCACCGATATTCGCTTATGAAGACTTTCACATAGCCAGTAGTTGGTAGAGAATAAAACTTATTGTTTGGGTTTTTAGTGAATTAATTAAATTAAAGTAATGTTGTGTAATCATTATTTTTATTAGTTGGTTAATAGATCCATGTAGAGGATGGAGGTGGGGACAACCACAACATAACCACCCATGAGAGGTTATGATGGTGGGACACACCTGAGGTCTAAACCTCATCTTCATGCTTATAATGGTGGGGACCACTAGAGGTTAAAACCCCTGGAAACTCCGCTTTAATGGGGAGAAACCCTCTACCGTCCATTAAGTGTTGGGGATCCTCTTCAACATTCCTAAAACATAATGTGAGAAATTGTTCAGTTTTACTTATTCCAATAATTTTTAATTTAGTGCCAACAATTAAATAATAGATTAACTAAATGATCTATTTTGGGTTGGCATTTTCCTTTTTTTGGAGATTGGGAGAAATGAGAGAGATTAGGGTGAAAATCTCTATCTAACGAAGAATGAAGAACGCGTTCTACCATCAATGAATGTCGGCATGGAGAATCTTCAACATTCTTCATCAGAACTAAATTTAATGTGGGACGTATTCGACCGATCATCACTTCTCATCGTTGTCAATGAATCAACGCATGATCTTGGATTGGATGTGTGGGGTAGACGCGATGACCGATGACAAAACTGTCTTCTTCCCCGTGACTCCTTTAATGAAAAATAAACAAATGTATGGGTTCAGGAATTATTAATTATTGCACATTCATCATTTTTCTGTCAAGGATTATTATTCAAAGCCACATGATATCACCCTAACGAGGAAGGTGCAGGTCGTACAAACACTACCCGACCCCTCCACCTTACTTTTTGGATTTTGACGCTAATCACGGCATGAGACCGTGTTGAGTGATTTTCATCAAAAATGATTGCGAATCGAACGATAAGCCCCGAGGAGTGTGCGAATACTTTTGGAATGAGAATCAGGCCACTTCCAGAATGAGAATTGGGCCACCAGAACTCGTCTGGTGATCTGCATAATTCATTCCAGCGGATGGAACCGACGAACGTCACCGCATGGACGGCGGCAGCGCAACCGAGCCACCGAAAGAGTAGCCCATGGCCGATGGGCCACGATGGTGCTTTGTTGACCGGGGCAAGGTCGGCCACGAAGAAAACTGGCGGCTCGAGCTGCCGGGTTGCTGGGGAAAGCACGACGCAACTGCGCCGCACCGTGGAGCAAAAGGGGGGTCGTGGACTTGGTTGTGACGATGGAGGAAGAGCAGGCGGCTCGACTGGTCGCTGGAATTGGTGCGGCACAACTGCACCGCATGGGAGGCGATAGACCGCTCGGCAAGTCGGGAAGGGCAGGACTCGTCACATGGGTCCTGCATGATGTGGACTGACACCACGTGGTGCCATTTTTGATTTCCCACAATTGGCTATGTATTTCGGGAATCCATGGGGTGCGGACATACACCTAGACATAGCCAAAGAGGACCCCATGGGCCGCCATACATGGGCCTCGAGCGGGCCAGACCCAGCACTGGTAGGGCCATCCCCAGAGGCCAGGTCGGAACCGCCGACCGGGTCGCGCCAACTGGGCAGGACCGACCCAGTCCCATTTGACATGTTTCCACTCTTTTTTCTGTAACATCAGCAACAAGTGTCCGATTGACGAACCATCTGTGGTGACAGAAACCTTGGATGGAGGAAGTTCTTTTGGTATACCCCACTTAAGGATTTCACACCGTTGGGGTATGGCTTGTTTGGATCGAATGTATATCCAACCGGGCCCTCAGAACAGAAATGTCAACAAATCTTAGACTAGGCGTCTGATTGATACACCTTCTATTGCGTTGGGTTTCTTTGGGAAAGACAAATCTTTTGGATACATCAACATAAGAATTCGTCACAGTTGATGTATTGACTATTATCTTGAGGAGTGGACCCTCTCAGAATCCAGCATGCTTTCTACGGAACCTTGTGGCTAGCTACGCTCTTACTACTATTCCTAGATCATACCTGGGTTCAACAACTCAGACTACTATTCATGAATCCTATGTGGGTTTGACAGCTCTAACTACTATTATCAGATCCTACGTGGGTTCAGCTGCTCTGACTACTGTTCCTGGATCATACGTTGGTTCGACATCACTGACTACTATTTTTTGGATCTTGTGTGGGTTCGACAACTCTATCTACTATTCATGAATCCTAAGTATGTTCAATAGCTCTCATATCTCTCCTGGATCCTATGTGGGTTCGACAGTTCTGATTTATGTTCCTTTATCCAGTGTGGGTTCGACATAATAGATGATTTAGTGGCTACATCTAATCATATCTAACACTATACAAAATTTGTATAACTGTGTGAGCTATGTCAGTAACTTTTCTGTTTTCCACATGATTAAGATGGAATACTTGATAACATAGGTATATGTATGGGCATATACCTATGTGGGGTTATCTATTGATCTCATACTTGGTGTTTTTCGTTGTTGGTTTTTATGAGACCTTGAGGGTCTCGGGGTCCATACTGAGTATCATTATACTCAACCCTACATGGGCTATGCTCGCACCTCGTTCTGTTGGATGAAGACGATGGACAATGATGATCGAGGCTGAGTGTACTAGGATTGGATGGTCTCCAGAGGTGGATCACAGGGTGTGATGGTACATAGTGGATACATACAGACGTGGAGTTCTATGGAGGTTATTCATACCTACCATTCAGGTGGTATTTCCCAGTGGATGATTCAGGAGTTGTTTTCCCTTTTTTCCAATTTCTTGTACTTTGCAGTTGGTCTTGTATTGATGACCCATTTTACTTTTCAATGTTCTTTTGTTATACAGTTTTACATAGTGTTTTTCATCCAGCTTTTACTCTGTTGTGTGTGTTTTCAGGTTATAAAGGTAATGCCTTCCCAGTTTTAGGGATTTATGCCTTTAGTGCAATTAGTCAGCCCCTAACCTACGGAATGCAGTCTTAGGGTAGTCACAGTATGGGCCCTAGGGGATGGGTCATGAAATTTTATGACTTTTTTTTGGGTAATACCATGTTCACACCATATATTGTTTCTGAAAATTCCACGTGAGTCATTTTCTCGACATATAAAAGGTTACCACCTCTACCCAATCCCCACACATCTCAAACCTTTTAAGTTCATAAAATATCTTCCCAAGTAGCCTCCCTAAAATCCTAAATTAAATATTGAAGCTAAACATTGGTCATAAATCCTTCCAAGGAATACCTTTGGAATAATCCAATTGATGTTACCCGATTTAGAGGTAATGACTTTTCTCAAGCTCCTTTCCTTTATTTCCCTTATTCACCCCTTCAACTCTCATTATTAAATTCATGTGGAAAAAATAGTATCATCCATACACTATGATGTTTTTATTCCTATGGTCTAATAAACACTTACACAAACCTCCATCTAATGGATGTTGATCATGCAGTTTCTGTCTAGTCCAAACTACTACCTCACAAAATGATGATTGTTCATTTCGCCTTTACCACCGATCATAGTATCAATTATGATGGAAAATATATTTATATATGAAATATATTATATTTAATATCTATTTAAGATTATAAATTCTTTTTTAAACTAAAATATATTTACATTATATTTGTTGTTAAGACAATAATCTCGTTTGAGGATGTGTGGACTACCCCCCTCAAAGCAATTTGATTCATTCACAAATCACATGGAATGTATTAAGGATGTGTTTAATGAACTTATATGATATACATTATATAATAATTCTAATAGTATATTTATATATACACACATTAATATATTAATATATATATATATTCATATATATATGTATATCATTTAAATACATTAATTCAATATGACAATAATGATGAAAACATCGTTCATGCGTACGTACAACTTACCATCTCTATGAAGTGTGTATTCAATTTCATAATACTATATTATATAGATTATTATAATACACATATAATATATATACCTAATATTTATATAATTTTTCAAATTTTGGAATCATGATATAAGTATAAGGACAAAATATGTTAAAATTTTAGACACATGTAATGAACAAAATTAATTTAACCCGAAGTGAAACCTTATCATATGATCATTAAAAAAATGGGTAATATATTGTTATAGTGAAAACATGTATTGTAATTGATATAATAATATTCTTCTAAAAAATATGTTTATTGAACAAATTGTTATTATACAGGAATCTTGTATGCGTACGGGGAGAGATAAGACACATAGTATGGGGATTTCATATCACTTTTAATTTAAATGAGATACATGTTACGTTAACCACTCTTTCCTTTTGTGTGGTGTACGTACATAGAATTATTTCATCATGTTTACCATATAATTAAATTTATTGCTATTCACATGTGTATTTTATGATCCTTACAATGTGAGCTTTATGATTCAAAAGATACCATATCAGTAAAATAGTTTTATATCAATTTTCCTTCTTTGAGAATGTTATTTGGTATGCCCCAAATTTTTTTTTAACGTGTATGCAAATCAATTTTACATGTTATATAATGAAATAAATTATTTTAAAGATATTTTAGGCTTCATGTAATTTCATCTATTATATGGATATTTAGATATCAAGTTACTATGTTATAAGAGATTATTTGGAAAATCCGATCGCTTCTTGATATAGTTTTTGTTTATGTTTCATTTGATGAAATAATATGATATATATCTAGAGGAAATTCATGAAGTTTTTTATCCTTTAGTTATCCATGATATACTAGTGAATTGGTACCATATTTTTACTCTTTTGTATTAATATATAGTTATTAATATTTTTTTAGAAATCCTAACAATACGCTCCATTCGTTAAGAAATATTTGTTTTTTAAAAAGTGTTTCCCAGAATACTATACCATTATCATATTATCATTTAAATACATTCTTACCTTTTTTTTATTTTAATAAATTATTCATGGTAATATTTTTTGGCTTTCCTACGAAGGCATTCTTTCTAATCCTTTTAATGTGAAAAATGTAGGTCTTTTTTTACTTTTCACGACATGTATAGATTTAGCCGTTGTCATTACATTAATGATTCCTTTTAAATTTTTATTTATTAATCTGTAGGAAATTATTTTAAGGGTAGTTTTCTAGGAAAATGGATTTAAAAATGGTTTCATGTATTCTTTATATTTTTTCATTGTATTTTATGAGAAAATAATTTTAAAATGGTGTTATGTATTGACAAGCCTTTTTAAAAACAATGTATATTTTCCCCCATAAACGTTTTTTAATGCTATTTCCAAATTAATTTCCATTTAAAATGACATCCTTGTATGTAACTCATTCCATTTTTAGAAATGATCAAAATTATCTAATCATATCCTTTATATAAATGGGTTATGCTTAATTTCATATTCCTTAACAAACCTATTTCTCTTTCATGGGATATATGTTTATGAAATTTGTTACTCTCCATGTTTCTTTTTTTGATTAAATGGTTCTCAAACATATCCTTCATACATAAGTACTTATTTGAAGAAATTTTAATGGTGGACATTTCATTTTATGGTTTACGAGTTTATGTTTATAAAACCAATATATTTTTATGTTTCATGATTTGATGAATGTTTTATTATCTTCTGGCACATGTGGGAATGATTTTACAATGATATGGTTGAAAACTACATCTATCTATTATGCATTGGGTAATGATAAGTTTTATATAATCTCATTAGATATACTGGTTTTTCCAAACCCTAAAAATAAGGATATTGTATGGGGTGTATCCCAATCCTAAATGAAAGACGGTACATTGTTTGTATCTCAAGAACTAAAATTAGAAGGTACGTCGGTTATTGACCAATCCTAAAAGAAAGAGGGTACACATGTTGTAGACCATGTCTGTATACAATAAGTAACATTATTTGTAGCCCTAGCCTAACAGAAAGTGGGTTCACGGTTTGCTATCCTGGGATTAAAGTAGGTACACAGGTTGTAGCTAAATCCTAACTTGTTATAAAGGAAAGGCTAGGTATCCCTGACATAAAATTTTCTATTATTATAAGTGTGAAACAACTCTTATGTATTATTCCTTAGATATTATTTCATATAACATGATGTTTATTTCCATATGATTCATGTCTTATAAACTTCCATACTTTATCCCATTACTCATATTTATGACCATTGGAATACTTGGTATGATCGCCTAATGTTACGATCATGTAATTATACTACTACGTTCATGTTTATGCTTACATGTCTCCCTAGTTTACCCTTACAAAGTATCTACGTTATCCCCATTCAAATGATTCATTTCTCTAGGTTATGAAAAATGTTTTTCTTGTAGAAGTACTAAAGGTGGAGATCTTTATGGGAGATGTTGAAGAACTTCTCCCTGAAAGAATATTTTGTTTCCATGTTTCCAAAGACACTAAAATATTACAATCTTCTGGTATTTATTTTTTGTAATTTATTAAATATTCATATAAATGTATGTAATATCTATTTATTTTATTCATGGGGCTATATATATACAATACCCTCAGTATCATTTCATAGGATTGATAATAATGAAGAATCCAAATAATAAACAATTTGATTAAATTACGAAACATAATAATGACATACATATGGTAGCTCCTATAGTGGAAAGTAGATCCTGAAAATAAATTAATATAAAAAACAAGATAAATTTAAATAATTTACGATCTATAGGGTACTCTGGTGTCTTTCCCAATGTTCTCTACCTCTAAGCTCCGTTTCTCAAATGTCTACCATAGGGCTCTTTCACTTCACCAGATCTTTTTTCGCAAAATCATCAAGAACCATGAAATCCCTATGCAGTGTGTGGATGCTAGAATTAATAGGTCACTGACAATGTTTCCTAAAAAAAGTGTAAAAATATATATAACAGATTATATATTGATATAAGTGAATATAGTGAAATAATATATGTGTCGAGTCATTGTGCAATGACCAAGAAACCAATTAACCTACCCCAATATACTTTGACCCATTATTGTTAATATATTTTAGAAGTTACATACTTCCACTGAGGAAATATGTATCACCCCACAAAAATGGTGATTTTAATAGGAACTCCTCGTGTTCTATCACGTAGACCCCCAAACTACTCAACATTTTAAGACACACATGGTACATGTCCGCATGAATAAATTATAGATATCTATTAGATATACATATAAATCCATAATAACATTTTATAACAACCATTCTCCAAGTCGGTAGGAAGTAATAATGGATATCTTTATATTTATATCCTCAATACAGATATCATTTTTAAACACCCATGTCCCAATTACATTGTAATATATTACCTGTATCTTCCAATTAGCTACTAATCCTTCCCCTCTCCTAGGGAAAACATCCTCCTTTAAGGATATAATGACGGTGATAGGTTACGTTACTATCCATTGATCCACTTAACGCCCAACCAATATACTACACCAGAGTGTCATGATACCTAATATCCAATTATATAGGAAATTCAACCAAAACAACATGTGTCATAACAATGAATGATAAGTCACACCACGATCAATGTTATTATAATCACACACAAACAAATTCTCTCATAGCTATTGACACACCCACATGATGTCCAACATAATAATTATTTAGTCCCACAAAATCTTCAAATCATGGTAATATCACATATATATATGGTACCAAAAATGGGAAAAACCACCTACCTCAAATTCATCAATATCAAGCGAAATGTATGTCGAAGGTGTTGTCCCCCAAATGGTGTTTTCCCACTAACCCAAAATTTGATCATAAATCATGGATTCATAAAACCAAAACTAAATATTTTATTTCAAAAATAAATAAAAATTCATATGTGATAGTACTTTCTATCTCATGAATAATTTTTGTATTTCCCTTCTAGACATGCTTTTTAAATATTGTATTTATGAATATTTAAAAAATACATTTTATAATTTATTAATCTAAATTAATTTGAGACACATACAATGTTAATTATAATTATTATTTAGTGGAACCATATAATAATCACTGAAAAAATCGTAAATGTCATGTGATAATTTAATACCTTTTCTAGTTGAAAACTATTCCCATAATTACCCTTGTATAATTTTTATAATTATATTAAAGTAAATTTCGTTTAAATTTTCATTAATAAGTCAGTAATCATCTTTGAAAACAATATATTTTTTAAATTACCACCATTTTTTCTTAACAATTTTCCACAATTATAGTGGTTAAAATTCTTTAGTTATCATGTAATAATTTTTTTTATTTTCTATTTTGACATTATTTATATTATCAAACAAATTATTCCAAAAAAAAACTGAATATACCTAGTTTCCATTAAAAAATATTGGGATTTAAAATTTTCTTATTGTTTTAAATCTAATGAAAATAATGACATGTCAATTAGATAAATACTAAAGAAGATGTTGGGGATTGAAGTTTATAAGAATGATAAAAGAGAGAGACAGAAAGAGAGTTGGGATAGATGTGATAGATAACTTTTTTCCTACACATTCCACATATACCAACCCGATACAATTTATAATACATTTTCATAAATTAATTTTGTAATTTTTTTAATGACTCACTTATTTTTTATTCTCCCATCTTAATTCAAGGTACCATGTCATATTCATATTGGAAATTTTGTTGAACTATACCCCAATCCCAAATTAAATATTCAACATTTTTCAAAAAATAACTGCATAAATTTTAGGGCCATGCTTCCACTGATGGCACGTCAATCCAACAATGTACAAATGAGTTTTAACAGAAATGATGTTTCATCAGAAATTATTTCCTCAATTTATTAATAATAATAATAAAAATATTATTTATAATTATTATAAATTATCTAACACCATTAATGATTTTCCAATAATTCTAATTAAATTTCAATAATAGTTAATAAATTGATATCAATCCCCCATTATCATTAATCTTGTATTTGATACAAATTTCACCTCAATTACATAAATCAACAAAAATTATTTACACATAGCAAAACATTATTCAAAATTTATGTAAAGATGAATATTATACTAAAAAAGTACTTTTTCATTCATTTGGTTTGAAAATAATAAAAATAAAAATACATTATTATTAACTTTATTTTTTATCTACCCTACAAATATTAAAATACATGTTATCAAAATTTAATAAAAATAATAGTATCAAAAAATAATTATTTTAAATTATGTTTCTACTATGTCTCCATTAGTGTTTCAAAATAATAATTTGTATTATATGAATCTCATTGTAATAAATGATTAATTTTCACCCATTAATTAATTACTTATTTTTAATAGTATAAAAATATTTAAACCTGAAGGTTAGAAGAAATGATGATAAGAAAAATTGGTTCTTGCTGCGCAATGTATGGTGTGAAATTCTTTTTATTAATTAAATAGAATTAATTATTTTACATTAAAAACTAATGAACACCTAATTCCCATTGCACAGAGAATTTATTTCCTAACTAGGGTGAACCCCTTATTCTGGATCTAACAATTGTCTTATATTTATCAAATGATACATCTTTTGTGACATATTAATTATTTATTATTTAAAAAAACACTATATATAATTAGTTAAAAATAAATGGGTTTTCCTAAGAGTGAGTCATCCAAAAGTTTGACTCATTCTAATGCTATACCAATCATAGATAAATCACTGTGATCTAGACATAATGGCGTTGTTAGTTTTCTGAAAACAATGTACATTTTGGAGTTATTAATTATTTTTAAATAAATCATGCATGAATAATATAATATATTTATATATTTCTTCCATCTACGCTATGACTTTAGGGGTCTCAAAAATCTTCACTAACTCAACATCTGACTGCATAAATATTCCATAGAATAATATGCGTGTTAACGGAAAAATTTACCATTATGCATGATCGTTAAAACATTTAATATGTGATTTTTATTGGAAAATTAAATTTTCACATAAGAAAAAATATAAATTACCAATAAGTGGGTTATTATTATCATTAAATATTCTTGATATTATAATTTCCGATTTCTAATTTGGTTTATCTTCTCCAAATCCTCTTCCATGGTCAACCTACTAGATTTTTGTCTCCTATAGTGATGCGGTATCTTTCACTTTATCATGCACTCTCATGGAAACCATGTTTATCAGATTTAAATTGGTGTTTTGTTTCTTGAATCAATTATAAATTTTCATGGGAAGGTATTAATGATTTTTTTGTTCATGATAGATTTGGTAAATTGTATAATTTTAACACATGAGAACATAATTTTTTTAATTTTTGTCACTCTAGATATAATGTTTAATCAAATGAATGGGAAACTATTAGAAGCTTCTCCCATTTAGCAGAATGGTTTTATTTCTACATAGCATTATTAATTTTATTCTTTAATTCACTATAGGAATTTCCCAAAATTTCACATGGAATTTTGAGAGAATTATTAATCATGTGGTCGCTTAAATTTATTATTACGTTCGATTACATACTGGAATGTTTGATCCATATGTTTTAATAATTTTAAAATTTTTTCAAACGAATTTTTTAAGAAAAATTCCCAATATATGAATTATAAAAATTTTATAAATTAAAAATCTAAAATAATGAATAAATTCAACACAAAATAATCAATGAATATTTAAAAAAAAATTATATTTTAATAAAAAAAATTTAAAATATAAACAAATAATTATGATATAATTAATCTAGGATATAGATTCTATAAATTGATTAACTAGTTTAAACCCCAAATTTTTGGTTTTCTAAATGTAAAAAAATATAACATAATTAAATTTCATCACATTAACACCATATCATAAAATATGAATGAATTATCAATGAATAAATTATTCGACTGAAAAATTCATAGTATTCCAAATTTCCAATTATCGGTAAATTTAATCAATTAAAAACTAAACAAAATCCGAAATATGATTTGGGAAATGGGTAAATAATTTTCTACATTTAATTATCCAACATATTAATATTTGTATTTATATAATTATTCAATGATAATTCTTTTATACAGAATGTATGATTTCTTATGTTAGCTAAAAATGATGCACGACAAAACCACAATATTTATAGAAACACAATTTTTAGGTAGGTTAGTATTTTTAATAAATTACCAAAACAATTCTTATAAGGATTTAAAATAAAAATAAGCAATATGCTGAAAAAAGGTACCATAAAAATGGAAATGGAGTTCCCTAAACAAGAAATCACCCACCACGCTACCTCAACTAAATGACATATAACAATTCAAGGATTGCAGACATGTTAAATTTATTTAGAAATAAGAAATTAATTAAACTAGAAATTAGAAAAAAAAATCTCTTTTGATTCAATAATTTGGGATCCATTCTTTTATCGGTATTTATATAAATAAATAAATTATATTGTTATTCAATTTCCACAAGTTTTATTCAAGTTCAATATCCTTTACAGTTTAATGATATCATTTTTTGGAAATTAGGCCTTATGATATTTCTTTTTGATGTCCAGAACCTATAATGATTATATTTAAAGTGAAAATAGACTATTATTATATTTATTGTATACGAGATTCCCTAATGGATCCAAATTGTCCATTTTTCACCAATGTAAATGAAATTATATGATAGTATATTCAGATAACTTTCTATGTATTTTACTTTTAAAAAATAATAGTCATCATGGTTCTAGTAATGATGTAGTTTCTTTATGTGTTAATTAGAATTAAAAAATATCATATCACGCTTCATTTATATTCCCAAAAAATACTTTCTATATAATATTAAATAACATCAATCAACAATCATTCAGACCACACATTCACCTTATAAATGTTAACTTCAATAAAAATCATGCAATCTATCCACAATAATGTCCATATTTCTGTGAAACTTGGTGAAAAATAATAAAATCTTGAGATTATTTGAAATTTTATCATCATTTTAATTTAATTAAACTCCTTATATTTTGATGTGCTAAATCAATTAAGTAGATCTAGACTGAATGGAATACCTTTCTCCCACAAACATAATACCAATCATAGTCCTAATTTATAAATCTAGTGTCGAGTGGATTTTGGTTTACTTTTTTTTAATAATGATATTCAAGTAATACTAAAGGGTTTATAAGAATACTCACAAAATGTTTTCCTCATAAACATGAATAGTCAACACATATTTATATAATTTTATGATTCTTTGTTTTATGATGAGATACAAAAACATAAATTATTTTTCAAAATGATTCTTGATGAAAATTATGCACAGTATAAATCATTTCACCCAAAAGCTATTTAAATTGTTCTAGCATTGTTTGAAATTTTTCTCAATTTTTTTGATCTAAATAGTAATAAAAGATCCTCCAATTAAATATATTTTAAAATTTTCAAATATCTTGAAAAATTCACAAACACTTAGTTTTTAGTAGAATGAAAATTCTGATGAGAGTAATTAAATTCCTATGAATTGAATATTGAAACACCTTATATTTTATGTTTTTTTATTTTTATTACAAGTGTTTCATACCTTGATATCCATTAGTATGATCCACTTTTTCTTGGTTTAGGTTCCTAATTATTTTAATAGATCTATATTGACACGAATAAAACTAAATATCATGTGGGGGAAACCAATTTTCGAGTATAATGGATCAGTCTAGAAGATTGAGGTTGGAACTACTTATTATGCCCATCAAAATACTTAAGGAAATTTATAGGTTTTAATACTAGTGATCGACATGGAAAAAACAAATTGAATAGGAATATGATTTTTTTTGAAAATTAAATATATTTCCTGAATAGATTCATGTACTAGTTTCCATGAATAAATGAGATTATAATCATTGTTTAACTCACATAGGCGTAAAATTTAGTAAATAAAGAAGGTGGATAAGATCTTCAGATTCCCCTAATGTTATAGTTTTATTCATTATTCAATAAACAAAAATGGTTAACTCTCATATCAAACTAGCTCTATATACCAATTTAAAACAACTCATATAATGTTTAACCATCTATACCACATGGTTTTTTCCTAATATGAAACCACATGATTTTGTAAATAAATATCTCAACCAGTTTTCCATCCATAATTTTATTATTATGAATAATAGAGTTAGAAAATGATTGGGAATATTCATTTTAAATTTATAATTTTTATAGTATTAATGTCAAATTTACACCAACTCTACTAGATATAATAATACACTCTCTCTAGTCGATATGAAATCATTGTTCATTGCCTGGACTACCATATAATACTTGTAACGAAATTCAACTGGTTGATGACATTTTTTTCAAAGATAATAATATAGGAGAAATTTTTATTGGGGTCCATGAAGTATTATTTTAATCTTAAAAAACCTCATATAATATAATTTTAATTTCCTTCATAAATCTAGACACAATTATTATGAAAATGTTTTTTAATTTCATTTTTTAAAATCAAAACATGACCACAAAAATGTGAGTGGTAGTTGGTACTAGTTGAATGGTAATAAAAAATTTTTTGATTTAATTCCTTAGAACACATAATATAGTAAATAATTTAATTTTTTTTGGTTAATTTCTTTGGAAGTATGATCCTGAAAAACATAACATTCTTGATTAACAAGAAAATACTAGATTAAATATTATTTTTTATGGCCACTACCTCAATACACATATACATATATCCCACAATGACTATAATATATTCATTAATATTGTAGTTTAGAAATAGTTTTGTAATATAAAATCTCCAGACATAAAAAACCTCTTCCTCCAAAATTATGTTCCACGATATATCATGATTTTTGGTGACATTTCCAAATATTTGACAGTTTCCCCAATAAACCAAAATACCGAAAATATCATTAAAAAATACATAAATATTAGAATATAAACTCAAATTTTGTCTACGATATCCTCTATCTCTCTCAAGGTTTCATCCAAAATATGATGAATGACAGTTACGATGATTTAGAAAGATCAACTATTCAAATATAAATAGTATTATAATTCAATTAAGACACATTCTAAACAATAATTAGATATCCATGAATTATTATTTCATATCATAAATGAATTTAATTTTTTTTATCTGAAAGATCCTTTCAAAATACATCGATATTATGAATATTAGTTATATTGATAAACCAGAATGATTGGATAACTATGGGAGAAAAAAGATTCTCATATTGGAATAATGTATTTATCTTCATGGATTCATACAAATGGGAATTCTTAGTCAATTATATAAGGTAAAATATTATAATTTTATTCCGTACACAATATTTGTAAATCAAACACTTATTGAAGAATATTTAATCTCATTCCCTTTTGTTTTTAATCTTTTATAGCCAGATTATACATGATGGATGAATCGTCTGTGAAAGTGATAACCAAAGAAAAAATCAGGTATTTTATAAAAATTTCATGTTAACATAATTGATCAGCCAACTATTTCTTAGTTTCTATTAATTCATCTTGGAATTATCAAACAACTTAATTTCAGAATAAATGATAAGAAATATCTCTAATATTTATTTCCCTAAAACAACACCCAATGAAAAATTTCTAGCCTTACACACAACATAAAAATTTAGTTTCTAGTAAATTGAATTGATAATGTGTGAGTTTTTAAATTTCCCAAAAATATGGTTAGTTTAATTCCAATTCCATTCATAAAATAATAATGGGTTTTCTATAACACTCTGTGAAAAAAAGTACCTAGTGATTTCCCAAAGGCAAATAAAGAAAACCTTGTAGATTCCAATGAGGACTAAAAATAATCCTATTAATTTATCCTTTATAGGGTTAGTACCATTTAGAAATAATAAATTTTTTCATTACTAACATAAAAACCTATATTAAAAACCTCAATATATAAAACAATTCCTCTAATAATAATAAATTTTCACTTTCCTCTATTAAATACAAGGTCTGTTTCTCAATAATATTATTGATAGTTCCACTATATTCTAATCAACATTCAATTTACATCCTATTATTTGTAAATCATGTATAAAAAAATAAATTTTCATTTTATAAAAAGATAATAAAAATAGTAATCTTGAATATCTAGAAGGTGCCTATAAGACCACAAATTTCACATGATATTCATCAATATGAAAATTTTCCTAATGGAATAGTGAATGTGGTCTTCCTATGTGGATCAATTGATATAGAACTAAATATATTACAAGAATTTACATCAAGAAAATATTGGTTTTTATTACTATCTAACCTCTCAAGAATATGATTTATAAATTTCATTGTCAATGGGTCATTCTTAAAGGCCCAATTACGATTATTTAAATCAATGGATAGTCTATATTTTTATACTATACTATAATAAACTTGTAAATTATTTTCTATTATAATGAATGTTACTCCACTAATCATAGTGTCACCTTTTAAAAAGAACACCCATGGAGTATTGAAGTGGGGAAAATTATCCTAGAATCCAACAATCAAATAACATTATACCTAACCATTTCATAGATGCTGTAATTTATCCTCATCATTTCTATAAATATGAGTTTCTATTTATGTTCTCATATAATTTTATGCATTCATTATAAAGGAATTATTACATTTATATTACCTATAGAGCATCCAATAATAAATTTATATTTATTTGAAACATTTACTGAATAATTCATGACTTCTCTTTATCAAGGATGAGATTATGACGTGTAGTGAAGAGTTATCCCAAATAAATGAATATTTTAAATGAACTAGATGGTTTGTATGGTTTAGTTGTGGTTCTTTGGAACAAGAAGGTCTACTATTTATAAAAACTGGGAAAATAAAATCAATGCATCTCTTAATGTTACATTGAAGGTTGGATTGATTTTAAATTTCTTGTCCGGTGGTAATCTTATAATCAATACTATATAAACAGAATTATAAACTAGTTTATTTGTCCAAGTCACAATTATGGACTAATTCCTCATAATTATTATCTAAATATCCATAGAGTTCATCGTCAAAAATAACAACTTATTCAAACTATGTGATTGAAGATTAAAAATATACCTCATTACCTCTCAAATATTCCAAAATATAATACAAGGAAATGTCATCGTCCCTGGATCACATACTTTCCAGATTAGAACCGCTACCCAAATCTATGGAATTGACAGTTTATTATTCCAAAATACCATCATTGAGATTGGATAAATAATATATTGATCCAATATTAGCTTCTAAAACAAATTTTTTCTGATTCAATTGCACCTCAAGATAATCAATAGAGTCAGGAAATTCTTGAATTTCAAATCCAGAATAGTTTTCTATAATTTTGGTTTCTAGGAATATTTTAAGACAAAAAAAATTTTTTTCTCTAGAAAATATTAGAATTAGTCATCCCTGTACTCACATCATTGACAACACCTATAATATCATGAAAATGATTGAATATTCATTGAGAAAATTATATCATGCTCAATATTGATAATTTTAATTTTAGTGCTTATAAATAGATTATTTAAAACGTCATTTTTGTTAATCGCCTTCAAAATTATGTGTTTGAGTGATGAATCTTCCAACTATTGGATATCATGGGTGTGTTAGAGTTATCCCTTGTTCAACTATTGAAGTTTCATTTAAATAATAAAATTTATCAATAAAGCATGATGAAAAAGAAAATTCTATTTTCTATTATCTCCTAATGAATATTAGATGAAATGGAATCTAGGATCCTAATGCTTAGAATTTATCATGTTTTTCAATACATCAAAACAAACCTATGATTGATTATATATATATATATAAATAATTCTATGGTTTTTTAAAATATTCTCAAAAATGATTTTGAATAATATAAAACATGAATTATATCCTCGTGAACATTAATAAAAATATCCAATTTCTTGAAAATCATTAGAAAATTATAATGTTTTATTCATATTATTCTTCATTATTCTTGTAAGAAAAGTGAATTATTATGGAATAATTTTTCAAAATTCATGTAATTACTTATTTTTCATCAATAAGATTCCATATTTAATTATTATCTTTCATTCATCTCTTAACAATGTATATTTTCACCAGATTCACACAATTTCAATGGAATCTTATTTTGGTTTTCAAAATTTCAAGATTGTTGGTTTTTCATATTTGAATATTCATTTTCATATTTTATTTTTTGGGAAGGTTTTTGGTCTATCTGAACATACTTATCTATTTTATTACCACTTATATGCATGACTATGATCAAAATTTCTCTTGGATCTATTTCAATAAATGTTTGTGTTTTTCATTTTTTTCTTGGATTATTTCACATTAATAAAACACTAAATTATGTCCCAAAATTCAATATTATTAAATTGGATATGTTTATTAAAAACATGATTATGTCTTTTCCATATTGGGAAATACAATAATCATAATAAGAATCCATTATTATATATATTTAATTAATACATCTGTTTCATTTTCTTATTGAGTTTAATAATTCAGCCATTGGTGGGTAGTGAAATTGATACCTGGGCTATTGTTCATATCGAGGGGAGTAATAGGAAAATTTAATCCCTTCTTTCTCCACGAATGGTTCATATGGTTTATATATAATTGATTTTACATGTTTGATAATGGTTCGTCCATAGTATTCCTTCAAATACAACAACAATTTGATTTGAAATTTTCTAGTGACTTGGCTAGCATTTCTGAATTTATATATCAATATTGTGAATTTCTATACATGCCACAATAAGGACATTTCTTCCTAAGAGTGTACTGAGTATTATATCTATATAATCTATCATCATTTACCTGAAATTTTTCTACATATTATTTTCTTTCCTAATATTTTCTCTTCTAATTGAGCACTTATGTAATAAATTAAGATCAACTCTTTTAAAAAAAAATTCAACTCCTAGTAAATGTTATTATAAAAACACACCACATAGGGATTGTAAAATTTCTTTTTTATGTATAACATAACGAAGTTATATAATTTAATGTACATTGGTGGTTAATGTAATACCTAACTAACACAATGAATATATTTCAGTATTCCAAGAATATCTCACCCACATATTTTAAGAATCTAATAATTTTGTGTCTTATTTTTATGGACACTATATTATGAAAAATCTCATGAATATGTCATTATATATTTGATCATATGTTTCAAATGTATCATAATCCATTTTTTGGAACCATTTATTATAATTCCATTTAAATAAAAAATGAATCACCTTCATTTTTAGCTCCTCCTCCCGCAATCCTCTATCTTGAAGCTGGTATGCCACACAATAGAAGACCCTTATGAATCCAATATAGCCTTCATTTGGTATTACATTATATGATTTCCGCATTAAAATATTCCATTTTTAATTTTTTATTTGTGTGGGCTATGTGTTTTTCAAATTCATGAAGGGTTGTTTGACTCTATGGGAACATGAAAATTCAAACCCATGTCTCTATTTATTATCTCAATCACTATATTTGAGTGATTTACCTTTCCATATTAGTTATTATAAAAAAATTACCCAATTTAAAACATCTTATTTTCATATAATTTTAGAGTTTTAAAGAATAAAGCTTATTATTTATTTGAGGGATTATGGATTTTTATTTTACATTGGAAGAAGAAGTTCTCATTCACCAATAAAATTAATACTTTTTTTAATTATTTATCTTTTTTATGATTTTTATTGTATAAATTTAGATATTTTCATTAATATATATATATATATATATGATCATGTAGGAATGTTAAAAACATTAGAAACCAATCATAATAAAATTTTCAAATACTTTTTCATTGATTAGGAAAGGTATGATTCTTTATTTGTAACATTGTTTATGATTTGGTTAGTGGTGATAAAGGATCAATCTATAGGAAGGGATTGATGTTTGTTTTCATGTAAATAAGGATAAAAATATATATCATTGAAATATAAGTATTATAATCATGATTGGATCATGTGATGGTGGTGAAAAATCTGTGAGAGTGAAAGTTACACGAGTGAATGGATAATGCAGAAATAGGTGAGAAATTAAGGCAGAATAAGAATGTAATAGAAAAAATATTAAGAAATAGTTGATTATGTAGTGTAATTTAAGTTGATTTTTTTTCATCATCCATTAATTTTAATTATGAATACTAGAATAATGTTAATGAAGTTAAAAACCGTTTTTTGAAAGTTTGACATGTTAGATAATAAAACATGTAATTCATAAGGTTCAAACTAACAGGATCACAAAATGATGAATCAATTTTCACTAACTCTAATTATTAATTTTACACATTAAAATAAATTAATCATTTATCTATATGAAAAACAAATATTTAGAAATTATTTTTGAGGAAAAAATTCATAGAAACTTTATATTTTGAAAATGATTTGCATATTGAGTGATAAATATAAGGACTTATAGTACAAAACATGAATGAATTAAAAATAACTATAATATCAATCACATTAACAATGTAAAACTCATGTACACATGTTTTTAATATAATTATTTTTAAACATTATTCTAGAACCATCCATTAATCAATGATATGTGAAAATGTGGTAGAGGTTGAATATCTTCTCTTCCAAGAATCATTGATTTCATCTATCTATAATCTATGCACAATTCCGTAGGTAAATAAAAATATATTCTTATATATTATTTATGAATCTTCTATTCTGATAGTTTCTCACTAATCCCAATATATGAACTATGAATGTTTAATTAATTTTTATTTAGCACACTAATCCATGCCACTATATTACAGGAACGACTCCAAGAGAATCTTTTTAGATTCCCTGTGGAACTCTTTTTTTAATATTAACTATAGTTGATTTCCATAAAACCCAAATAATATATTTTTATCACATTTAATCCTCAATATATATAATATATAACAAATTAATAGCATATTTTTAGTGAACATTCCATCTTTGACTATATGTTCCTGCCACAAATGAAATACCACCTTTTGATAATTTCAATTAAACTCCATAAGGTTACAAAATCTCATCATCAATCCATTCATCCCTTTTTTTAATATTAATATTAAAGAACTCCATACAATAATTAATTCAATGTAATGTAGGGAATAAATTGTTTGGTCCACACAAATATATTTTTAGGTCCAGGTGTAGTGTATCTCATCCTCTAAAATTCAACCAAATAGTAAGGAATTTCATTGAATGTTTTGAGCGTGTGACAACAAAACATTCTCAATTGAGATATGGGTTATTGAAATTTATATATCTTCATATGGAACTAAGAATGATTGAATTACTAAATTGGATATTAATTTCTTTTTTGTTACAATTATTCATATTTGGTCACTATTCCAAGGTTTTCAGCAACACCATGAATCCATGTGTATTTCACCATTATCAGTTAAATATGATTTCATATATATCTTAAATCATTCTATCTACAATGAAATTAATGTTATTTCATCATATATTCTAATATTCTAATATGATATTGCAAAATTTTATAGTTATTAAAGACATTTTTTCTAATCAATTAGTTTCTATGTACGTTTTTCTAGCTTGATAAACAATATAATCACTAACCTGGGGAATAAAGTACAATATAATATACTAAGGAAAAATAATCAAACACCTTGAATTTACACTAGCTGATGTCTTTCGCTAAAAAATTATGGAGAAATGATACTTTCATCAAAGATAGACATTGATAATTTTTTTTATTTCTTCTCTGGGGGGCATCTTCATATTTTTAATTACATCCTCAAAAATTTAGAATTATTATCATCTAAAACTAAACGGATATAATGGATCTCTATTCACTAATCCCATTTCAATAAATTCATCCTTATTCAGTCGACCCTCTATGAAATAGAACACTACATTCATTGATATAATGATCCATGATAAATATCATTGGAATTGTCTTATACTTTAGTATCTTCATCATAGGGTGTTTCTTATGGATTTTTGTATTCAGTCATGACTAATATGTTGATATAGATTATTATGGAATCTTATCCAAATAAATCATTCTCCTAGGGTATATTTCACAATATTTAATTTATTTCAAATTATTATTCTAGCCCCATCTATAATATCTTTAGTTAAAATAATCAGGATTGAAATACATTGAGAATATGAAACTCTGGTTCATGTCAAATTGACCCCCTCAACAAGATCTTCCAGACCTATTCGCATAAATGTTTTTGTGACTATTAAATATTTCATTCTTATAGAAATTATTAATTCATCAATACCCATTAAATTTTATTTGGATTGTCACATTTTTAGGGCAATATTGAATGATCATAGGTATATCTAAATATCAATTGCGTACTATATTATTTAAGAATATAATTCATTGATGGGTAATTTCATTAAAAATCGTATTATATTCGATATATTCATAATTATCCACCTTTTCATTAGTTTTCATATTCTCTAAATCATTCCTCATGGTTAACCTACTCTTGGTAAGCATATGGTTGTCATGAAGTTGATTCTTCTCTAATGTGTGGAAGAGTTTAATTTTTTCATATCATTGAATTTGATCTGTCATTTATTATATCGTATTTCAATTTCCATGTTAATTTAATTAATGTATTGTTCTTCACATAAGATTAGTATGTGCCCAAAATTTTAAATCCAAAAAACATCAATTATGCATATGTAGTTTCTCTGTCCCCATTGGGTGATGAAACAAGTTGTCTATATTTTATCACAGAACTATTGTGGTATCTTGGATTTTGGCCTCATGATTGCTTCTCTTTTATTCGAATAGTCCATCGATGACTTTTCAAAATTTTAACAAAATATTTTATTTAAAAACAACGAACATATTTTATCTTAATTTTCATCATAATATCTATTAAATATAGGTTTTGTTACTCTAAGGTTTTTTAGAATTTCATGACATTTCCAAATCCCATTTTTATAGAAGCATACATGTGATTACAAATTATAAAATTTCAAAGAAAAAAATAATAAAAAAATAAATCGATTTCAATATAAAATAATCATTAAATTTTAATTGTCATTATTTAAGTTGAATTTAAGAAAAAAAATTACATATAAAAACATGGAATTATGAAATAATTAATCAATAAAATAATTTCAATAAATATAATTATTACATAAAATCAAGAAATTTTTTAGTTAAGTGTAAATATATTATTCTCTACAAATTCTCACCACATAAAAAACAAAACATTATAATGATTATACATTGAATAACATATTTCTTATAAATTGAAATAAATTTATATTTTTTTATTTTTATAATCATTAATCCATTAAATCAAAGATAAATAAACATAAAATAAGTTAAAAAAATGAGTCAAACCAATGCCACATAAAAACTAAAAAACATTTCATGGGATGTAAATTAAAATTGAATAAAATGGTAATATTTAGATGATTAATATGTTTTATAATAACATGGGAGATGAAATTTTATGTAGGTATCCTAAAAATTAATTGTCGAAAGTATTCAGAAAAGGAATTTCCATGATTCAAAAGGGTTTTCTATTTTTTATTGAAAAGAATAAATGATTTAGTTGATATTATAGAAAAAAATGCTGCAATCTAGAAAATGGGACATTGATCAGTTTGGTTATGTTTAGATTATTAAGTTATTGTACTGATCCAGTGATGATTTATATACCGCCTTCCTATTTAGTGAAATTTTCATATTTCCCAAAATTATTCATATATATTTGTTACATGAGTAATACATGATGAAATTGCATTATTTAAGTTATTTTTCTTTTTTCCATCAAAATCATTGAATAGAAAATTAATTTTAATTTTCACTTTATGTAAATATATTATTTTTCTTTTGGATGAATAGTGGTAATGGTAATTTTTTACTCTTATTAATGACTGTTATTTCTTACGATCATAATGATCTAAAAAAGATTTAATTAATAAATAAATATTGAATAATAGGATCATGGGTAGAGAAATAATGTTATACATTATATGATTTCATTATTTTCATTTGTAGAATTATATATATATATTTTTATTTCAAGTATTGTGTATAGAAGAATTAAATGGAAGATTTATTTTGTGAAACTAAATAATTTAGAATATATGAATATATAATATTTCATATATAATTATCTTTACATGTTCACTATACTTCATTAATTTATATATTATTCCAAAATTTTGAAATATTATTTATTTAAATCTAAAATGAAAATGTTAAACATAAAATTTATAATAACAAAAAATATAGTATTTCATGAAACCAAAACATAAGAACAACTTATAGACTAATATCTCTATATTTATAGATGTTAAAATAAGATTATATATTCAAAAATAATATCATCATTTAAAAAAATAATCATTAATTATAATGATTCATTTACATTTTGATCATTATTTTTATTTCGTAATATCATATATATGATTGGGTTATTCCATATTCTAAGCAGGGTTTGTTAAAAACATAGTTATGAAATATTGTGGGTAAATAACATCACATTATACAATACCTTTTACCTTTTCTTTTACTCCAAAACATCATGATCGTGAACGATTCTTGAGGTGATATGGAAATCATATTCGAATTAATAGGTGATCTAAGATGCACTGTTAATAATTGTATCTAAAAGAACATAGGGTAGTTGGATTTGAGATTGTCCAATAGATATGATAATCCAAAAATTTTATCTACTAAAAAATAATATTATGTGGTAAAATTATTGTGAAATACATATTTATTTATTGTGTTTTATGTTTGAAAATGTTTCAATTTATTTTTTTCCATTACATTTGAGTTATCATTTATTTAAATATTGAGACTATTTTAAATCCCATAAAATAACATGACATATTTTATACATTCTAATATTTTTCAGTGTATTCTAAAAATTATTCTCATGTATTATATTATTTATAATTATAAATAATTATATTGTGAATTCCTAATTATAACTACTTATGATAAGATTTGAATTTAATTTAAATTGAATTACACATTTTCTTCACAAATTGTAAGTGTATACTTATAAATAATTTTGTTTATAAATAAATGTTATTTATATTTAATTCAATTTAAGAGTATGATAAATTTTACAATTAAGATAATAATGGTTTTATATAAGGGACCTAGTTTTAATTTACTTTTTTTAGATAATACATTCCATTATTGGAATAATAATCTAATTTGATTATTACCCTAAATGCATAATATTTGACCATGATGACAAACTAATCTTTACTGGAATGAGATGAAGAGAACAAACATACCACACGAATTTTAGTGGATCCAAAAGTGTTAGAGGGACATTATATTGTTATTTATAATTTATGATATGGTGTAACTATATAAGAACACACTACTACTAATATCATATTTGATTTGTTAGTTTTGTCACCCTTGGAAACTTTATGGGTATCTCACTATATTAGAGAGAGAGAGAGGAAACGGGAGGAAAAAATTGAAAATATTAGTCCCATATTCATTATTAATGAGAATCCTTATAATTATAAAGTTTGAATGGAAAAAATTATATTGTTGAAAAGGGTACTATAACATGGTGGTATTTTATTATTGAATCTACAAAAGGACATGTATTAAATTGGAAAATATTCTTGTGGTTTTATTTGAGATATTTCATATTGTATTTCTATTGTATATTAAATATTAATAGATAAAATATTATATTCAGGGGATGATGAGTGTGATAGAGTGAAATAGAGTCATTATTGATCTATGTTTTTATTTTATAGAATCGACTACGCCTACCCCAAATTTAGATTCATTATTTAACCAAAATCATTAGAAATGGATATCTCATTGAATGAGATCTATAAAAATTATGTCAGGCATCAAGAAAATATTTTTTTGAATGTTTTATCTAGTTAAAATATTAAAATAATTTGTTTCATATAACTATAATTTTGAAATAAACATTCGATGATTCATATATTCACGCACATGGGATATAATAAAGGAAAATCCAGGTATAGGGAGATAAATGAGAACATCTTGTGAAGAAAAATAAAACCAATAGGTGTTATCAAAAAATATAAACATAAGTTATAACAAATTACTTGTATCATATGAACCTATCCTATGTAGATTAGATATAGAAAAATTCATTAAAATATTATATATATACTAACATAGTGCAAGGAATAAAATATTTAAAACTAAAATTCCATTTTAGAATGAATAAATTCATTCTCAATTTATCTATTTATATAAAATCATGAACAAATTTTGGTACTTGATTATATTAATGTTTTCTGATAATGTATAACAGGAATATATTAGATAAACAATAGACTCAACTGGTATGGTTTTATCCTCTGAATCTCATACAATAGAGAATATAATGAAAGCTTCACTGTCCATTTACATGGACCACGACCATAATAAAATTCAACCACTAATGGATGAATCAATCTTATTATAGGAGATATTAATGATAATTTATATTATATCCCAAACTGTTATTCCCAAACCACCCCTAATAATCTAACTATCACACACATTAACCATAGAGAATTAATTAGAGTAGAAGAGGGCTATGTATCTAGAAAACAATAGAATAATTTTTTAATTTTTTAATTTTTAATCAAACATTTATAATATTATAATTTAAATAATAAAATAAATATATTTTTAATAATTATATTTTAATACTATGAATTGTAAATTATAATTTTCAGACATATCTATTATCAATAAATATAATTTATTGGGGAAGTAAATTAATTTTATAATTTTAAATACTTTAAAAAAACTATTATCAAATTTTTTTATTAAATTTAAATAATAATATAAATTTATGATGTCATATGTAGATTTTATAAGGGTAACGACACATTTATTGTAAAATAACTAGTATTTTTTAATAAATGGGAAATATAATTTAAAATAATAAATTTTAATACTTATATAGATTTTAAATAAAATAAATACCAATTTTAATATCTGCCAATTTATATTTTCTAATGGTAACATTTTTATAATATTCTATAATAGTCAAATTTTGGGGTAATAATTTAGAATAGTATTGTTATAAGATATGATTTCAGACATCATTAATGATAAAACACATGTATTAAATACTATAATGTGTATCCATGTACCAAATTATGTTACCCAATTAATATAATGTACTTTTGATGTTGTTTTATTAATATTATAAAGACTTAATGAAACCTAAAAAATCTATATTATATTTCTGTGTTTCCAGATTTATTTTTTATAATCATGATTAACATACACAACCCCAAGTTATTATTTGTAATGTTTTTAGCTCATTGACCTATTATATAATGAAATTTTCTCATAATTTGAATACACTGTGGGAAAACCATGGGATGTTTTCTACATTGTTTACATTATTATATAGAGTCCAAAACCAACACATAGACATTAATAAATATTTATCTACACATTTTCTATGAAAACACACCCAAAGAATCATTAAACATCATTCAATACCAACAGAAAATGAACGTACAATACATTTACCTCCCTAGAGTTCCTATATGGTTCCCATATGCAATTAGTAATCTTTTCCTAGTCATTTAGAAGTTTTATATCAAGGTAGGGGATCCCATTATTCTCCTATAAATTCACAAACCATATTTATTAAAGTAGATATAATTTATAATTATTATCTCTTCCATATTTTTTATACATATTTCATACTTTACTTATAACTTTTATGTAATTTGATACCCATTTCTAAACATTCCCCTCTTCTATAAACCATTATATGCAACCATTATACTGGTGAAATTATCTTTTCATTTCCATGAAAACAATTTCATTAGTCATTTCCCATTATTATTTATACTAGCAGTTAATCATATAGATTTACATATACATCATTTATTAGAGAAATATATGTATATAACCCAAATTCACAAATCATGGGAATAAATTTTTCTAAAAAACCCTTATGTTGTAAGACTTTTTTTACTCACATATTAATGTTCAAGATATGAATGTAACATGTTGGACGTGGAATATATATCCCTAAAATTAAATGTGTAATACTTTTAACACATCACATTTTATTTTTAGTTTATGAGAATATATCCAAATAATTATATATTATGATATCATTGTGGTTATCATTGAATTTTTACTATGATGTCATGTTGTATGTTGTATATATGTATCAATGTCAACTCTATATTACCATTATATATCCAATTTTTATGTTCATGTTAATGTTTCCCATACATATTATATTACACTTATACACATATTATGTTAAATGTGTTACTTTAATAAATTTATTAATTTATTAATCCCATACATGGATTTATATCTCACCCCATTCACGTGTACACCACTAGGTCAACTAGTGGGTTTTAGAAGAACGATGTAATTTTAAGAGCATGATAAAGATATTTTCTATAAAATTATTGTATTTATATTGTAATTAGTTTATCAATGTATGTATTTTCACAATAAATTATTTTTCAAAATATTCTATTTTGTATAATTATTATATTTATTTTTTTTATTATGAAATAATGTGTATTAAGGATGTGGGTTATCAAACTCGGTATCAGGGTAAGCCAAATTATATTTTTTAGATTAGGATTAGAAAACTCCACTAAAAACCATTAGTATAATACATAACATGGGAAGACAATCCAAAATTTTATTAATTTCTTGAGTAATTGGTTCCTACAAAATAATTCAATTTCTAGATAATACATGTGTATATGGCTCTATGATAGAGGTACCTATGCATTTTAACCCCAAATTGGGTTCATTGAGCTCAACTCAATCATCACATGGTGAATAAAATTGAGACTTACTATCCACCTCGGTTGAATCTCCATTGGATTATTCGTTGTTAAATTCACATATATTTTATGAACCAATATGGTGGGAAGATTAATTAACCTAATATTTTATGTTTGGAAATATATTAGAGGTAATATATATTAAAACCTAAAAATTCATAAGCTAAAGAATTAATGCAATTTATGAGTTAACTAAATAATTTTCATGGATTTATGTTTATATCAATAATTTTGTTACAAATTATCAAACATTATATTCCTATTATTTCAATCTGATGGTCCGAAATAAGTGAAATAGATTTAAGAACCAATGTCAAGGGAATTGTAATGATAGCCCAATTGATATGCCCAAGTATATTGTCTCAAACTATTATAAATGAATTTTTCCTTTTTGATTTAATTAAATGTCATGTTATATAATATGGATATATAAAACACATGGATTATTTAGATATATAATGGTAATTGAAATTACAATACTAATAATACTGATTCTAATATATTCTTTGAATAGTGATCACATGATTATTCTAACTATAGGGATTCTTATAAAATCCAACTGTCAAATAAAGAGGAACTTATGAACTCATTTAGTAGAATTGTGCCCTATGAATCCAATTTATCACAACTTCAGAGGGAGATAACATATCTTGTATTTTACAATGACTTGGACCAATATGATATAGAACAACACAATCATGTGTTAAACTATTTATGGTAGATGTTCAAGCTCATTGAGATCATGGCCCAAACCTTGTTCAATGAAAGACCCCATGAAAGTCTTACCATCACACACATTACTCATAGGGAATATAACTTTGTAATAAAAATATTTGTATAAATACAATAATTTTATGAATATCTATAGCGTTTAAAATAATGAATTTATTATCATTTTAATCATTAATTCATAAATGATTTTTATTTTGATTCAATTAAACACAAATTGTATTTTTGGGTAATATTCACATTTTGGTAATGGATTTAATATGATGAATATATAAATTTCATGAATAAATATTATTTAAATAATTTTTTTATTAAATATATTTTATTAATTATAAAATGTAATATATACATAATGATGTGAAATGTAATTTTTATAAGGGTTCAAAAAACAATTATTTTAAAAAAACAATAATTTATTAAAAAATGAATAATATTATTCTAAAAGTGAAAAAATGTTTAGAAAAAATGATTTAGAGAACGTAAATATTATTTTTAAAATCATATCAATGTAATTATTCAAATATAAATTTTTCATAATTTTCAGAGACTGTTGAATTTTCAGGTAACAATAACATACCACATTAATATAAATTATCTTTCATGAAATCACAAAGATAAAAATATGATGTAATAAATACAATAATGGGTACCATAAAACAAATATATGATTTAACCTCAATTTTTTTATGTTTTTTTAATTAATTTTATAATGCCTTTATGAACCATTTAAAATTTATATTATATTTTATGATTTTAAATTTATTTCATTAAAAGAGTGTCTCACCTCCATATAAGAAATTGTTATATTTCAATATGTTAGTATATTTTCCAAATAAATAAATAAATAACAGAACACATTGAATTATAGTTGGAAAACCCATGGGAGGGGTTGTTGTTTTTAATATTTTTTTATATAGAGTCCAAAAACTATATTTATGAAATATTAATGAATTCCCCTATTATTTCCTATATAAACCCACCCAATCACCAACTTCCCTTCAAAAGAAATCCTTGGATAATATTATTAGTCGGCCCTCCCCTCTCTAGAATCCCCATAATGTACCCAAATCCCTCAATAATCCCCATTTAAATATTTTTGAGCAACACATTCAAGTAAGTGTTCCTCCATTTCTCATCTTTATCCATGCATCTTTATCATTTTATGCAATTTTATATTTAATTAATAATGATGGGGTATGTTTTTTAACCTCCATAATATGGAATTTTTTTGTATAAATGTTCAGATTCTCCTTTAACTATCATTAATACCACCCATGAACACCCATTAATATTCCAAAATTTTATTAGCATTATTTACATTCTCTTTTTATTCATGCTTATTTATTATCGTATGACTTCATTTTCAACATTTTTATGTGTGCACATCTACTTAAATGTACCTTTTACCCAAAAAAATAATTTCCAAATTATAATAGTATCATTTCACTCTTATCAACCCATTTTATTAATTTTCATGTGACATCGTTATGCTACAGAATTTTCCCCGCGATTTTCTATGCCATGTCAATTCTGTAGAGAATATCGTAACCATTTCATATCACGGGATTTCACTTTTATGAAAATATACCTTCTATTGGGAAAATAAACGTATTTATTCTACAATCCTTGATCATGGAAGTAATTATTAGGAATTAAAGCATGTTTTATGATCTATGTGGCACATTTAATCATGAGAATGAAATGAAAGTGACTGGTGAACCCAAAATTATATAGCACTCCTACTCATTATGAAAGGACTAGTATCATGATTTGTTATGTTTCAATATGTGTGTACCAGATAACATTTTGGATCTCTTTTTTTCAATGAATTCTTTGAGTTTTATGATTGAACAATGATTATGATGTTGAGGTTTATGTTCATTTCCACTTTTCCCATGTTATAACCAACCTTTATAACATGCCTTATAATTCATGTTAAATTATTCCTTATTGATAATCCTTGAAAAAAAATTTAATTTCATCTTCATGTTTTGTCATTCTTATTATATTATATTTTTATATATCACCCATATATTATATATTTTTCCCCATGATATTGAATTCATTTTCAATAATAGGCATGGAGAATTTGTTTTTAGAATAGATGTTGTAGTTCATGGTAAAAGTTGTCATGTAATTTACCAAATTAAAAATGTAATGCCTCGGTTCCTAAATCCACCTAGAGGTGCCCCATACCGGTTGGTCACAGGGCTTCAAGCGCATCTCCCTAAAATAAAGAGGCTGTCAACTAGTAGTGGGGGCCATGGGTGTGATAACACCCCAGTTCTGGAAGCCACCCAGAGGCGCCTCGTACCCTGTTGGTCACATGGCCTCAAGCACATTTCACCAATTTCAAGAGACTGCTGACTAGAAGTGAGGGCCTTGCATGTGATACTGGGGAAACAATTCTCTCATTGGTAGAGTACACAGTGGAAGAGAACAACACATATAATAGTGGAAGCAATAAATATCCTAAAATAGTAAACAATATAAGAACTAAACAATAAGCAACTAGAGAAGACACATATATATAAAATGATGCATGATACATATGTCTAGGAAAGAATCCATACATGTGACAATGATGAATTCAATACTAAGCTAATGTACAAAATAAAATAGATAAGATACTCCTCAGTATAACAGGCCTCGGCTTGGTCCCATGCTCTCTTACTCCAATGAAAGTCAAGTACCTGAAGTCGAAGCGTGCTTTCCCTTGTATATACCTACAACAATATAATCTATTCGGGCCCAAAAGAATGACCCAAACAAGGTGTGAGACTAAATCCCAGTAGGAAAAAACCCAAAGATCTATGACTAAGAGTCAGTGAGCATATGGAAGGTAATAGTATGGTAAGCAGTATACAATAACCAGTAACAGGATGATACACAATGGTAAACAATCTACAGGCCAACAAGCAGTATTGAAAAAAATAGCTAATCACAAAGAAGAATCCCTCTGATAATTCCTAACATCCATCCCCTCTGGTCCTATATATGATGTACCAACAACCCTCTAGGCAGTACACTCATCCTAACCCCACTAGTTTGGTCATACGAAATTATATGACTATCTGAGGAAGCACGCTCAGTCAATTCCCCTTATATTATAAGTTATTCATGGACTCTCTAAGGAAGGCCACATGGTCAATTCCCCTTATATCCCCATGGTATAGAGACTCTCTCAGGAAGATCACTCGGTCAATCCATCTTATAGCCCTAGGTCGATCACAGAATCTCTGAGGAAGCTCACTCTGTCAATTCCTCCTATAGCCTGGAATGGTTTATGGAAATTCAAACAAGACAAAGAATCTCTTAGAAGCTCACTCAGTCTACCCCCATATAGTCTATAAATCGCAAGACTCTTTGAGGAAGCTCACCCAGTCTATCCTTCTATTGACTATAATATACAATAATCTTTGGAAAGCTCACCCGGTCTATTCCCTATAGTCTATAATGTCCACGACTCTCTGAGGAAGCTCACTCAGTCTATCCCATTATTGTATATCAATCCTGGTTCTCATTTATCCATGAAAGTCAGTGCATAATAATTCTATAAGGCCAATGTAAACCTACAGAGCTACTTGGCTAATAAGTCTGCAGCATTACAAGCTTGTCAGGGAACAACACTACATCCCACAGTCAGAAGGCATAGGAAAACAGGTATAACGACCAAAGGCTGAACAAGACCAAAAGGTCATAAATAGAACGGGGCATTGGAAAAACATATAGGCATATAAATTTTCTGTATACATCACCAAATTACTTATACAGAAGCATAAAATCAATCCATGAAAACAACAGGGGAAAATAGTAAATACTCAATAGCCCATTCAAGGGTATTGGTGGGATTTGTGAATAAAACTCAAAGACATTGAATGGAAAGGCACAAACCACCTACCTTAATTCTAGGAGATTGGTATACTTGAGCCACTAAGCTATAATCACTTTAGAACGTCATAGATCAATGAAAATGCACAAAATTTTCATCCCATGATAACATTTAAAAGAGGAATTTGAAAACGATGCTCTAGAAGAAGGAAGATCTTACTACTGCGGTTCCAATGCAATTAACGAATATCAATCTAGAGAATGGATGGAGCCATATGGGCTCATAGAACATCTGGCACCATATGGATTCTCTCGGTCGAACGAGACCTAGAAGAAGATGATTCTAGTGGTCATACATGATCCCAGTCCGTTTAATGAATAAAAGAAAGTACACAACGTGTACTTCTGGTGTACACGACATGTACTAGTTTTTTCCATACTCCACTTTAAGTGGCCTCCACATCACCCCACACGACTGAGTGTGTGGCTTGGACATGGCCTGCACACGGCCTCATGCAACATCGAAGTACACAACATGTAAATATAATGTACATGGCATGTACATCAAAAATTTCTACATACTCTTGTTTTTTAAAAAACTCCAGAAAAAGGAAAAACATAACTAAAAAGAAGGTCCGAGTTCATACAAACATCCCCCCTTAATGAAATTTATCCCTGAATTTCCCTATTGATGCGTGGGAGAAGAAACCATGAATATCTCCCACCATTGTGATCATACATCGGCCTCCCTCTACCAAGTCTCTTCCTATACATTCCTGTGCTGCCATAGCACCCATACCAGAGGAACAGACTAGCCCTGGAGAACCTTCGTACTGCGATCGACAATCCGGATAGGATTATCCTCCAACGTTACATCCGCTTCGAGCTCAACCTCTTCAGGTTGATAGACATGAGATTGTTCTGAAATGTAACGTTGGGGATAAGAAACGTGGAAGACGTCTTGCATAGCCTGGTACCTCTTAGGTATCTACAACTGATAATAAAATGACCAAAATCTCTATGACACCTCAAATTGACCGACGTACTATGGTGAATGCTTACCATGTATCTGAATCTTCTTGTGTCCCAACATCAGTGCGACGTGTATTAAAACCTGATCCCTGACCTTGAACTCCATAGGTAGTCTCTCCTGATCAGCATAAGACTTTTATCGAGAATTTGCAGTATCTATCCTCTTCTGAATCAACTCTATTTTTTCTGAGGTCTCCTGAACAAGACGAGGTCCCAGCCAAGCTGCCTCTCCTACCTCCGACCAGCATAAATCTGATCGGCATCGCCTACCGTACAAGGCCTCTTAAGGTGAAATTTGAATAGTTTCCTGAATACCATTGTTGTAGGAGAACTCCACAAGAGGTATATATATATTTAAAGAACCTCCATAGTCTAGAATTCAATCTCGGAGCATATCCTCAAGCACCTGAATCGTACACTCAGAATGATCATCTGTCTGGGGATGGTATGATGTACTCAAAAGTACCTGTGTACCCAAAGCCTTCTGAAGCCCCTGCCAAAACCGAGAAGCAAAACATGCATCCCTATCTGAAACAATGGAGTGTGGAACTCCATGTAGACACACAACATCTCGGATGTATAAACTCATAGATCATCAACACTGAAGGTCTCCTTGATCGGCAAGAAGCGAGCATCCTTCGTGAGTTTGTCAATGACAACCCATACTGCGTCGTTCCCTTGAGGAGACCTCGGAAGACCGGTCACGAAATACATCACAACATTATTCCACTTCTAATCTAGAATGGTTAACTACTAAAAAGGACCTGTTGGTCACTAATTCTATGCTTTCACCTACTGATATGTGGAACCCCTCATGAAAAAACCACCAACATCTCTCTTCATACCTGGCCACCAATACTAGCAGAGTAAATCACAATACATCATGGTGATTCCAGGATGAAATGCCCTAACTGATGAATGAAAACCTCGCATAAGCTTCTCACGTATGTCTACTAGCACCCATATGCATCCCTAGAAATGAATGATCTCATCCTTGCCCACTGTCCATCCAGAAAGAGGGTTCTCTACTGACACACTCTCACACAGGACTAAACCTTCTGAGTCTGATAGCTGCTTCATCTTTACACGATCATGAAGTGTAGAGGTAACAATAAAAGAAGGTAAAAAGGTTTTCCTCTATCTGTCGTGAAACTCCAAATGCATCTCAGAGAACAGATCCATAAACTTCCACTCGCTGATGGCTTCTGTAACTGCATGTATCTTTATTCTCATACTCGACACATCTGCCACTGCATTTCCCTTTTCCAGCATATAGGCAATCTCAAAGTCGAAGGACTGAAGATACTCAACCCACCTGTGCTGTATCAAATTCAGATCACGCTGAGTGATGATGTAATTGAGACTCCTGTGGTCGGTAAACACCACAATGTGCTCTCCCTGAAGTCTGAGCTGTAACTCCTCCTAGCCCATGATTCTCGGGTCCTATTTGACTCCCCTGGACATCCCACTCGCCTCTATGAAGAAAGGATCCACCCTAGGGTGTTATGAAACTCACCCTACAGTGATAGAAATTGACGACTACCTATAAGGGTACTGACCACTCCATTCTAAGAATGTCATCATAGATCATTATCTCTAGGACATACAGGTCCCACAAAAAGTGACACCCTGCAACCTCAAGAGGGAACTCTCTACAATGACATACATTAACCACTCTAGTCCCCAAAAGTGTGTCTAGCATCAAAGTATCGATAGAGGAAAAGATGAAGAGTCCAAGACTCTCCACAACACAACATAGATAAAGCTATGTGTAGAACTAGTATCGAAATTTTTTGATGATAAAACTGTGGATCCTAAGATCGTACCTCGAACTGTAGAACGGTCAAGATCCTTCTCCTAATGGGTCTGCTCCACTTCAAATTTCTGGCCTGTACCGCGGCCATGTGACCCTCCCTGACCACTATGAGTTGAGCCACTCAACTGTCGCTGGTAAACTTCGGATTGAACACCATGACCATGACTGCCTCCTTAGCCTAAACGGCCAGAAGAACTCCAGTTCTCAAACTGGTGAGAAATTGGAGATGCATCTCATGTACACGATGTCATAGAAGAACCCATACCACCAGCTATAGGTGAGGAGATCTGGAAAAACCACTGAAGATGCCCTATTTTTTCACAAGATCAGCACTCCATCGAGTCTCTCTGGCACAGTGGCCTACTATGCCCGCTACTCTAACACTGGTAGAATTCTTCCTGGATTCCCGAAAATACATTCCTTCAACTCAAATCTCCTCGAGTGGACTCCCTATGGAATTTCCTACTATCAGTAGGAGGCATACTAACTCTAGATGTCAAACCTCTCTGGCTCACTACTCTAGAATCCCTCTTATTATGCTTTGTGATTAGCTCCTCATTGACGATAGAGGATATCGAAGTCAACCTGAAGATATTCACCTACGAGTGGATGTTGTACCTCATACCATCCTCGAACATCCATACAAGGAACAAATCATCACCTCCTAGAATAGGCATTAAACACTGTAGATAATTAAAGTGAGACGAGTACTCCATAACTAAAGGAGTACCTTGTTCCAGACTCATAAACTCTTGGGCTCGATTGGCTCTCAAGGTCTTCGGGTAGACGTAATCGTAGAAGATGAGTCGATACTCATCCCAAGTCATACTTTGCAGGCGTCATGACTGCGAGATCACCTCCCACCACCTCTTGGCAGAGTCTTGGAGTATATATGTACTGGGATTCAACCTCTTCTCTAGAGGTATCTCCAGATGCTTGAAAAATTGTTAGTGTGGCTTGTAGCCACAACGCTGCAGCCTATGGTCCTCCATCCCATGAGAATGTAAAAGGATGATGCTGTTGGAAAACTGGAATCAACTCTGTCATCAACGGGATATGAGGCGGTGCTCTGTGGGAGGTCTGTATCATCCTCGGATAGTCTTACCTAAACTGTGAATTGGTGCCTGCAACTGGTATAACTGCAGATGCAAAGGCTGGCACAATAGGATGATCTATAAAAAGTCTCTAATCAGCCATAATAGGCATCTGATCACTCCCTTGCGACTGCCGGTCAATCAAAGGATGTCTAGGTGGCATGATTCTAAAAGGTCAAGAGCACACCTTAGTTCAGAATTATCAAAGACTGAGAACACAATAGTACCATATGGGGACAGGATAAATAAACATTCATGTTTTACAAAACATTACTATTAAATATGTATAAAAACTACACGGTGTGTTCATTTAAGCCATTCACATGGGCGTGTACTTTTGCCACAACTGGTCGTGTAATGCCCCAACCACACGGTGTGTTTTCCGTACACAGGTCGTATACTTGAACTCTATTTCCCAGCTCGAGTCTCTTTACATGGCTAACTCACATGATCCACTTAATCCTAGAATACAAGACGTGTTCATGAAGGACACATAGTGTACTAGACAAGGTTTCAATGACCTGTGTTGTTAGTAACATGCGCATCTACATGATTCACTGTTAAATGGCATGCTCCTTGATAACACAGCATGTACATGAAGGTTTTCACCGACCCGTGTTGTTTGTTACACGACCGGGTACTTAGGTTACATGGAATGTCGTGTGATAACAAGAGAAAACATGTAGTGTCAAAGTTTCATCCATCAGTGTCGTTAGCCACACGGCTAGACACACGATCACTATAACACGGCGCGTACATACCGTACATGGTGTGTTCCTAATGATTTTCCACAACCTCGTGTTTCTTCCCACAGAGTTAGTGACACGGTTTAATAGCTGCATGACCTTTATTAATAATGTACATGCTGTGTATTCTGGGTTTTTCAGGGCAGTAGCTCAAAAACTGCACTGAAGCCAAGAAAACATAGAAAACAAGAGTTATGGTGCCAAATTCCGATCCATGAGGGCCCATACTCCCCGCGAATAAAAGCTTGGAATCTTATACATGTTATAACAAGGAAACCTGGCAATGATCCACCAAATTCTAGTCCTTGAGGGAACATAACACCTCAAGAACTAGCGATTGGCGTCCATATATGAAATGAACAATACAAAAAAATTATCTATCAATCAGCAGAGATTCTATCAAAGCGTCTATCATAAAAGCATGCATAATATACAAAAAATCTATCACAACAACATTCAATCGCTAATTCATCTTAGATGGCATGGAAAGAATGCATGTCATGTGATTTATAACAAGTGCCTATATGATGCATGAGATGGAATATCCTCATCTCATCGGGTTGTGATAGAAATAGAACCCTAATAACAACAACGGTAACAACACAGAGCACGTGAATTACCCAACGGTGAAATCAAATCAACTATAAAAGTGAAAACCAGTCAAACATCAATAAACAAGGTAGTATGGTATTTTCCTATACATCGGTTATCTACTCCAGGGCACAACTCATTACCAAGTACCAATTTCATCATATCCTTAGGTATATGCTCCAAATATTATGTCAAGAGAAATGTGTCCATTTGATACCACATTGTAACGCCCCAGTTCTAGAGGCCACCCAGAGGCTCCCTATACATGGTTGGTCACATGGCCTCAAGTAAATTTCCCCAAATTCTAAAAGCTGCCAACTAGTAGTGAGGGCCTCAGGTGTAATACTGGGGAAACTATGCCCTCATTGGTAGAGTACATAGCTGATGTAAACAACACATTCAATAACGGAAGTAGTAAATATCCAACAATAGGAAACATCAGAATAACAAAACAATAATCAACAGGATCACACACATATATATGATATGATGCATGATACATATGTCTAGGAAAGAATCCAAACAAGTCAAAATGTTGAATAAAATACTAATCCAAAGTACAAAAGAAAATAGATAAGTAACTCCTCAACATCGCAAGCCTCGTCTTGGTCTTATGCTCTCCTGCTCCAATGCAAGTCAAGTACCTGATGTAAAAGGGTGATTTCCCTTGTCTATACCTCCAACAAAATAATCTGTTTACGCCCAAAATCATGTCCCAAACAGGGTGTGGGACTAAATCCCAGTAGGAAACCACCAGAATATATTTTCTGAATAATCAGTGATCATATGGAAGTTAATAGTACAATAAGCAGTAAATAGTAACCAGTAAAAGGATGATACACAACAGTAAACAATCCACAGGTCCACAAGCAGCATTGAGGGAAACTGCTAACCACAAACATGAATTCCTCTGGGAAGTACTCACAACCATCCCCTCTTGTCCTATCCTAGAAGTACCAACACACCTCTGGGAAGTACACTCAGCCTAACCCCTCTGGTTTGGTCATATGAAATTATAAGACGGCCTGTGGATGCATGCTCAGTCAATTCCCCTTATAGTATATGGTAGTCAGGGACTCTCGGAGGAAGATCACACTATAAATTCCCTTTATAGCCCCAAGGTCTAGAGACTCTCTGAGGTAGCTCACTCGGTCAATGCCTCTTATTGCCTATGTTAAATCACATACTCTCTAAGGAAGATCACTCAGTCAATTCCTTCTATAGCCTGGAATGGTTTATGAAATTCAAACTAGACAAAGACTCTGCAGGGAAGAACACTCGGTCTACCCCCTTATAGTCTATAAAGCTCAAGGATCTCTGAGGAAGCTAACCCGGTATATCCTCCTATAGTCTATAAAATTCAAGAATATCTAGAAAGCTCACTCAGTTTATTCCATGTAGTCTACAATGTCCAAGACTCTTTGAGGATGCTCACTCATTCTATCCTCTTATAGTCTATAGCACCAGGTTCTCATGCCCCCATGCCAGTCAGTGCCTAATAATTCAATAAGACAAAAGTAAGCCTACAGAGCTACTTTGTTAATCAGTCTGCAGCATAACAAGCATTTCAGGGAACATCACTCCATCCCACAATCACAAGTCCTGAGAAAAAATGTATAACGACCAATGGCTGAACAAGGCCCAATGGTCCTAAACAAAACAGGGCATGGGAAAAACATCCAATCATAGAAATTATCCTTATTCATCACAAAATCACTTCCACGTAAGCATAAAAGAGTGGGAAAAACAAATGGGGCAGAACAATAAACACATAATACACCCTTCAAGGGTATTGGTGGAATTTTCAAATAAAAATCAGAGACATTGAACAGAAAGGAACAAACCACCTACCTTGATGCTAGGATATCAGTATAATTGAACCATGAGGCTTGAATATCCTTAGAAAATCTTAGATCTATGTAAATGCACAAAATGTTCATCCCATGATAATATGAAAAAGAGGATGAATTGGAAAATGTTTCCCTAGAAGAAGGAAGAGCTTATGGTTGTGGTTCTGACAAAATCGAAGGTGGTCGATTCAGAGAACGGATGAAGGCATGGGGGCTTGGAGAATTTCTGGCATCGTATGATATCTATCAGTTGAATGGAAACAAGAAGAAGACAATTCTAGAGGTCAGACGTGATCCTAGTCCATTAAATGAAAAAAAGAAAGTACACAATGTGTACTTTTTGAGTACACGGTGTGTACTAGCCTTTTCTGTACTCCTCTTTATGTTTCCTCCACATCACCCCACTTGACCATGTGTATGTCCTAGACATGGCCAGCACACGGCCTCGTGCGACATCGAAGTACATGAAGTGTACATCAAATTTTTTTAGAAACTCCTCTTTTCTCATAATCTCCAAAAAAAAAGCTTACCTGAAATGAAAGTCCGAGTTCTTACAAAAAAAAGGTAGTAGATATATCAATATTTTTTGTTGTATGAGGTGTAATTTTAGTTAATTAATTCATGTATGAGTCTGCAATAGAAATAATGGATGTTAAACCAAACATATGGGATAAATATTTTGAAATCAGAAATATACTTTTTTGATAGAATTATTTTTGGAAGTGAAGCATGACTCATGGTTCTCTCTTGTATACACTTATAAAAGATCTTTTCCAAACTAGGAATTATATGATAAATATTCAATCCATTTTTAGTGTATCTTATGATCCCTTAATGAATGAGAAAATGCTTAACTTAACTGAAAATATCTTCTCTATCCTTTAGTGCTCTTAGAATGATAAGGTTTTGATGACTGTTTATCATATGGAAATAAATCTAATCAATGTGGGATTTTGGACAATATATTAATCATGAGGAATCGTTTTATTTGATTGAGTGGATGAAATTATAGAAAGGTAATTTGGAAACATATTATAATCGTACTATCCTAGATAAAATGGATAAGTATTTCCTTAAGCTCAAGATAAATGTTTAATAATCCATCATTGCATAAAATGAATACATATCATGATGTAAATGATATGCCTATAGATTATTAATTTTCAAATACAAATAATATAGACTGGTTATTATTTATGATATAGTGAAATATATGATAATTCTTTTCTATTATAGACATTTTCATGAATAAAGATAATATATGATGTTCCCTTAATTTTTTAATATATATTGAAGAATACAAAATATATTCCATCATTAGAGAAAAGAAGAGAAGAATATATTTTAATTATTGAATAGTTATATACAATTATCTTGGTGTTATGAATTTCAATAATCCCACATAACAAAAGGGTTGGATGAAGAATCCTAAAAATGTATGAAGGGGAAATGGAAATGATTTAGGTGATGGAAGGGGAGAAACTAAAAAGTGATCATTGATGAGAGAATCCAACTAAATTTAATGAATAATATAATGATGTAATCAGCCCATATACCATCATAGAATCAATAAAATTCATATAATTAGAACACTATTAGAATAAATTTCTTTAGCTAAGGTTTGATGAGGATAAAATCCATGATAACAACTAATTACCAGTTATCAAGAGTAAGAGTTTTCCATGGATATATTGATGTGGATCCCAATAATGATGTGGTGACATGTATTATAGTTATTAGTGTATTCATAATGAATTATTATTTTATTTGGTTCGATACATTTTTTCATTTATCACATGATTAATATCAGTATTTATAAACAACATCAAAACGTGCATGTTCAGCTGTCATTAAAGAAAAAAAAAATCGGTAACTAGAGAATACCTTCAATTTAACAGATCCCATGATAAATGTGTGGTTTTATATTCATCAATAAACCATGTGTTACTCAAATTAGTATATAGTAATACTATTCTAGTCATAGACCAGGTTTACTTGTATAGAGTGAATATAAATTGTGGAGATAAGTAAATCAACCTCTATACAACAATTCATCCTCTAATTCTATATAATTGCATTGATGAAGACAAATAATCGTTTGACCAACATCTATATCATGTATATTATCTCATAAGTGTAGTAAAATCTATAAAATATGCATAATAATAATTAATAGATCATAAATGAGGTCATGATCATTGTACGAGAATGCACTAATGGGTTTCCTAATTTTTATATTCATTCTTGTCGTGAGGTTGATTTCTCAGTAGAGGTCAAACACAATGTATTTACCTTATAATTTTCTATATATGAAATGTTCATTTCTAAAATTGAGGATCTTTAAGTATAGTTACTGGATAATCATAGTAAAGTGTTATATTACCATGTGCTTCACCATGGGGTACACTGGTCTTCCTCATCGAGAAGAAGGATGGGTCTATATGACACTTCCTTATTTATCATGGCATAAAATAGATCACGATAAATAAAAGTGTCATATATCTTGTATTGGCTGAATATTTTAATAGTAACGTGGATAATAATAATTCTATAATGTTGATCCTTAGTTGGGATATTATCATGTAAATTTAATGTATGACATTACTAGGAATGATATTCATTCAATGTATACGCACTATGTGTTCCTACTGATTTAATTTGGACTCAATATATCTCCAAAAATATTTATGGTCATATTTAGGAGATTTATTGGGGATTACATTGATAAATTTTTTTTAGTCATTATATATGAAATTTCTATGTGCTCAAAATGTATGGAGGAACATGAGGAGTTTTTTTTTTGTGTAGTACTGAATTTGGTATAGAAAAAAATTTATTTCTGGTGTAGTTTAAATGTGAGTTTTTTATGGATAAATAAACATTATCGGGGCAAGTTATCATTAGAAAAGAAATATCTATGGATCCTTCTAAAATAGTGGAAATTAATGGATGTTATAGACAAATATTTGTGACCATAATCCATTATTTCCTTGTATATTAAGGTGATCTCATTGATTTTTTGAAACCTTTCATTATTTTTATTCCCAATATGCATGATTACTCTAATGGGAGTCTTGTTTTTCCTGAATAAGAATTCAATGATTGAATTAATGAATTCAAGAAAATGAAAATCACAAAACTTATGATTATATTACCCAACAACACATATGGTTTTTGAATCTTTAGTGATTCATTCAAAAAGCTATTGCGTTTTGTACTAATGAGAGATTAAAAATCGATGGAATATTCCCCACTCCCTGTAAATATCCAAGAAAAATAAACAAAATGTAAAATCATAATTTAGACTCGGTGATCATTACATTAAATAATAAGAGATATTCTCTCTAGAGAGTAATGCGTGACATATATATGTATATAAAACTAATTAAATATATTTTAAATCAAAAATATCATAATATATACTAATGTGGTAGTTATATCTAATCACAGATTATTATTTTTCAATCCACTACCATATTGAAAAATAACAATGTGGTATTAAATCTTACCAGAAAGGTTTCTAAAAACATATCAATGATGAGGATATAATGGTCTTCAATCTCCCTTCACATTAGAATTTGAGATTTTGGAATAATAGAAGGTTATTCATATTATAATTCATAACTAACTGATCAAGGGATATTTATTTATCAACCAAATTGTAATGATATAAATAAATTAATTTTACGAAAACAACGTGTTACACTCCTTATAATACCTATTATAGATCCATGATTTACATTTAGGTTTTATATAAGCCCATAGACAAAGATGGATGTTTCATTATTCTCCCATAAATCTTATCACATGTTGATGGATGTTCAATAGGAATGAACAATTCAACGTTAAGATGATATTTTTAGGTCATGTTATATGTATATACACAGATATTGGGATCATCATCTTTACATAGTATCGTTGTTATATAAGAACATTTTCCATTCAAGAAATAAATTTGAATCATATGAGGATAGGTATGGGAATTGTGGTAAATATCCAATATATTGCGATGAAGATAGAGAGATGCTACCAGTGAGATATGATCTTATTCAAGATATGATAGTGAAGGTTCACACAATCCATTGAAATATAAATTATGCATAATGATGATTGAAATTATATGATGACAATAATTTAGGATACCTAGAGTTTGATGTTAGAGAAAAAATGTTCCATTATATATTGACATGGAATAAGGTCATGAGTAATGGGAGAATGGAAATCATAGTCATATATATATATATATTTCTCTTTAATATCATTGATCTCATTATAGAGGTGGACATTCCACTATAAATCAAACATTACCACTTTAAAGTATATTATGTGACTTTTGTATCTCACTTGAGTTTGAATATACCATACCACTCACATATAATTAATCTAATAGTGGTATAATTGGGGACTAATCCTTCATATGATGAGTATTTGGTAAAGATGGAAGATCATAGATGCACATTTCAATGAAATAGGAAAACTCACATGTTAATTATTCTATGGGGGATTTACATGTTCCAGAAGGAATCATGGGAATCAAAGGGGATAATAAAACAAAAATATCCTCACATATATTACTGAATGAAATGAATATTTCATTGGAAAAAACAATAATTTTTTAAAAATGAAACTATCGAATAATTTATAAACTGTATTCCCTTTTTGAATTATGAAATTACTTGTCATGTATTCTATTTATTAAAAATACATTCTCTATATTAGTTAGTTTTCAGAGTCATTTTTTTTTAAGGACTAGTGAGTATAAAAACCTATGATAATATAGTGGTTTTATGGTGAAAAATAATAATATTATAAAACATTTAATGATCCATTTAAACTGGAAAAAACATATGAAATGATTTCTTTGACCAATGTGATCATACCTGATGAAGAATTTTTTTCCAAGCTACTAGTGGTGATAGAATCATTCGGATTTTCCCTCAACCAGGATGAAATTGATATTTAATACATAAATCATGATTAAAAAAATATTTATAAAAGATGTTAAATATCATTAACATAACGAATCAAACCATGATTGATGAACCACACAAAAAACATATGACCATTTCACACCATTCCTTTGGGGAATTCAGTATTGTAATAAAGGGATATGTATGCAGACCACAAAGCAATGAATTTGCATTAGATTTTTATAAAATAATGATTATATTAATAAATTTTCGATATTAATATTTACAAGATTCAATAATAAATTAATCAAAAAATAAAATTTGATACAATGAATCTTAAATTGTATATTTGTGGAAAATGTTGTATCATATAAGATTTTTTTTTGATGAAGTCAATGAATTTTTAAATAATTGATATTTTATTAAAATAGTATAATTCAATATTATTTTTAAAATATAATGTCTAAATTAATTTCATGACATCAAATTTACATATTTTATGGGTTGTAAAACATTTATTTTCAATAAACAGATTATTTTTGAATAAATTAGTCTTCTAATTTAAAAATGAATATTCTGAAATATAACAAAAAAATTTAATAAACCAAATATTATTTTTTAATAAAAACACCAAAAATATCCCATGATGATTTTTTAATAATTTTATAGGATTGTCAATTATATTCAAAATATTAATTAATCTATAATTATATTTTATGTATTATAATGTTAAAAAATCTGTAACGTTATGAAATAAATAATATAAAAATTATAAATGGAAAAGATTATTTCTCCCCTTTTAAATAATGTTTTATCATGTAATATGGTGAATTTTTTAATGAATTGATGAGTCCTCTAAAATATATTTGATTGTTTACCATTCTAAAAGCAATTCTGTATAAACATGACAAAGTTATATATCGCTAATGGTATTATCTTAATGCATTAATATCATATGTTTATAAAATAAATAAAAAAATTAATCATTGGAAGATAAAATGGGATAATCTGATGGAATGATTTTAGTTATGATTACTTCAAAAAAATTATTTCAAAGCTTATATTTAGAAATTAATAAATAATTTTCCTATATTTTTATATATTAACCCTCCCAAACTATTATTATTATACTTTAAAAACCCTTGGTGGGTGGAATTATGCTTCCATTCTATATATATATTTCTTTAATGGTTCTATTAAGAACACAATTAGCACCAACAAATAATTCAAATGCACCCTATGAAACTAAGGGAACCTCCCTATCTCCACTTTATTCAATAAACATATTTATGAAAGGTAATTTCATTTCAAATTTTAGACATATTGATATGTTTTAATAAAAATATCTCAATTTATTTTTTATTCCAGTGTAATGAGAGACCCCTTAATTTTCTTGTTAACCCCTTCTGTCATACATTATTTACAATGGTTTTTCTATTGAATGTATCATGCACTTTTCTATGCATAATATTTAGGTAGTGAATACCCATCCCCAGTTTGACTAATGGGACATCACAATGAAGAACCATTTATTCATTGATAGGGGAACATCATTTATATAACCCACACTCTTTATTAACATGTTAGTTTTTATAAAATACATCATTTCAGTGTATGATTTATGTGCCACAATTATGCATGAACATGATATGAATGAGATAGGTGGACATGAATTTATATAGATCACTAATTCATTGGGTAATTTTTTATCTTAGGAGATTCTATGTATGGTTTTCGATGGTTATTATATCTATAAAATGTGATTATATACTCATCTTTATCATTTCCATATTCTTATGATGTAATGTTTTATTTTTTTCAAACATATTTGTGTTGCCTTTATGTAATCATATTATATCAATATTCTATGTTCATGATTTATATTCACACCTCCATTATGTTTCATTTGTATGAAAATTGACAAAATATAATTTTAATAATCATGTAAATATTTTCTTATTGCCTGACTATAATTTTTGACTCACCCTTATCTTATGTATTTCATCAGTTTTCCCATGGTAGTTTTAGAGGAATAGTGGAATTTTTTGATCATGTTACTAATGTTATAAAAAAAATTTGATTTATTTTTCTTGATGGTTGTTATGTTATTCCATTAATTATTCAGAGAAACTAGCCATTTCGTTCATATATAATTGAATAATATTCACCTTTATGCAATAAATAATGCAATAATGTGTAATAATGATATTGAATTTCCTAAAATAGATATAAAAACCAACCCTATCCCATTATTTTAGCCTACATAACGTAAATAAAGAAAACCCACCTAATCAGTGAAAATTCTCAACTTATGTTCACTACCCATAAAAATGATCATACAATAGGGTAAAATGTTTTGTATGATATCCCTCTTAGTAATCCATGAAATTACATTAAATATAAATTGTGGTGATGAAAATATATTATCAAAATTAATATAATCATATAAATGATGAAATATTTCTTATACTTGCCTATGAAAAAATATCATAGAAACATCACATTTAATCTATAAGAATATACCAAAAATACAATCCTACATTAAAAATCCATCATATAACATCATAATACATTTATTTCTCTTATATTTCGGTAAAAAAGGGGTTGGATTGAATTTAAATTATATTTAATAAAAAAAATTAAAATGAACAAATTATAACATAAATTGAACCATTATAAAACTGTGTTTTCAGATACATATTTAAATTTAAATTACCAATACATCATCATGTATCTGGAGAATCTATGTACTAAAAAAAGTTTAACCATTGAGAAAAATATATTTTTAAACACCATTCTTTGAAAATATGTTATAGAATATTTACTTTTTAAAAAAATTAAATTCCAATATTGGATCAATTTCTAAATTTCACCAAGAATTTATACTGAATGTATTTATGATAGCAAGGCTGGCTATTTAATTTTAATGAAGAACATTTTTTGATGAATTAAAATTGAGTGAGAAAATTATCCATTTTTTCATAAAAATTAATACCATCACTAATACTATAAATTAATTACATTAATGAATTTAGAATAGAAAATAAACATTGTTCATTGTTTAATTAACTGTGAATATATGAATCTTACACATATTCATATCTTCAACTAAGAATTTTTATAATCCAGCTCATCAGGTTTTAATAAGTCCTTATGTGAAGAAGTAGAATGCTAAGATTTATAAATCCACAATTAATATTCAAACCAAGAAAAAATATTATTTTAAGAAACTATATTCAAGAAATAAGTGATAATGAAATTTATGATTGGTATTATATTAGAGTTTTTAGTGAGGTTTACTATAAAACCAACAAAAAAATTAATATAAACATAGGAACGGATATGAATAAAGGGTTATGCTCCAATATTCATAATAGATAAATGGGTAAGAAATGTTATTTCATAATTGTTAAATATTATATGTGTATGATATGTGATTTATTATTTTTAATGTCCACTTTAATCCAACAAATTTGGTCATGTAATTTACCAAACTCTATACCAATTATAATCCTATATGTGGTCCAAGAGGGAAAAATTACATATTTTAGGTGGATATGTTTCTGAAATCTGTTTCACTATATAATAACCTTGGTAATTTAATATACTATATTCAATCCTTAATATTTTTATTATCTATTCAATTATAATCAAACATTCAATGCAATCCCTCTCTTATTAATATTAATTTAAAATCATTGTGAAATAGAATAATAAAAATTATTATCAATACATACGTGACATAATCGAGGAAAATGTGGTCGATCTTTGAAAATTCTCTACACAATGAATCATTCTATCCATAGTATGTCGTAAAATTATTTTTCTGATCATGATAGAAAGATAAAATTTATAATCCATATAAATAAATGACACAAAAAACTATGAAACATTGAACCAATTAAGGTCGCCATAAAAAATTTAGTTTAATATCAAATAATAATTAAATTTTCTATACCAAAGACTCTAAAATTTCAAATATCATAGTCACCATAAAAGAACAGATACCAATATAAAAAAGGTATCAAACATAATAAACAAGGATTCATTCATGATAAATTATAGCTCATTTATATAATATCCCTCAGAAATGGATTACCCTAACCAAATTATCTAAAAGAAATTAAATCAAAAACTATTAATTCACATTCCGAATGAATACTATAACACAAACTATGTTCAAATATGAAACATGTTATTTGGGTTGGGGTTTAGTTGTGATAATATATTAGACTATACTAACAAATAGATACCCCAATATTAATAAAAACATATAGAAACACAAACTGGTCTATAGGAAATTATATACAATTAAGAAAAAATAAACGACTTTTATAAATTCCATGAAGATAAATCCTTTCATTACTATAGATTCCAATATGATGGTGACTACTTATTGTGAGCATTCACATACCATAAAGTATTCAAATATTAAATATTTTAAAAATTCAACTGACTCCCATGGGATAAAAAAAAGGGGTAGATAAAACCGAAATGCATTATTGAAAATAAAAGATTACCACATGTCCAAATGTACTGTTATATAAAACAACACATAGATAGAATTATTCAACAAGGGGATTCTTAATAAAACAAGGAACTCCATAAACCACATTTCATTTCAAAATCGGGTTTAGTAATATAAACATAAATATCCTCAAAAGTGGTAGATCCTGCTCCACCTTTGTTATTGAAGAACTCCTTCACAAAACCAATTTTGGTGTCCGAGATGGACATAATTATAATTTGTTATGAAATTTTCATTAAATGGACACTTATTTTTCTATTTCTTCAAATAATTATTACACATTATTACTCCATAAAGAATATAATAAATTGAATAAATATAGACTTTTAAAACTTCCACCAATCAAATTAGACACTAATTGTTTCTTATTCCCTCTACTAGGGCATCCAATAACACCTTCAACGAATATGGAGTCATCAAACATATCTGAATCACTAATAAAACCTACCTATATTTTAATATCATATTTCCACACCACTATTTTGGTGTCATCCCAATGTATATACACCATAGAAAAAAGTTTTGATCAACACCCTCTTCCAAAAAAAATCAATAATATTATTTTTCAGTCAGTTTTTGGTGATTTGATAATTGCGATGGGAAATGAAAAAATTCTAGCACACTAAAAGGACACCTTACTAGACAAAATAAAATTTCATAGCTCTGAATACATTCACCAATATAGGGTAATGATATAAAATTAAGAGTTATTTAAAACCATCCCATTAATTTATGATTAATGGCATATTCAAAATAATGGACATAAACTGTTTACAACTCATACATTCATCCATAATGGATGAAATAAAATGTATAAGAAAATGAAGAGATCATTTCAAAAATGAATCACTGTATTATTATAAATCTAATGAACCTCATTATATTATTTTTATTCCAAAGGAAATGGTGAGGTATAAAATTATAATGTTTTGCAATGAAATAATTATTCGTTAATAGAATTAATGAATTATATTACACCATGAAACGGGTATATTGAATGATTAACTGTATGATAACATCATCATCTACATTGTTTACATGTGGAGAAGAACTTTTATCTTTATCATGACAATCAATGAAGACATAGTGTAACACCCCATCATTTTTGTGAAATATATTTTTTCAAATAAATTTATTCTTATTGATATTTTTTCATTACAAAAAAACATATATTTTATCTTTTATTTCTTAAAAATAATTATTTATCCCGTTTATCATGAAACACTGAGTTTAACAGAAAAAATGGAAACTATTAAAATTGTATTATTTAATATAAAAGTTTTCACATTGAATTTTTTTGTTGGTTATTAATTTGACTGACTAAATTATGAAATTATATTTTTTATAAATTTATATTTAATTAATTCCTTAATGAACAAGAAATTATAAATTAACATAAAACCAATTATAAAACAACGTAAATTTTTTTCTGAAAAAAATATTTTATTTACCCAAACATATTATATATTAATAAAGTAAATAAACCATTTTTTGGCATTTAATGATATTTTAATATTATATATTAAATAATATGTTTAATATTTATATTCTTTTATGAAAATTGATATGAATATATCTAGTTTTTTCTAAAGACTATATTTTTTAAGAAGAACTTATATCTGCTGTAATGACTGATGTATTAATTGAATAATAATTTTTCATCCCCTCTAATATTTATGAACAATATATTAATTTTAAATTAATTAGGACACTTTTTCTGATTGCGTACCAAATACACAACAATAAGTTTCTCTAAAATCGTATACTGCACAAAACATTGAGTTATACAGAATAATATTACAAAATTATTATTATTATTTGAAATGGCAGTTAACACCTAGTTATTAGAATTGATAGAATGAATAATTTCAACTGAATTTTGAATTATTTTTACACATGTATAAATATTTTTCATTGGTTAAAAAATTTATTAAATATGGAAATAAAAGTACATTTAATATAAAGGATGTGTTTTATGAAAACCTATTTGAAAAAGGAATAATTGGGTTTATCATATAATATAAATCATTATGGATTTTTACTTAATTGAAAATATTTTTCTATCTTATATTTTATTTTTTAAATTCATAATTTTTTCAAGATATGATATAATATTAATTTCAGTTTTTCGGATAAAAGAAGAATATTCCTTAAAATGCAGTTTTTCCACCTTCTGATGGTAAATATTTCTTAAATATAGTTTTATATACCTCTATATGTTATATTTGACAATATAAATTTATTATTTATAATCAAGAAATAAAAATATACTTTTTATTAATTTTTTATATTTTTCTTGAAAACTATTATGTTTTGATGAATAGTAACAATACGGTAATTTTTAATTGAAAACAAATTTTTTCATAAAAAAATTATATAGTTAAATATAATTATTTAAGGGTTTTAAAAAGAAAATTGAATATTGTTTTATCAGTTAATAATATTTTTGTAATTAATAGTAATTTTACATCGAAATTGGACTTAAACACATGTCAATTATTTGGTTTTTTTCCATCTTAAAAACATGCTTTCTAATATTGACAACAGTATTTAATTTTAAATTAATTACTACAATTACTATGTTTTCAATTTTTATAAAGATAATCCATATTTTAAATTAAAATTTTAAAATTCTTTAAATATGTATCTTTTATATTTGGTCTTTATAAATTGTAACTTCAGTATTTATTTTCAATTTCCATGGTTGATGGGTCAATTAGGTAAATAAAGGTAAACAAATAATATTATAATAATACAAATTTACCTTGAAACATGTCTTAATCCTATTTGATGACATTTTTCCATCCATGATCATCCTTAGGAAAATATTTTGACATTTTGGAAACACTTGGGTGAGAAAATGACATTTTATGATTTTAAATTTAATAAAAAGGGAAATATAAAAAAATAATTTATTTCTTAATAAATGAATTTTTATATGTATATATATAAGTGATATATTGGACTATAAATAGTAAATAAATATATGAAAAATATTTCCTACATTATGATATTTTATTTATAATTTTTACACATTAAATAAAAAAAATTATTTATGACACAATGATGATGAAACGATTGATTCATTAATAAAGGATTCAAATAAATGTTATTTTAAGGATAAAAAAATTTAAATTGATTTTATTATTCCATATAAATATCTTCTAGATGAAGTAGACATATCATATTTCATTTAATTTATATGGTTATAATTAAAAATGGATTAATGACTTGAAAAAAAAACTCAATTACTAAATGGTGTCAAAATTGACATAAATGAGTTTTTAAAACAAATAGCCTTTTATTAAATTAAATAATTGTCCAAAAAATATATCATTCGTCCAAATAACGTATGTAAGGTTAAATAACTTATTAGTGATACACTTATGGTTATTTTATTATTTTTTAGAAACAAAAATTACCATATATTATGAAGATACAAGAAGACATTGTAAGAGTTAATGTTTTTAACTATGGGATAAACCAAAAAAATAATGATAAAAAATTATTCAAAATGCGTATTACAATTATTGGATGGTGGTTATTCAAAAATATCATGTTATATATTAAATAAATGAGTTTGGTACAATTTTTAGTAGAAAATAAATTTATAAAAAATTAATATTATGATACTCTCTTAAAGAGCCACTCCTTCGTCTTATAAATGGACACCACCTCTACCCACTTACTAACATCTCTAAATCCCATTTGATCATCCAAATGATGAAACAAATAATCTCAAAACATCACTACCTTCCTTATAGAATCCTTAAATTGGGGATAATTCAATTAAATAAATCCTTTTGGTTCAAATCAAAATAAGATACACGATTTAGAGGTAACATCTTCTCTCATGTTCCTCTAAATTATCAATCATCTACACTACCTATGATCTTATTTTTCTTTGATTAATTAAAAAACAATATCTTCAATATACTAGAATGTTTTTATTGGAAATATTTTAACTACACTTACACGCACATATATCTAATGGATAAGAACATACTGTTTTTGTGAACATTGAACTACAACTGCACGAAACGATGATTATTCAATATTACCCTACCACCTATCATTGTTTCTATTATGATGATAATATATTTATATATGATATGTATTATATTTTCACTTTCTATATTCTTATATAATTTTTATTCATGAATTACCTTTATGATTTCCTTAATGAGTAAATATGATAATTTCTTTTCAGGAAGTGCAGACTATTTCCCCCTCAATGTGACATGATTCATTCATTCCATACATGGAATGTGTAAAGGATATTGTTAATGAACATATGTATAGAATATAAAATATTATGTTATTATTGAATTATAATATACTTATGTATCATTTAGTTTACCTTCCCTTAATATATAAAATAAATGAATGTAGCGTTCATGTGTATGTACGACCTACAGTCCCCATGAATGGTGAAATTAATTGACTATCTAAAAATGAAATTGAATATTATAAAAACACATTTAATTAAAATATATGATATATAAATCTTGAGTAATATTTTTGGGTGAAGGTATTTTGAATATGTAGACAGTTTACATTAAAAAAAATCATTTTTGACACTTGTACTGAATAACTAATGAACGACGATATGAACTAAAAAAATAATATAATTTTTTTACAAGATGATAAGTAATATAATATCAATAAAAATTAGAAAAGGTTCTGAATCTTTTATAAATTATCCTTATTTTAATATTCAAGAATAAAATGAATGAATGAGACAGTCAGAATGAAGGTAATGGAATCATTCACCCACCTCTTCTAGTCAATGATTTCTTTTACATTATGTATTTTAATTGAAATTTTCAAATGATGGGATATGTTCTTAATTATCCATATTTCTATCCATTGTATTTTTATGTGTTTATATACGCTTTTAACCCTCATTAAATAATTTTCTGAATTTTTATGTGATGCCTTTATGCTGCTGAATTTTCGTATGGTAATTTTTAAACTCAATTTCCAATCATTGTGGTTTACACATACATCGTTGAATGTAAAATTCCAAGACTATGTGTGGAATCACTATTTATTTAGTTATGGTGTTATTTATACATACCATTTCATGGGTATACATTTTAGAAACATAATCACCACATTGATAAATTCTTATGTCATTTATACTAGCATTGTAATGGATCTTATTGACCTAAAGTTCATTCTTTGGGTTAATATTCTACTTCTTAATTAAGTCATTCTCTGATTATGTCATAAATTAAGACTCATATATTATATAGTATTTATAATTTACTTATGAGTATTTATAGTGAAAACATGTAATCAATCTATTTTATTAACAAAATTATATTTGTAAGGGAAATTCTAAACATATTTTCCACTCATTGGGTTTTTGTCAAATTTTATTGATTGTATCATTGAAATATTATGTGTGGAATAAATTTTAATTTAATTATGTTTTAATATTCACTCTCCTTTTTATAGATATACTATTTCTATGCATTATCACACCATTTACAAATTATTATGATATTTATATAAACATTATAATGGAAATATTAACTCAATATTATTTCATTTGAGTTAAATATTGATGTCATTGGTTGTGTTTTTCCATGAATATATGTGAATGAAATATGATTGGTAAAAACATAATATCCATTAATATTGGTTGCATTTATACTTTTCACAAATAATTATTTTATTTATTTTTATATTATCTATAGATATTATCTTTTTAAGGGATTTTATTTCAATTTACATTCCGTTGAGACTTATTTGTTGTTATAAAGCAATTCACTTTTATATGGTGTATATACATCCCTTTAACTTATTATATCATGAATCTCCTTATTCTTATGATATTATAATCCTTGTTTAATGTTATTTAATAATTATTTTTATTTTATCATGTGGTAAGGAACTCTTTAACTAAAACATAATTTTAAATGATTTAATGATCTAATCATTTTAATATTTTTCATTAATGTAAATGTTTTAAAAATGGTTTTAAGTATATTTTTATATGTACATTAATGTTTTAAAATGTTAATTCCTATAAAATCTTCAATGTTGTATTGGACACTTTTAATCAAATATCTTTTCATTAAATCATTTTAATGGTTTTGGAAATGGATTCAATATTTTAACATATTTTGTTGATTTATTGTGATTGATGATTGAAATGATGATAATTTCAATCTTGTATGTGTTATGACAATATATTGGTAATTGGAAATTTGGTCGGTGGTTACTCAATTAACCAAATACATCCGGTTCTATGATAAACCTAGGGTGGGTGAGATTTTAATAGTTATCTAATTCTTTGGGTCACATGATAGAGGTAAATATTAAGGTTTATACTATAAGATTTTTGGAATATATTGTGATGATTTTTCCAAAAACATCCATGATGGTTACTCCTTATCTGGATATAAAAGATACAATTTTTGTTTGTAATGGATGTCATAGGATACCTTTAATGATTATTATTTCTATGATTTATTCATAAATACTATTATTTCATAAGGTATATTAAGGATCTATTGATTTATGAGTGAAAAGTATGATTCCACATATTTGTATGTATTCGGGTAATAATGTATTTTTTTCTTATTATATAACCCTTACAAAATTTTTTTATGACATCCCACATTTTTGAAATGATTTTCACTGGGTATAACAAAGGTTAGGATAATGTAAGAATTCAAAAATATTTTTATCAAGAAAATATTTCTTATTTTATTTAAGGAGTTTTATTTTTGAGAAAAATTGTATAGAGTAGAAGTGTCTACATTGGAATGTTTTAGATTAAATGTAAAATTCATAGCCTAATTATAAAAATATTTAAAAATGAAAAGACACTAAAATTTAATTCCTGAATTAACTCAAGACAATGTAATGTATAAGGATAGGTCCTTATAGTCGGTATCAAAGAAATTATTTAGAAAAAATTAGGGATTATGATTTTTTTATACCCTGGTTAGTCTGTATGTCTATTCATTATGTTAAATCCATGTTTTATAACTTTTCAGGTCTCGGATATTCGGTTACAAATGGATAGAGGGGGATCTCAAATGAAATTCCTATATATTTATAATAACTCGATTTCAATAATTATTTCAAAGTCATTTCTATAAAATTCGGAAACATTTTATAACATACAACTCACTTGAAAGAAATTGTTCGAGATATCAAACAAGTCCAATATACCTTGATACCATTGTGGAAAACGTGTTTTATTTTATCTAATCCATCATTTTTAATATTCTCTAATTTTCATGAAAGGTAAATATTATCATGGAATTTTCATATATTTTTCCTTATCAAAAATTTTTGAATTATAATATGATTTTGAAAATGATAATGAAGTAGGAGACCATTGCACAACCTATTTAAATTTGATTTTAAATAATAGTCTTCCAACACATACTTATGTTATTTAAAACGGCCCATTTATTGATTGTTTCAACTCAATATTGGTCCGAATATTTTATAAAAATCCAATTTTGTAGGATTTTTTGAAATTATATGGCATAAATGATTATATTCTGAAACTATTTTTCTCTGAACACTTATATGAACCAAGTTTCACAAGGAGTATTTGGATGGATAAACAAATTATTTTGAATTATCTCTCAATCATTATTGAAATTCATTTACCTTATATATACATGAACAATATTGGGATGAAACAAGATGGACTCCATGATTATGGTACAATGTTATTTCATTTGGGAGTATTTTAATTTTTTAATATGGAGGTGAAATAAAAAAAATTAAATATATATAATACTTCATAAATTAGTATGTTTAGTTAATTATGAGTTGGATTTAAAATGAGAGGTATAAGACAACAATTGAGTTTAAAAAAAATTATGTTTATTTTTTAGTTTCATAAAAATGGACAACACACAAGATGGGTGACAACTCGTTGTATCTGTCAAGGCCATATGAATTGAACCAACAATGGTAGGGAGAAATGGGCGCATCACCTAGAAAAATACTTCAAGAATTACCTGGTTAGTATTAATTTTAATTTCTAGTAAAATGTTTATATGTGTCAATAATAAGTTGATTTTAGAACTTATGTTTTATCAAATTTATATTCTTATTATAAATAATTTATTTGGTGTTTAAGTTATAAATGTTTTTTTAGAAGATGTTTGTAATTTTGGGAACCCTGTATTCATATGATATATTGAATACAATGGGATTTCATTTGAGAAGTAATAGTTGATTTTTATTTCGGAAGAATCTATGTTTCTATTGTGGACATGTGGTGATTTAGGTTATTTATTGAAACAATTAATCTATCATAGAGAACATGTTATTAGGTCAATTATTTTTAATAATGATACTTTAAGAGTATTCAATGTTATTTGGATATAAATTTTATTATTTATCATGGAAGACTACGTTATAAAATCCTTCTGAATTCCGAGATTCAATTCTATTTTGGATTACATTAAATAATTTTAAGGAAATTTTTTTATTGAATGATCATTGTTTATCATTTGGTATTGTTTGATGAATATTGTAGATTATGAGTATTATTTGATTTTAATAGGGGAAATATATAGTTCATATTTTTTAGATTATGTGATTCTCCAAATGTTTATTCTAGCTCATCAGGTGTAGAAATGACATCATTAATACTCACCCATTTGAGAAAAGATGATTTTTGGTAGATATTTATTAATGGATGAAACACTACTTGAAAAGTAAGTATGTTTCTTTAATTATTATTCAAATTGTTTAATTATTTCCTCTTCATTATTAAAGGGACCATTAATAAAATCTGTTAACTTTTACTACTTGGTATTCAAATATCATTTAACAGACCATGAGTCTGTGGTTTTTTGGTTTTTAACTTTATCTTAATCATGTTTAATAGTGTAATTGACTGGAGACAATAGGTTTTTATGAAATCGTATGTTTCACACAACATTGAATTATACCAAAATTTTATAAAATAATTTTCTAATTAATTTAAATTTTAGTTATCACATAGCTATTGGAATGGTGGGAATGAATAGTAACAAATAAATTTTGAAATATGTTTTACACAATTATAAATGATGATTTATTGGTTAAAAACGAATAATTGAGTTTATAAAATATTTTCATTTATTATGGATTCTTATTTAATAAAAAATATATTTTATATATTCAATGTAATTTTTTAAATTCATCTTATATGTATTCATTATATTATATAAGAACAAATTCAAATTTTTGGATGAAATAAGTACTATTAAACAAATGAAGTTTTGCATCCTTTTAATGGAGAACCCTTGTTAAATATAGTTTATAACAACATTATATTTTTTATTTTACAAATTAAATTCTTATATATAATCATGACATCGAAATATACTATGGTTGATTTTTTGTTATTTTTTTGATAACTATCATATTTGGATGAATAGTTAAAATATGCGTTATTTTAATTGAAAAAAACATTTCTCCATAGAAATAATATATATTGTTAAATAATATTATTTAATGGATTTAAATTCTAAATGAATCTATTTTAATCCTTCAATTCAATTTAGGTAAATAAAAGCAATTTCACATTTAAAATGGATATAAACACATGTTAATCTTGTTGTATTTTTTTCAACTTAAAAACACACTTTCAAGTTTTAACAACGAGAATTAATTTTAAATTAATTAATAAAAATTATTTGTTTTTAATTTGAAAAAATGTATTCCATATTTTTAATCAGAAGTTACAAATTTTTTAAATAGGTACCTCTTATTTTTTGTACATTATGAATAGTAAAATCTGTAATTATTTTAAATTACCACTTTTAAAGTGTAAATTAAGTACATAATTGTAATAAAATAATATTATAAGATTATTAACATACCCTAAAACGTCGCCTAATACAATTATATGATATATTTATGAGCATGATCATTCTAAGACCCATATTTTTGCATATTGGAGCTAATTGGTTGTGAAAATGACATTTTGTGACTATTAATTTAAAGAAAATTTGAATATAACTTAAACAAGATTATTTTAATAAAAACTATTTCTATATCTGTTTATATAACTATTATATCATGATATAAATGGAAAAATATATATATATAAATATTAATGACATTAGTATATTTTATTTATAACTTTCAACATTAAATAAAAATAATTTATTTATGACACAATGATGTTGCAGTAATTGCTTCATTAATAATGTAATTAAATAAATGATATTATAAATGTTAAAATAAATGTAATTTTATTATTTTGATGTCATACAGAACATTCATGTAATATATTTTCATATTATTTTTGATTTAATGTATTTGTTTTGAAGTAATAATGTTGTTATGACTTTAACAAAAATCAATTACTAAATGGTGTCAAAAATGACATAAATGGGTTTTTAAAACAAATTAATATTTTATTAAATCATATAATAGTCCTAAAAATATACTCATCAGAAAAAAGAAATATAAAACGTTTAAAATATCATTAATGATCAACTTATGGTTCTTTTTTCATTTTCTAGTACATAAAGATACCATATATTATGAAAATATAAGAAGACATGGTAAGAGTTAATGTTTTCAACTGAGGGTTAAATAAAATAGATAAGGATAAAAATATAGAAAATTGGTCTCGGTTTTTTTTATGGTTATTAGATCCAAAATCATCTTATATTTAAAATAAATGAGTTTTTACCATTTAAAAAAAATCAATTTATAATAAACTAATATTTTGAGACTTTCTTAAAGTGTCTTTAGTCCCTCTTATAAAAGGCCACCAACTCTACCCAATTACTAACACCTCTAAAAACGTTTGTTTCATTCAAAATTACCTCAAATAATCTCTCAACAACTATACATCACTCCTAGAAGGATTAACTTGGATGAATTTAATTCATGGAAGCCTTTATGTCTCAAATCAAAATAATTTACCTGATTTAGAGGTAACAACATCTCTCAAGTTCTATTCCTTTATCATCCTTATCCACTCTATATAATCATATTATAATTTTATTACATAAAAAACATCCCCATACTCAATATACCAGTATGGTGTTACGATAAGGATTCAAAATACACTTATAGAGACCTCCATCTAATGGATATGAATATATTATTTCTGTGTATGGTGGACTACTACCTCATGAAACGATGATTGTTAAAATTTTATCATACCAAATATCATGGAGTCCATTATGATTAGACTATATTTATATATGATATATTTTATAACAATATTTTCTCTACTCTTTTGTAATTTTTATTTACATTTTACCTTTATTCATTCCATATTGAGTAAATATGATAATTTCATTGGAGTAAGTGTGGATTACAACCCCCCTGAATGTGATATAACTCGTTGATTCCATATGTGGAATGTATAAAGGGTAGATTTACTGAAAATTCATAATGTATATAAAATAATATATTAAAATAGAGTTATAATATATCTATGTATAATTTAGTTTTCATTCTTATAATTTAACATGTAAATTAATGTAACATTAATGCGTACGTACGACCTACCGTCTCCATGAATGGTGCATCTCATTTATTATGTAAAAATACCATGGACTATTATAAATACAAATATAATATAAATATATGATACTTAAATCATGATTAATATTTTTGGGATGATTGACATTTGACTACATGGAAATTTTACATCGAAACTAGTTTAGTTTTGACTCATGTACAAAATATCGACAAAACGACCAATATAAACATAAATAATAATGAATTTTTCATAACATGATGATAGGTAATATAAAATGAATTAAAAAACATGAAAAATGATCTGATTCAAGTATAAATTAACCTACTTTTATAATTTATGAATATAAATAACAAACGAGATGAGTCAGACTCAAGGTAAGGGAATCTCTCACCCTCATCTTTTTATCAAGGAATTCATTTAGGTTATGCCTTTTAATTTCAATTTTAAAATTTTGTTCTATGTTGTTATATATACTTATTTCAATCGCTTTAATTTCATTGTGATTATAAACTATTTTCTCTCTCACTAACTAATTTTTTTATTTTTTCATTGATGATGTTAGGCTGCCGAATTTTCATAAGGGAATTTCTAAACTCAATTTCATCTTATTGGGTTATAATAATACTTCATTGATTATATTATCCCATCATTATGTGTGTAATAACTCTTTATTTATTTATGTTGTAATTTCTACTTTACTTTTTCTTGATATACTTTTCCAACACATAATCACCCATTCATAAATTCTTATGTCATTTATAAGAACATTGTAAGGGATCTTCTTATCCAAACTTCCAATCGTTGGGTTAATCATCTACTTCATGATTATCTTATTCAAAGATTATGTGAGAAATTAATTTTGATATCTTAAATATTATATATACATATTTTATGTGGATTTATATTGAATTCACTTAATTAATATATTTTATTAAAAAAATATATTTGTTAGGGAATTTATAAACTCAGTTTCCACTAATTGGATTTTATGCTAACATCGGTGATTATGTTATGCCATGATTATGTGTTCAATCATTTTTTATTTACTTATGTTTTATTTCCCACTCCCATTTTTGTTGATATACTATTTATACACATAGTAACACCATTGAAAAATTATTAATTCATTTATTCGAACTTTATTTGGGAAATCATGACCAATCTCATTTCATTTGAGTCAAATATACATGTCATTAGTTTAGTTTTTCAAGGAATATGATTGAATGATGTCTAATTTTTTTACTCTTAATATAAATTTTAATTGTGTGTATTTATATTTTTTACACTTAATTATTTCATTGATTTATCCATGATCTAAGGATACGATATTTGTAGGCAATTTCTTCTCAATTTACATTCCATTTAGGGTTCTTTTTTTTTATATACCAAATCAGTTTTATATGTTGAATATTCTACACTTTGACTTATTATATCATGAATATCCATATTCTCGTGAAATTATAAACATTGTTTTAATGTAATTATGTAATTGTTTTTATATTTTGATGTTGTGATATACTCTTTAAATAAAACATCTTGTTAAATGTTTTTATGATTTATTTTTCTAAAAATGTTTCATTAATTTCCATGTCTTCAAAATGGTTTTAAGGATTTTTTGTATGAAATTAATGTTTTAATGTTTTAATTATTTTAAAGGAATTAAAATGGTATGGGACACATTGAATCATATTTCACGTTATTAAATTTCATAAATGTATTTGGAAATGGATTGAATATATAAACATATTGAATTTATTTATTTTGATTGATTAGTGAAATATTGATAATTTCAATCACTTATGTGTAACGATTAATTAATGTTACTTTGAAATTTGACGTGTTATTATACGGTAAACCAAATATAGTTGGTTTTATGATAAACCATGGGTGGGTGAGCCCGTGATAGCTATCCAATGCATTCTTGAATGTGATAGAGGTAAATTTTAAGGTTTATAATAAGGGATTTTAGGGAATATACTATGATGGATATTCCAAACATAACCACTAAGGTTACTCCCTATGTATAATTGAAAGTTACAATTTATGTTTGTTATGGATTCCACAAGATACCTTACTGATTTATAATTTCTATGAGTTATTCATAAATATTTTTATTTCATGAGTTATATTAATGTGATTGTGTTTTATAAGTGAAAAGTATGGTTTCGTTGAGTTTTATGTATTCATGTACCCATGTAGTGTTTCCTTATCATATAAACCTTACTGATATTTTTATGCTCATCCCATGTTTGTGATTCGTTTTTCATAGGGTATAAATAAGGTTGGGATAAATAAAAAATTCAAGAATATTTTTATAATGATAAGAATTCTTATTTTCTAATATAGTTTAATTTTTGTGACAAGTTGGATAGATTAGAAGTGTCTACGTTAAAATATTTGATATGTAATTAAAAAGATATTGCCTAATTCTCTAAAAATATAATCCTAAAAAGATCCTCAATGTGAATTATTAACATAAATCAAGATTAGATAATGTTTATGGTTAGGGCCATATATATCCTCTTTCACAATTTTTTTATAGTGAATTATTATACAATTTCAAAAAAATTATCATAAAAAATAAATTCATATTTGGAATAATCATGTAAAAATATTTTTAGGTTTAATTTTAAATAATTTTATATGCCGATAATTTTATCGACTAGTAGATAAAAATATTGCTTTTTATAATGAACAATTATTAATTTTAATTCATTTAAATACTTATAAATTGTTTGAGGTGGTTTAAAATGTAATTTTTTACATATATATATTATAATTAAAATTAGGTTATTGGTGTCAATTTAATATTGAATTGTTATATGAAAATATTTTATACATATAATGATTTTCTATAGGTAAAATCTATTTTTCATAGAATATATGAGATTAATTTAAAATTAAAATTATAAATATTTATCAGTGGAATATAGAAAAATGGATTTCATAATTATAATCTGTATAATTTATATTATCGAATAAGGTCAACATAATTTTTTACAAGAATTAATTATAAAAAAACTAAAATTTATTTACCACTAAAATTGTAAAAATGAGTTTCTCTAGTGTCAAACTAAATATATTAGTGTTAAAAAAGAATCTAAAACTTCTCTAACACTCATTTTATATACTTTTATTGACCTTATATCTTCTATGATTGATAATGGCCCATTTGGATTATTTTGGATTGTGAAAAACATGGGTAAGAAATTATCTTACTAAAAATTATATTTTTACAACTCAGCTCACTTACCAAATGCCACCCACTCTATTATATACTTCGGTTACACACAATGCTTTAATTGATTATTTTTCTCAGATAACTTTTTTTTATGTCTATCATCTAATGCAACAACATGTTATAATTTCATTATAAGAAACACCACATTAAAATTTCATTACATGAAACACCAAGCTTATATTGTATTACACACAACTCTATGTTAGCTTTCATTACACAAGATCATAAATTTTTTAAATATCTTGTGTTACAGGCAAGAAAAAGCTTTAGTAAAGTACATATTATATTAATATTAATATCAAAATAATATCATAGTTTTCACATATCAATTGGAGAAGAAGTTTTGTATATAAATAATTTCAATATGAATGTATGGTGTATAGAACATATAAATTGAATACTTTGGTTACTAATAAATTAGAAATTAGAGTAAGAACTATTTGAAAATACCAAATACCATTTTCGGATTGGTATGTTTTATTTAAAAACACACTTCACCTCAATAAATTAAAGAAAAATGATGATTTTTTAATAAAATTAATATATTACATATTGAATAATTTTATATGACAGTAAAAAAATATTTTATAGGAAGAAGATAATCACAAATAAAATTTACACCTAAAAATAGATATTATTATAAAGGTAGTTTTGTTATCCTTTAATGGAAAAGTTGTACTAAAAATAAATTTCAAAACATTTAGAAATTTTATTTAAAAAAATTAACATCATTTCTGAAATAATTTTTTTAATATTATCCAAGTGTGAATTTTTGATAATTTCTTGAGAAGCATTATTTTTTAATGAATAGTGAAAAATACTAATTTAGAATTGATAATATACTATTTATATAAACAATATATATAGATAAATTATGTTTTAAACAATATTTAAAGTATAATTAGTTCATAAATACAACTTTTAATGTTATTTTGGTAATTTTAATCCGTTTAACAACGAAATATGATAATTAAAAAATTGCCAATTTTTTCTCATTTCATAGAAAAAACCCAATATATCATCACTTTTGTGGGATTATTTTTCAGTTATTTTCATCCACTTATGTGGTTGGAATTTAGAAATATAAAATAAATATTTTTTAGAATAATTATTTATAATGTATAATAATTAAAACATAATTTTTTCCATAATTATTAAAGAAACCATTTAAAAGTAATCATGGCGATAACGAGAAAACACTGTTTACTAATGGAAAAAACATTAAATATTAAGGGGAAAATGAGCTATAATTATTTTCAAAATACATTTTACTACCATATATTAAACATATCCCATACTTTCCTAGATTTTAGCATTATTTTATAATAATGATGAAATGAAAACCACCCATTAAATTTTTCATTTCGGTTATTTACAAAAATCTCATTTATCAGCCATCATAAAAGGGAATTCATTCTTCCAGAATCATTACACATATAAATTTTTTTTGATTGAACCAAAAAATTCCCAATATCTTTATAAAATTAATCATCTCAATATATAATCATTACCCTTTCTCGAAAAAATTCCAATTAATTATTATGATATAAATAGAAATAGAGTTACAAATGAAGAGGTAACATTCATCAATATGAAATTTAGTTTCCTTCTTAATACACCCCCATAAAATCAACTTATTCAATTATTATTGAAAATATTATTTATCATAAATATAATGAGATATTTCTATGTAATGGGTATTACATATAACTTCACTCACTTCCACCATATTGGATACACAATAATTGTTCATGTGTACGACAACCTGGAAAGAAAGGAACGGAGAGCAATAGACTGGAGGTGTTCTACCCTTAGATTAGGGCAAACTGATACTAGAAAGGGGCTTCTCAAGAGCTGCAGCTATAACTCGACTTCCATCTTCGAGAGAGAAAGAAAGCAAGCAACAGGTACTGGTTGAATTCAACCACCATAGAATGGATTCTTTCTCTCCTGAGATTCTATCGATTGACCTAACCTTAGGTTGAAGACGCGAAGACGTGACATAATAAGTTCCTGATCATATGATTTTCTGATCGTCGTCACCCTTAGATACCAGACTGACGGAGAGAAAACATGAAATTAGATGAAATAAGGCAAGCATCACTGCACAATCTACTCGATCATTCCACCGGGTACCCACCGCTGTCAGGCCCACCTTTTTCTTTGTGCCCGCTAACAGATGTCGTTAATTCTTACATAACAAATACAAATGTTGTGAATAATGATTTACATCATATATATTAATGATATATATTATTTATTTGATATATTTATTATTATATAATTATTATATTACTCATAAATTTATGATTTCATTTTATGAGAATATGATAACATCGTTCGTGTGTATTGCTAACTGCCACCTCGCGAATTGACTTGATTCTTTCATGATTTACATGGAATGTATTGAGGATGAATTAAATAGTTATATGATATATATATATATATATAATATAAATTATATTGTAATGATATCATATATATATATATATGATATTGTTTCCTTCATTGAATATGAAATGTAAATGGAATCTCTAATCGTGTTTATGTACAGTCTACCGTCTCTATTAATGGTAAACTTCATTTAATATTTATATATTCTATAAATTATTATAAATAAATATATATTGAAATTTATATTATAATTATATCACATTTTTAACTGTTGGAAATATGAAATCATTATCAATGTAATAGGAACAAAACTAAAAAGTTAATACATGTACGAAAAACAATTTAGTTACAACCTGAAACATACCATTAACATGAAATTACAAAAAATTGAGTAATACATACTAATAAGTAAATAATATATAGTATTATATATATGAATATATTTCTATGATATATGTATAATAATTTTTTTATTATATATTATATTTTAGCATGTATGATTAGAGTATAGACATAAGGTAAAGCGATTTCAAGTCTCATTTTTATTTATATGAGAGTTATTCCAAGTTCCACATTCATCTAATTTTTTGGTGTTTATAATACCAAATTAATTTTTATATCATGGATTTAATTTACATCCTTATATTAAATTATACAATTTATGTTATTCATTCATGGACCTCACAATTTAAATGTTACTCAAGTAGTAATGGGTTTCGGTAACACCTTTTCCATTTTTTGAGACACAAGTTGTATTTAACACATGTTTTCTCTAGGAGGAGTAAATAATTAAAATTAATTTATTTTAATATTATTCACAAAATTTTTATTTTCATTTACAGATCCATTTTAATATATCAATTTCTTGGGCATTATGATTCCAATGTTAGAAAATATATATTGTAATTTTGTCTCAATTTTCTTTCTTTGAGACACATGTTATGTCATTCACCTATATTATTCCACAGTATGTATATATATATCCAATTCGAACAATTATTTCATGAATATTCTTATTTCAAATTTATTTTAATCATGATTTTATTTTATTCTTTTCGGGGCATATTTATTTAATGTTACCACTATAATAAGATTTTATGTCAACAATCTCACCGTTTATGAGAATTTTTGAGGATTTAGCATTCTTTAATTATATATTATGATCTATATGTCATTAATTCTCATGAAGTTTATTATTCACATGTAATTCATTATATTTTCATATAATTGTGACATATATTGACTCAATGTTTTTTATGATAATTATCTTTTTTAACTATAATTATACATAATAAATGTTTTCGGTTGGAAACATGTTTTATATAAAAACCATGTATCCAAAAAATGACCTCAATTTTTTAAAATGTTAGATTAATATAATTTTGGAGATAATTTATTATATACTTATATATTTTGTTTTAAAAAGATTTTTAATTTTTTTAAACATTGTAGTATGGTTTTTCAAGGTTATTTTCCAAGAAACATATTTTCGATAAGATTTAGGTTATAATATAATTTTGTAAAATTTAAAAGTGTAATTTTATCAGAAAATGTTATAAATAATATTTAAAATTTTATGCATATGTTCTAAATGTTTTTAAGAAATACATTTACTTTTATAATTTCTTATTAATTATAAAATGTTTTCTTAATAAAGGTAATTTTTTATGAAATAATCAAATTGATATTTTAAAATATTTCTCCAAATAAAATGAAATAATTTGATATAGTTTCTGTTTTACTGAGTATGTGATCCAAGGAATACATTGTTATATATTTTTTGAATGGTATATTTTTATGATAAAAATTTTATTATGAAACCCATTTCTAATCCATAGGTTATACCATGATAAAACAGTTATGAATACTGCTTCATTTCTTTTGTTATTATATGATAAAATATTATGAATCATGACTAATTTCCATAGGTAATAAAATAATGAAATTTATATAATAATAATTTAATTTCATGAGATATTATACGTTCAATTATTAAGATCATGTATAAAACATATGTATGATTTACTCAAGTGAAGGGTGGGATATATATCACCCCGTAATGAATTAGTAAGGATTTATATATCACATGAGATATAAAAGGCTGTAACATGGGGTGATATTGTTTTAGTAATATAATGCAGGAATTAAGTGTTTTCTCAATTCAACAATATATGGATAGAGTGGTGAGTGATCTCAGTTTATTAATTAAATATGGGAATGAGGATTGAACTTTTTTGAGAAATATATTGTTGGAATGGGATGCGAACTCCATTCAGTAATACAAGGCTTGAATGGGATGTGAAGTTGGTTCTGTAATGTTAATATTCTGTTATAGTGATCTTCATAGTGATCCTTCACAAATACGAACCTGGGTTTTTCCAATGCATGGTCCTTAACAGCGGTGGATAAAATATAAATTAGTGACCACCATTTCCAATGCTAGAAAAAAATATCTAAATTAGGGCTTTAACATCACCTTTTTAGCACTGTTAAATGGGTCTTTAAATTTTCTAATAATGAACTATTAAAGGGTGCCATTTATTAATTTTTTAATAGGTTTTGATAAATCCCCCTTATAAGCATTGGTAGAATGACACATAAAATGGGGGTTCCTTAATCTGTGCTTTTAAAAATCCACTGATAATGTGGAAGGGGGTCTTTATAATGTTTTTTTTAGAAATGTTGATAAACCCCCCATTATTAGTTTTTTTCATTAGAGATGATTGATGTAATATTTCTATATACATATATAAATAATTCAACAAAAAATATAATAGAATATAATATTTTTTCTATTTAATAAATAATATATGTATTTTAAATAATTTTTATGTATGGATAAATAGATATTTCAACATTATATATATGATATTTAGAAAATATTTTTCCTTAAAATAAATATGAAATTTTTTTTGCTTAATATTTTTTTAATTATTATATATTAATAGTCATTTAATAACAATATTAATTTTTAAAATTCATCATAATAACAAAAGATCTAAATTATTTTGGAAACGTAACACGAACATCCAAAAAACACAAATTTTGATTCATGTGTCCTTTTGGGCACTACCACATATCAAATCAATTATTGTGAAGAGATCTACACCCAATAGAATGTAAGAACCACTAGTGTATTTTTTTGAGTCCCAAAAGGCCTAGGAAGCACCCAAAACATAATTATTAGTCTTGGAACCCCAAATTTTAATGATTATCTAGAATATCAACATTATTTAAGGGTATCATTTTTTCTATTTTCTGTGGGGTCGGAATTTATTACCACGAATTACGTTCATATTGATATTATGGTTTTGAAGTTTTATTTTTTTGTAATATTTAATTGGTAATTATAATTATATATATAAAAATATGTACATATTTATTATATGTTAACACATAAATATTTTATTTAATAAATTATTATTTTAATATATTTTAATATAAAATTTATTTCTCAATATATAAACCATATCTATATAAAAACTAATATATATTTTATGAAAAATAAATTTTTTTGAGTATTTATATTTCTATCCAATTAAGGTATATAAAATTTCATATTTGTATGTGTTTATGGAATATATATGTATTTATATGTATATTATAATATTAATATATGAGTATCAATGAATAATATATTTAAATAAATAAAAAATGTTAGTATTATATTTATATATTCTCATTTAAAATTATATGGTTGGATTTATTTATAAACACACACATGAAAAACATTTTAAATATATGTATTTAATAATATATATATATATATAAGGCTAAAATTTAGTAAATAAATATATATATAATCTTATATATGTCATATAAAGGAAAAAATTAATATTGTGGAGTGAAAAAGGTGATGGTATATGAGATGTAGGTCATGGGTTTGGAACTCAATTTATATTGGGGTGAGTAGGGGGTGGAACAATATAATGATTCAATAATAGGAGGGAAGAACTAATAAAATGGAGATATTAAGCGCTGATAACATGTGTTGTGGGAAGAGATTCTGACAAAAAAAATACCCCCATTATCAACGGTGAATTTATCAGCTCTTTGTGTAGCACTGATAAAGGAGGGATTTAGTAATACTGAAAATAATGTGAAAATGAGGTCTTCAACTGGGATAAAAATAAAGATACTAAATCCCCCTATATCAATGATCAAAAAGCACTGATAAATTCCCCCTTTATCTGTATTATTTAAAATCACTATGAAATAAAATCAATCACATCATTCACAATTTCACGCTTATATAGCACTAATAACGCCCTTTTACTAGTACTTGTAAGGGTATAAGTTGAATAAGTGATTGAATAATATATAATTTTTTATTATTTTTTATGAAAAATTTTCATGTCTTATTCAAATGCTATTCTCACATGGCTCATATTATTTTTTCCCCTTATGATTCATGTCTTATGACCTTCCTATATTTATTGCATGATTCAAGTGTATGATCTATGTTATGTTGTGTATGATCTTGAAAAATTTTTCTCATGTTATCATGCCATTATTTTCATGTTATCTGTATATATCTCCATTATATACCATTACTATGAATATATGTTCACCCTTTCCTATGATTTCATAACTGGGGTTATGAAGAAAGTATCTATGAAGGAGAAATAAATGGTGGATAATTGTAAAAAAATTATATATTTCACCAAGATAGAATATTTTTCCTCATGTATCTAAATATACAAAACTATTATATTTCCCATGAATTTACCTTTCATGTGTGATAATTATTTATCTAAAATAATGTAATATCCATGTGTGAGAAGCCTAGTTCTCTACAACATCACACATTAAAAACTCTTCGTTCAATCCATGAAGATTTTAAATAACTTACATATATCCCTCATATAGTCTTAGAATAATTATTTTATTAATAAATACATCCTATGAATCATTTTGATGAAAATTAAAACAAGTTGTCTAAAAAAGATGTAATGTCCCTAACTGGTCATTTTATATTATTTCCTCTACCACAACCATATTTTCTTATTAAAATATTATTATATAATTACATTATTGTATTAAATATTTTTTTCTGTAATAACCATAATATATCTCCCCTACCATCAACTTGGTTATGAAATCACCATTTGTGTGTACTGTGGACTTCCACCAAATGAACCAGTGAAATTCATTTTCCATCTTCTCCACTCACAAATGTATATAGTCAAGAATTTATTTAATATTTATTATATTTATGCTTCTATATTCTATTTTAATAATTATATCACTATTTACTAATTACCAACCATTTGGTGGGAATATGCTAATGTAGTTCATGTGTTTGTTGGATTATCGTCTCCCAAAACGATGTGATCTGTTGAAATGTTAAATGGATTTTAATAGTGATTATATTAATCAATATATTTAATATATATTATCTTAAAGAGATTATATAACTACAATATAACATTTTCCTTTCTTTAAATACTTGAATCATGAAAATTAATATATATCACATCTATATGTATAGCCTATCATCCCCCTGAATAGTTTTTTTTCATTTTTTATTATTAATATTTATATATAACTGTAAATACATATAAATTTAATATATATATATATATCTTGTATAATGTTTTTGTTATTATATGAAACTATGATAAATGTAATATAACTAAAAATAATTAATAAAAACATACACAAAAATCAAATATGTTATTGCCCAAAATGTGACTTTATGATAAAATTTTAATATTTTTTTAAAAAAAAATCACAATTAAATAATATATGGTAATATAAAAATTATTATGGTTCATTAATATATTATTAATGGTATTATTTTTATTATACATGAGGTTCATCCAAGTGCAAATGAATTTGAGTATTGTGGTAAGGAATTTTTTCCCCACTTTTATTATCATTGTAACACATTCCATGTACACCACATGTATCATTTATATTATTTCTTCACTTGAAATTATTTTATATTATGTTAAACATCCTAAAAATTAGTTTTTTTTCACATATCCATCTTTAGGAAACTCATTCATAGTGTTTATTGTACCAAAAAAACTGATATTGTAAGGGTTTGGTGATACAATTTCATCATTTATCAGGGTTGATTATGATTATGATTTAAATGATGAAATATTTTAAACCATTACTCATAGAACTCATGAAATTTATCCAAATATGGTTATGTAATTATAATACAATGTTTCAATTTATTTTACTCTCTTTATACAAAATTATTTTAGAAGAATTTATTATAATGAAAAATGCCATTGTTTATCTTTTCGGTCAAAAATACTTTTTCATACAATTTTTTTCATTATTTGTTTTTATAATTTTTAAATACAACTATGGATTTATAAATAAATTTTCCCCATGTCCTATATTTAATAAAAATTAAATTCAATATTAATGTCATTTTTGATGAAATTCATGATTCATATTCCCAAAAAATGTTACTGAAATGTACATCATTATATGCATGATTTGAAAAAAATTAGACATAGTCATGACTAATAATTATTTTGAAGAATCCTTTATAATTGACTAATTTTATTTCAAACGAAATTTACTTTAATAGTTTTTTTTATTTTAAAAGGATTTTTTCGACGTATATTGTGTTATTTCTTGAGGAATGGTTTTATATGTTTTTAAACAGTATTTTATAAGCACAATAGTTTCTATTCAATGTAATAGATTTCCAAAATTTTATAATAATTTCAAACATAATAAAAAGTTATTATCACAATGTCATGGATATTCTACTAAAGAATGTTTTCAAATTTTTTTGAGCAAGACATTATAATATTGATTTTATATTTTCAATGAAAGGATTAAAATAATTTATTATTGATTAATATATAATATAAAAATGGAACGAATAATTTAGTCATCAAATGTTTTAAATTATTTTTAATTATATTTTTATATGTTTACAATTTTAATAAAAAAATATTCTTATTTATTTTTATTTTTATAAAATACATTTTTGGTATGGAATGTAAATATTCGTAACGAAATGATACATGTGATTCTTCAAAATAATATTACTTATATGATGACATCCTTCAATGTTACTTATAATTTACTGAGGAAAATTTTGAATAATACCATCATTATTTTTTCTCTAATTGGATTATTTTTATGTCAATGAAAACATTATGAAACCCATAAATTTTTCATGTTTTATTCTATGGTGATTTGAAGAAATTTCAATTAATCATTATTTATATTACATAGGTTATGATGTGATTATATGCCAAAATTTTTATGATCTTTTTTCCCTGACATATGTTTGAATTTCATTATGAGACCAACGGTAACTATATTTCCCACCAATTAATTGGTTAAATCATTATATCCTAAAAGATAAAATTGAGAAATAACCCAATGGAATCGATCCAGTATGTGAAATAGTTGCATACTGATCCTCTTGGGATACATGTGTAACACCCCAAGCTTCCACGGTACGTTTCCCTTTTAATAACGAAATGGCGTGCATTGTACGCAACTTTGAGATTCTAACACACAACAACCAATCAAACTACCCGTTATGAAATTTTATAATTTCTATATCTCAAAATGGACTTCATTTTTGTATTTTGAATATCTAAATTAGCCTAAGGTGAATGTTTGGTACTTTTCGGATAACTTTCATATTGTGATGAATAGTGAAAATTACTAAATTTTAATTAAAAACAACATTTTTAATCGAAATTATTAATATTGATAAATTATGAATTTGAGTGCTATTAAAGTATATTTAGAATAATGTTTTACTATTTAATTAAATGTTTTTCATTGGACAAAATTTTCTCTATTAAACCAGACATAAACAAGTGCCAATCTTTTGATAGTTATTATCTCTTAAAAACACGCTTTTTGTTTTAACAATGGGAATAAATTTTTAAATTAATTTCAGCCACTACTGTGTTTTTATTTTTGAAAAATAGATTCCATATTTTGAATCAGTATGTTCAAATTGTCTAAATAGATAACTTTTATTTTTAGACATTTTGAATAATTACTTCGGTAAATATTTTATTTACCATGGTTAATGGTAAATCTAGTAAATAAGGGTTAAAATAAATATTATAATAATATTAAATTACCCTAAAACGTGTCCTAACCTTATTGGTGGAAACATTTCCGACCATGGGAATCATTGGGTCGATTTTGGGACCTCATGGAGCCACTTATAAGAAATAGGGACACTTTATTTTAATTAAGTTAAAATAAGTACAAAAATGATATAAATATATATCTTTTAGAAAAAAAAATTTACATAGGGTTATATATGTTTTATTTTTCACTATAAATATTAATTATATATATAGAACGATTTTCTACATAATGATATTTTATTTATAATTTTTAGACATTAAATAATTTAATTTATTCATGACACAATGGTGACGCAGAAATTACCATAATAGTGAAAAATTATAATAATTGATATTATAAATACAAAAATAAATATAATTTGAGACTTATTATAAATTAAACTAATTTTATAGGTTAATATGACATGTTAGTATTTATTTAATTAACGTTTTTAGAAGTAATCATTCTGTTATGATTTTTAAAAAAATCAATTATTGAATAGTATCAACATTGGCATAAAAGAGTTTTTAAAACAAATATTATATTATTAATTGATATTAAATTCTAAAAAATATAAGGATCGGCCAAGAGACTTATATCACGATATTTGTATCATTAATGTACCATTTTAGGGTCTCTTTGATTTATATAGTAAGTCTATTAACCATATAATATAAAAATACAAAGAGACATTGTAAAAGTGAAACTAATTAACTAAGAGTTAATACTTAATGATGAGGTTAATATAATGACCCAAACCTGTTTAAATTATATTGGTTGAGTGTTTTTTGACCCATACCCACCTTAAAATTTAAATAATCCACTTTTGAGCCATTAGAAACCGAATATGAATTTATTATAAAATAATATTTCTAGCTTTTCCAAAGGTGCCCCTCACCCCTCTTATAAAAGGGCACTCCCCCTTCCCATTACTTCACACATTAAAAGCCTATTGGATAGGAAAACCCATGACCAATTACTCTCTCAACCTCCCTCAATAAAACCTAGAGGCCTTAGTTTGATCAGAAATCCATCCTATGGATCCTTTGTGATCAAATCAAAAAGAAGAACCCGAAGAAGAGGTAATGTTTTTTACCACCCTTTTTCAAATTCTTTTCTTCTTCAACTTCTTCTTTGGTTGTTTTTGACATTCTAAATTAATTAATCCATTATATCCTATATACTATAATATTATTATAAATATGGTACAACCATATTCAGTATTCTATCCATCCTTTGAATAACATGTCACCAGTCGTGCATACGTACGGCTTACCGTCTCCATGTCATGGTGTAATTGTTATTCAATAAATTATTAATTGGATGGGTATAATAATTATGTGTAACTCATGTAAATAATAAATAAAACATGATAATGATTATTTATATATGATAGAACATCCAATTATATATTATTTTAATATTAAAAAATGATATTGTCGCTCGTGCGTACGTACGGACTACCGTCTCCACGAACGCGATGAGATTCATTCTCCATCATATCCATTCAAGTATAATTATCATTTTATTATTTAAAAAAAAATTAAGTACTTGATATCATTCTGGATATGAATAAGATACAACCTATCAATGAAAAACATGAATTACGTAACAAAACATATAAAAGAAAATGAGTAAGTTAACACCCGAAACGACGATAATTCTATGTTATTATTAACAAATAAATGTTAAATGATCATATATGATATCATATTAATGTAACTGATTCTTTTATATTTAAATAACACTTATTTAACCATTATACAGGAGGATAACCTACCGTCGACCAAGGAAAAAGTACAAAGGAAGGGGCTTCTTATCTCACTCTTAATTTTGTGTGAATTCCATTGTTCACCACTTATTAATTGAATGTGGTGTATATGTACTGACCATGATTGTATTAATTGTGTAATATACATTAATTTATTGATATTTACATCATCATTGTATTACTCTTCTTTGATGGGTTCATGTTTCATAAGTTACCAAATCGATAAGCGAATTTGAAATATCAATTTCCACTCATTTGGCTTTACGCATATTTCATTGATTATTTTTACTTCATGATTATCTGTGGAATCACTATTCATTTGATTATGTCATAATTTCCACCCCCCTTTATATGGATATACTTTTTATACACATAATCTCTCCATTGATAAATTCTCAAGTCATCGGTATGAACTTGATACGAGTAATTTTTACTCAATCTCGATTTGTTGAGATAAATATCCAATTCATTGGTGTTGTTTTTACTAGAATATGTGTGAATTTCCTTTGATTGTTTTACATTGAATGTTCAATCATATTTTGTGTATTTATATTTTTCACACATAATTATGTCGTTGATTTATCCTAAACCTAATGATACGACCTTTATGAGAGATTTCATCTCAATTTACATTCCATTGAGGCTTATTAGTTGTTATACACCAAATCACTTTTATGTGATGTATATAATGTGCTTTGACATAGTATATCATGAATCCCATTATTCTCATGATATTAAAAAGATTTTATTACCTCAATTATTTGTATTCAAGTGTCTCTATTTTTGTTAGAAACGCTAACTAAAATACCATTTTTAAATGTTTTATAGACTTAATCTTCTAAATCTTGTTCATTAATGTCCATGTTTTAAAATATGGTTTTGAAGATTTATTTATATGGACATTAAAGTTTTAAAATTAAAACTCCTTTTAAAAGTTTCAATGTGGTATACGACACTTTGATTCAAAAATCTATTTTTAAATGGCTTCTTGACAAATAGTGTGTCTTTTAAATGATTTCAAGAAAAAGGGGGATATTTCTCTCAAATAGTTTTGATGATTATTTTCATCTATATCAATATCCTTCATTAGTATCAATTGAGGTGAATATTATACAATAAAATCTTCTATATTGTATCGAATGAGTTTTGTTTGACTGTGGATGTTCTATTTTTATACCATTAATTGTTTGTGGATAAAGTATTGAAATTTCGTATTCTAGTTTTAATACGAATGTTTATGTTATGTTTAAATTTTTTCATATGAGGAATGCATTGGACTTAGTAAGTGACGGGTGGATACCGTTATAGCTCCTCGATGCATTGGTAGGTCTCATGAGACCAACTATTGTCTTGGCACAAGGCCTTGGAAAAATCTTATTTGTAGTCTTGGCACGAGGACTTGGCTATGTGGATATGATAGTCTGGCATTATGCATTACATCATTATGAAAGTGGTTATTGATATTGTATGTGATTATTCAATTAGTAGAATATCCATGTGAATAAGTAAATTACATTATTTTATTTTAATTTTGCCATTATATGTTTAAGTTCACATTTAAAAGGCTTTTGTTTTAATTATAAATTTCATTAAGTGTTTATGATTATCTATGAAAGCTTATACTATAATGTTATCCTTACTGAGCATCTGAGTTCATCACTTTCAATGTTTTATTTTTCCAAGGATTTTGAAGAAGTAATTTATGAATGACCAGCTGGGATAATATGAGGGGATATGAAGACAATATGTTTTTTTATGATGTAATGTAAAACTTTATGATTGTATCTAGTGTTTCCAAGGCTACTAAACTAATCGGCCTTCGAGACATGATCTTTCTTGTGATCATGCCAATGTTATGTAATAATGCACCGAATCTGGGTAACTGGGGTCGGGGCATTACAGTTGGTATCAGAGGAAGTTTAGTACAAACCTTGGGAGCTAGAATTAGATAAATTCTGATTAGAGCACGTAGACCTAAGATGAACATTGAGGATTAGTATAGATGAACATCCTAGAATTTTGGTATTGTATAGATTTTGTGAGTTTTCCAAGCAATACATACCTGTTTGGATACGAGCAGGTAGAGGCTTCTCTGGAACATATTTACCTAGGGGTAAAACCCGAGAACACCTCTTTGAGCTAGACTCGAACGGGAACTGGTGCACCACAACGGGCCTTGCTGCACTCTTGGTTACGACACTCCCTGGGGATATACTTAGGATAATTTACATTTTCATTACTAACTGATTTGATGTATTAAATATATAAGATGGAAGTAAATGACCTTGGTTAATCCTAATGTGTTTCAATTTGAGAATATGGTGACATGTTAATCTCTAAATGATTTTATGACTACTGTTACTCACACAATGCTTTCCGGTTTTAGTCAATGGCCGGATTCCAAGGAATTCATAGTGAATTTGAGAATGATGTACAAGGTGGGAACGGTGGTGGCAATGAGAAACAAAATGGAATGTTGATAGGCGTAAAAAATATTGTTTTTATTCCAAATCAATTTTCCAAAAATATGATCAACAATATATATATTAACCAATTCCCGGACTCATTAAATAAGAGAAAGGTGATGAATGATAAAAGCTCCGGCAATGGAGACCATGGAGAAAAGAATCCTCAATTTCCATCATGTAGGAAATGTGGAATGAGACACAAATGAACATGTCTCAATGGGACAAAGAAATGCTCTACATGCGGGAAGGAAGGACATAAAGTGAATAATTTCTGAAGAAGAATGAAGAGTACTATGGAAGAAGATAAAAATGGTCCCCAGAGTCCATTTACAGTAATTTGTCATAAATGTAGGGGACCTGTCCATTACCGGAGTGAATGCCCTATTCTATAGGATATATTCTTGGTAAAAGAAGAATCTATGTGGAAATAAATGGTTGGAGAAATGTTTAAAAAGTATTAGCGCTCTTTGTTGATGGGTTTACTTTGGAATAATTTTCTATTGTATTTGTAACCCCGTTGTTTTCCATGTAAGAATGATATTTGAGGAAGAATTATCTCTTCTCTTGTGGATATAGGTTTAAATAACCATTTGGTTTTATATGACCATTGGGGTTTGAGAGAATTATAAGTTATTATAATTTGGGATGAAAATGCAAGGTATGATATAACATTTGTGGTTAAATTATGTTATGGTATTTTGAGGAATTTATCTAATTTTGGTAATATTATAAAATATAGTTTTTGAAAAAGGACAACACGGAGACCGTGTGACAACCTGTTGCATCAGAAAAAGGTGTTGGAATCGAACTCACAACCAAAGTATGATTGGGATTTATCACCTACCACTAGACTACGTGAAGTCCCTGGATAGTGTGACTAATTATTTTTTTAGTTAAATGATTTTATTGATCAATAATAAGTTGATTTGGGTTCTTATGTATTATTAAATGAATACCCTTGGTATAGGAAAATGATTTTTGATTAAGTGATAGATGTTATTTTGGACGTTGTTCGCTTTGTTGTGAACACTATATGCCCACAGAAAATAGAATATTATGGGATTTAATTTGAGGAGTAATGGTGTATTTTTATCTATGTTTTTATTATAGATTTATAGTGATTTGGGTTGTTTATGGAAATTATTAGGTTAATTACATTTAAGTATGTGACGTTAAGAGTAATTAATGTAATTTGGATATATAATTTAATTTGGAATACTGAATTCTTATAGGTTTTGAGTTTCAATATTATTTTGGATTATATTGAAGGATTTAAGGACAATTGACTATTGAACAGTATTTATTTAACTTTGGGGTATTGATGGTTTAATTTTAGAAATTAAGATTAGTTTTTTTTTCTATAATGGAATATCCGTTTGGGGGGGGGGTCATCAGATATTATACTAACCATTTTGTTTTCTTATTAATCTCTAAAGACTAGTTAAATATGTAGTTTATCCTGCATGGATCATGTATTTCTATAGAAGTTTATTCTAGCTCTTTCATTGTGACCAAGTCTTCTTGAATACTCATTGTTCAAAAAAATTTGAGTTATTGGTAAAAAGTTATTAAATAATGAAACTTTACTTAAAAATAAGTATATCTCTTTATTTTCTTAGTCAATATCATAAATGAATTCCTCGTCCTTATGTAATGTAACTTAAAACAAAAAAAATGTTGTCTTTTTACTTTTCCTACAGGGAGACTAAGGACTGTTTGTCCCAACACAAGTTTGTGATTTTCTTATTATCAACTTTCTCCTGATCATGTTTTCTATCCATCTCCATCAGAACTAAACACTTATTTTATCGTCCATATTCATCTTCTTCTACATGGAATCCTAGAATGGGTTATCTTGGGTGACCTTTATACCTCCCTTCCTTTCTTTTAATGTGATAGTTTTATTCAATCTTTTTCCGATGTGGGACTTTATAGAATATTCGCAAGCCCAATTTTAAAAAATTGTGAGGAAGAAATTTATTGAAGGAGGGGAGAATGTAACACCCCAAGCATCCAAGGTACGTTTCCCTTTGAATAATTCAATGGCGTGCATTGTACGCAACTTCAAGATTCTAACACTCCACAACCAATCAAACTAGCCATTATTAAATATTATAAATTATATCTCTCAAAATGGACTTCATTTTTGTATTCGGAATATCAAAATTAGCCTAGGGTGAAATTTTGGTACTTTTCAGATAACTTTCATATTTTGATGAATAGTGAAAATTACTGAATTTTAATTAAAAACAACTTTTTTAATCGAAATAATTAATATTGATAAATTATTAATTTTAGTGGTTTTAAAGTATATTTAGAATATTTTTTACCATTTAATTCAATGTTTTTCATTGGACAAAATTTTCTCAATTAAACTAGACATATACAAGTGCCAATCTTTTGATAGTTATTATCTCATAAAAACACGTTTTTTGTTTTAACGACTAAAATTAATTTTTAAATTAATTTTACCACTTATGTGTTTTGATTTTGGAAAGATGGATTCCATATTTGGAATCAGGATGTTCGAATTGTGTAAATAGGTAACTTTTATTTTTAGACATTTTGAATAATTACTTTGGTAAATATTTTATTTACCATGGTTTAAGGTAAATCCGGTAAATAAGGGTTAAAAAATATTACTATAATAATACTATATTACCCTAAAAAGTGTCCTAGCCTTATATTTGGATACATGACAGACCATGGGAATCTTTGGGTCGATTTTGGGACCTCATGGAGCCACTATTAGGTGACAGGGACACATTATTTTAATTAAGTTAAAATAAGTACAAAAATGACATAATCATATATCTTTTAGAAAAAATAATTTACATTAGGTTATATATGTTGGATTTTTGAATATAAATATTTTTTAGAAAGCTAAAATATTTCCTACATAATGATATTTTATTTATAATTTTTAGAAATTAAATAATTTAATTTATTTATGACATAATGGTGGTACAATAATTACCATAATAGTGAAAAATTAGAATAATTGATATTATAAATACCCAAATAAATATAATTTGAGACTTTTAATGAATTAAACTAATTTTATAGGTTAATATGACATTTTAGGTTTATTTAATTAACTTTGTTCAAAGTAATCATTATGTTATGATTTTTACAAAAATCAATTATTTAATAGTATCAACATTGGCATAAAAGAGTTTTTAAAAAAATATTATATTATTAATTGATATTAAATTCTTATAAATCAAAGTATCGGCCATGAGACTTATGTCATGATATATTTATCATTAATGGACCACATGGAAGTCTCTTGGATGTATATAGTAAGTTTATTAACCATATAATATAAAAATACAAAGAGACATTGTAAAAGTGAAACTAATTAACTAAGAGTTAATACTTAATGATAAGGTTAATATAATGACCCAAACATGTTTAAATTCTATTGTTTGAGTGTTTTTAGACCCATACCCACCTCAAAAAATAAATACTCCACTTTTGATCCATTATAAATCGAATATGAATTTATTATAAAATAATATTTCTAGCTTTTCCAAATGTGGCCCTCACCCCTCTTATAAAAGGGCACTACCCCTTCCCATTACTTCACACCTTGAAAGCCTTTCGGATCTGCCTACACCTGAACAATTACTCTCTCAACTTCCCTCAATACAACCTAGAGGCCTTAGTTTGATCAGAAATCCATCCTAATGAGCCCTTGTGATCAAATCAAAAGGAAGAACCTGAAAAAGATGTAATGTTTTCACCACCCTTTTTCAAATTCATTTCTTCTTCAACTTCTTATTTCTTTTTTTTTAAATTATAAATTAATTAATCTAGTATCTCCTATATACTTTAATATTATTATAAATATGGTACAACCATATTCACTATTCTATCCATTCTTTCAATAACATGTCACCATACGTGCGTACGTACGACTTACCGTCTCCACGTCGGGGTGTAATTGTTATTCAATAAAATATTAATTGGATGAATATAATAATGATGTGTAACTAATGTAAATAATAAATATAACATGATAATTATTATTTATATATGATATAACATCCAATTATATATTATTTTAATATCAAAAAATGATATTGTCGCTCGTGCGTACGTACGGACTACCGTCTCCACGAACGCGATGAGATTCATTCTCCATCGTATCCATTCCAGTATAATTATCATTTTATTATTTAAAAATAATTTTTAATTACTTGATATCATTCTGGATATGAATTAGTTACAACCTATAAATGACAAACATGGCTTACGTAACAAAACATATCAAAGAAAATGAGTAAGTTAACACCCGAAACGACGATAATTCTAAGATATTATTAACAAATAAATGTTAAAAGAACTTATATGATATCATATTAATGTAAATGATTCTTTTATAATTCAATAACAATTATTTCACCATTATAAAGGAGGTTAACCTACTATCGACCAAGGAAAATGTACAAAGTAAGGGGTTTCTTATCTCAATCTTAATTTCATGAGAATTCCATTGTTCACCACTTATTTATTGAATGTGGTGTATGTGTACTACCCATGATTGTATTCATTGTGTAATATACTTCAATTTATGGATATTTACATTATAATTGTATTACTTCTCTTTCATGGGTGCATGTTTCATAAGTTACCAAATCGATAAGGGAATTGGAAATTTCAATTTCCACTCATTTGCTTTACGCATATTTCATTGATTATTTTTACTCCATGATAATATGTGGAATCACTATTCATTTGATTATGTCATAATTTCCACCCACCTTTCTGTGGATATACATTTTATACACATAATCACTCCATTGATAAATTCTCAAGTCATCGGTATGAACTTGATAAGAGTAATTTTACTCAATCACGATTTGTTGAGATAAACGTCCAATTCATTGGTGTTGTTTTTACTAGAATATGTGTGAATGTCCTTTTATTGTTTTACACTGAATTTCCAATCATATTTAGTGTATTTATATTTGTCACACATAATTCTGTCATTGATTTAACAAAAACCTAAGGATACGGCCTTTATGAGATATTTAATCTCAATTTACATTCCATTCAGAATTTTTAGTTGTTATACACCAAATCACTTTTATGTGGTGTTTATAATGTACTTTGACATAGTATATCATGAATCCCTTTATTCTCATGATATTAAAAATATTTGATTACCTCAATTATTTGTATTCAAGTGTCTCCCATTTGGTTAGAAACGCTAACTAAAATACCATTTTTTAATGTTTTATAGACTTATTCTTATAAATATTGTTCATTAATGTCCATCTTTTAAAAAATGGTTTTAAGGATTTATTTATATGTACATTATAGTTTTAAAATTAAAACTCTTTTTAAAAGTTTCAAAGTGGTATGGGACACTTTGATTCAAAAATATATTTTTAAATGGATTCTTGAAAAATAGTGTGACTTTTAAATGATTTCAAGAAAAAGGAGGATATTTCTATCAAATAGTTTTGATAATTATTTTCATCTATGTAAATATCCTTCATTATTCTCAATTGAGGTGAATATGATACAATACAGTCTTCCATATTTTATTGAATGAGTTATGTTTGACTGTATATGTGCTATTTTTATACCATTCATGGTTTGTGGATAAAGTATTGACATTTCATATGCTATTTTTTATACAAATGTTTATGTTATGTTTAACTCATTTCATATGAGGAATGAATTGGACTTAGTAAGTGATGGGTGGAGGCCGTTATAGTTCCTCGATGCATCGGTAGGTCTCATGAGACAAACTAGTGTCTTGGCACAAGGCCTTGGAAAAATCTTATTTGTAGTCTTGGCACGAGGCCTTGGCTATGTGGTTATGATAGTCTGGAATTATGCATTCCATCATTATGAAAGTGGTTATTGATATTGTATGTGATTATTTGATTAGTAGAATATCCATGTGAATAAGTAAATGACATTATTTCACTTTATTTTTTCCCTACTATGTTGATGTTCATGTTTAAAAGGCTTTTGTTTTATTATAAATTGCATTAAGTGTTTTTGCTTATCTATGAAATCATTTACTATAATGTTATCCTTGCTGAGAATCTGAGCTCACCCCTTTCAATGTTTTATTTTTCCCCAGATTATGAAGAAGTAATTTATGAATGACCTGCTGGGATAGTATGAGGGGATATGAAGACAAGATGTTTTTTATGATGTAATGTAAAACTTAATGATTGTATCTAGTGTTTCCATGGATACTAAACTAATCTGCCTTTTGGGACATGATCTGTCTTGTGATCATGCCAATGTTATGTAATAATGCACCGACTCTGGGAAATTAGGGTCATGGCATTACAGTTGGTATCAGAGAAAGTTTTGTACAAACCATGGGAGCTAGATTTAGATAAACTCTGATTAGAGCACGCAGACCTAAGATGAACATTGAGGATTAGTATAGATGAACTTCCTAAAATTTTGGTATTGTAGAGATTTTGTGAGTTTTCCAAGCAATACATCCCTGTCTGGATATGAGCAGGTAGAGGCGGCTCTGGCACAGATGTACCTAGGGGTAAAACCAGAAAACACCGCTTTGAGCTAGACTCGAATGGGAACTGGTGCATGACACCGGGCCTTGCTGCACTCTTGGTTATGACACTCCCGAGGGATATACATAGGATAATTTACATTTTCTTTACAAACCAATTTGATGTATTAAATATATAAGATGAGAGTAAATGACATTGGTTAATCCTAATGTGTTTCAAGTTGAGAATTTGGTGACATGTTAGTCTCTAAATGATTTTATGACTATTGTTACTCACACAATGCTTTCTGGTTTTAGTCAATGGCTGGATTCCAAGGAAGTCATAGTGACTTTGAGAATGATTTACAAGGTGGGAACTATGGTGGGAATGAGCATAAAAATGGAATGTTGATAGGAGTAAAAGATATAGTCTTTATGCCAAATCAATTTTCCAAAAATATGATCAACAAAATATATATTAACCAATTCCCGGACTCACAAAATAAGAGAAAGGTGATGAATGATAAGAGCTCCAGCAGTGGAGACCATAGAGAAAGATTCCTTAATTTCCATCATGTAGGAAATGTGGAATGAGACACACATGAATGTGTATCAATGGGACAAATAAATGCTTTACATGCGGGAAGGAAGGACATAAAGTGAAGAATTGCCGAAGAAGAATGGGGAGTACTATGGAAGAAGATAAAAATGGTCCCAGGAGTCCATATACAGTCATTTGTCGGAAATTTAGGGGACCTGGCCATTACCCGAGTGAATTCCCTATTCTATAGGATATTTTCTTGGTCAAAGAAGAATCATTGTGGAAATAAATGGTTGGAGAAATGTTTAAAAAGTATTAGAGCTCCTTGTTGATGGGTTTACATTGGAATAATATTCTCTTGTATTTTTAACCCCGTAGTTTTCCATGTGAGAATGATATTTGAGGAAGAATTATCTCTTTTCTTGTGGATATAGGTATAAATAACAATTTGGTTTTATATGATCATTGGGGTTTGAGAGAATTATATGTTATTATAATTTGGGATGAAAATGAAAGGTATGATATAATATTTGTGGTTAAATTATGTTATGGTAATTTGAGTAATATAACTCATTTTGGTAATATTTTAAAATATAGATTTTGAAAAAGGACAACACCTAGACCGTGTGAAAACCTGTTGCGTCGGACAAAGCTGTGGGAATCGAACCCACAACCAAAGTGAGATTGGAATTTATCGCCTACCACTGGACTATGTGAAGTCCCTGGATAGTATGACTAATTATTTTTTTAGTTAAATGATTTTATTGATCAATAATAAGTTGATTTGGGTTCTTATGTATTATTATGTGAATACCCTTGGTATAGGAAAATGATTTGGTTATTAAGTGATAGATGTTATTTTTGAAGTTGTTCGCTTTGTTGTGAACACTATATGCCCAAGGAAAATAGAATAGTATGGGATTTAATTTGAGGAGTAATGGTGGATTTTTATCTATATTTTTATTATGTATTTATAGTGATTTGGGTTGTTTATGGAAATGATTTGGTTAATTAATTTTTAGTATGTGACTTTAAGAGAAATTAATGTCATTTGGAGATACAATTTAATGTGGAAGACTACATTCTTATAGGTTTTGAGTTCCAATATTATTTTGGATTATATTGAAGGATTTTAAGGACAATTGATTATTGAACAGTATTTATTTACCTTTTGGGTATTGATGGTTTAATTTTAGAAATCAAGATTACTTTATTTTCACTAATGGAATATCCGTTTGGGGGGGGGTCATCAGATATTATACTAACCATTTTGGTTTTGATTAATCTCTAAAGACAAGTTAAATATATAGTTTATCCTGCATGGATCATGTATTTCTATAGAAGTTTATTCTAGCTCTTTCATTGTGACCAAGTCTTCTTGAATACTCATTGTTCAAAAAAATGAGTTAGTGGTAAAAAGTTATTAAATAATGAAACTTTACTTAAAAAGTAAGTATATCTCTTTATTTTATTAGTCAATATCAAAAATTAATTCCTCGTCCTTATGTAATGTAACTTAAAACAAATAAAATGTTGTCCATTTACTTTTCCTGCTAGGAGAATAAGGACTGTTTGTCCCAACACAAGATTGTGAAATTCTTATTGTTAACTTTCTCCTGATCATGTTTTCTATCCCTCTTTATCATAACTAAACACTTAGTTTATCGTCCATATTCATCTTTTGCTACATGGAATCCTAGTATGGGTTATCTTGGGTGACCTTTATACCTCCCTTCCTTTCTTTTAAAGTGATAGTTTTATTGACTCTTTTTCTGATGTGGGACTTTCCATTATATTCGCAAGACCAATTTTAAAAAATTACGATTTTACAATTTATTGAAGGAGGGGAGAATGTAACACCCCAAGCTTCCACGGTATGTTTCCCTTTGAATAATGCAATGGCGTGCATTGTATGCAACTTCGAGATTCTAACACACCACAACCAATCAAACTAGTCATTATGAAATTTTATAAATTCTATATCTCAAAATGTACTTCATTTTTGTATTATGAATATCGAAATTAGCCTAGTGTGAAATTTTGGTACTTTTCGGATAACATTAATATTTTGATGAACAGTGAAAATTATTAATTTTAATTAAAAACTTTTTTAATCGAAATAATTAATATTGATAAATTATAAATTTCAGTGGTTTTAATGTATATTTAAAATATATATTTACCATTTAATTCAATGATTTTCATTGGAAATAATTTTCTCAATTAAACCAGTCATAAACAAGTGCCAATCTTTTGATAGTTATTATCTCTTAAAAATACGGTTTTTGTTTCAAGAACAGGAATTAATTTTTAAATTAATTTCTGCCACTTCTGTGTTTTTATTTTGGAAAATGGATTCCATATTTGGAATCAGGATGTTCAAATTGTGTATATATGTAAATTTTATTTTTAGACATTTTGAATAATTATTTCGGTAAATATTTTATTACCATGGTTAAAGGTAAATCCGATAAATAAGGGTTAACAATTAATATTATAATAATACTAAATTATCCTAAAAACTGTCCTAACCTTATTGGTGGATACATTTCCGACCATGGGAATCTTTGGGTCGATTTTGGACCTCATGGAGGTACTTTTAGGTGATAGGGACACTTTATTTTAATCAAGTTAAAATAAGTACAAAATTGACATAAGCATATATTTATTAGAAAAAAAATACATTGGGTTATATATGTTGGATTTTTGACTATAAATATTAATTAGAAAGCTAAACTATTTCCTATATAATGATATATTATTTATATTTTTAAGACATTAAATAATTTAATTTATTTATGACATAATGGTGATGCAGTAATTACCATAATAGTGAAAAATTAGAATAATTGATATTATAAATACACAAATAATTATAATTTGAGACTTTTTATGAATTAAACTTATTTTATAGGTTAACATAACATGTTACGATTGATTTAATTAAATTTTTTCGAATTAATCATTCTGTTATTATTTTTACAAAAATCAATTATTGAATAGTATAAACATTGGCATAAAAGAGTTTTTAAAACAAATATTATATTATTAATTTATATTAAATTCTTAAAAATATAAGGATCATCCAAAAGACTTATATTATTATAGGGGTATCATTAATGGACCACTTGGGGGTCTCTTGGATGTATATAGTAAGTTTATTAACCATATAATATAAAAATACAAAGAGACATTGTAAAAGTGAAACTAATTAACTAAGAGTTAATTCTTAAAGATAAGGTTAATATAATTACCCAAACCTATTTAAATTCTATTGGATTAGTGTTTTTCGACCCATAACCACCTCAAACTTTAAATAATCCAATTTTGAGCCATTAGAAACCGAATAATAATTTATTATAAAATAATATTTCTAGCTTTTCCAAAGGTACCCCTCACCCCTCTTATAAAAGGGCACTCCCCCTTCCCATTACTTAACACATTAAAAGCCTTTTGGATCAGCCAAAACCTGACCAATTACTCTCTAAACTTCCCTCACTACAACCTAGATTCCTTTGTTTGATCAGAAATCCAACCTATGGAGCCCTTGTGATCATATCAAAAGGAAGAACCCGATGAAGATGTAATGTTTTCACCACCCTTTTTCAAATTCGTTTCTTCCTCAACTTCTTCTTTATTATTTTTTCTCATTCTAAATTAATTAATCTAGTATCTCCTATATACTGTAATATTATTATAAATATGGTACAACCATTTTCACTATTCTATCCATCCTTTGAGTAACATGTCACCATAGGTGCGTACGTACGGCTTACCCTCTCCACGTCGTGGTGTAATTGTTATTTAATAAATTATTAATTGGATGGGCGTAATAATGATGTGTAACTCATGTAAATAATAAATATAACATGATAATGATTCTTTTAATATGATGTAACATCCAATTATATATTATTTTAATATAAAATATTATATTGTCGCTCGCGCGTACGTACGGACTACCGTCTCCACGAACGCGATGAGATTCATTCTCCATCATATCCATTCAAGTATAATAATCATTTTATTATTTAAAAATAATGTTTATGTACTTGATATCATTCTGGATATGAAAATATACAACCTATAAATGATAAACACGGCTTACATAACAATACATATAAATGAAAATGAGTAAGTTAACACCCGAAATGACGATAATTCTAAGATATTATTAACAGATAAATGTTAAAAGATCATATATGATATAATATTAATGTAAATGATTCTTTTATAATTCAATAACAATTATTTCACCATTATACAGGAGGTTAACCTACCATCGACCAAGGAAAAAGTACAATGTAAGGGGTTTCTTATCTCACTCTTAATTTCGTGAGAATTCCATTGTTCACCACTTATTTATTGAATGTGTTGTATGTGTACTGCCCATGATTGTATTAATTGTGTAATATACATTAATTTATGAATATTTACATCATCATTTTATTACCCTTCTTTCATGGGTGCATGTTTCATATGTTACCAAATCGATAAGGGAATTTGAAATTTCAATTTCCACTCATTTGGTTTTACGCATATTTCATTGATTATTTTTACTCCATTATTATGTGTGGAATCCCTATTCATTTGATTATGTCATAATTTCGACACCCCTTTCTGTGGATATACTTTTTATACACATAATCACTCCATTGATAAATTCTCAAGTCATCGGTATGAACTTGATAAGAGTAATTTTTACTCAATCTCGATTTGTTGTGATAAACAACCAATTAATTGGTGTTGATTTTACTAGAATATGTGTGAATGTCCTTTGATTGTTTTACACTGAATGTCCAATCATATTTACTATATTTATATTTTTCAAACATAATTATGTCGTTGATTTATCGTAAACCTAAGGATACGTCCTTTATGAGAGATTTCATCTCAATTTACATTCCATTGAGACTTCTTAGTTATTATACACCAAATCACTTTTATATGGTGTATATAACGTACTTTGACATAGTATATCATCAATCCCTTTATTCTCATGATATTAGAAATATTTTATTACCTCAATTATTTGTATTCAAGTGTTTCGCTTTTGGTTAGAAACTATAACAAAAATACCATTTTTAAATGTTTTAAAGACTTATTCATCTTAATCTTGTTCATTAATGTCCATGTTTTAAAAAATGGTTTTAAGGATTTATTTATATGGAAATTAAAGTTTTAAAATTAAAACTCCTTTTAAAGTATCAATGTGGTATGGGACACTTTGATTCAAAAATCTATTTTTAAATGGCTTCTTGATAAATAGTGTGACTTTTAAATGATTTCATGAAAAAGGGGGATATTTCTCTCAAATAGTTTTGATGATTATTTTCATCTATGTAAATATTTTTCATTATTCTTGATTGAGGTGAATATGATACAATACAATCTTCCATATTGTCTCGAATGAGTTATGTTTGACTGTGCATGTGCTATTTTTATACCATTCATGGTTTGTGGATAAAGTATTGACATTTCGTATGCTAGTTTTAATACGAATGTTTATGTTATGTTTTAAACATTTCATATGAGGAATGCATTGGACTTCGTAAGTGACGAGTGGAGCCCATTATAGCTCCGCGATGCATCGGTAGGTCTCAAGAGACAAACTAGTGTCTTGGCATAACGCCTTGGAAAAATCTTATTTGTAGTCTTGGCATGAGGCCTTGGCTATGTTGTTATGATTGTCTGGCATTATATATTGCATCATTATGAAACTGGTTATTGATATTGCATGTGATTATTCGATTAGTAGAATAGCCATGTGAATAAGTAAATGGCATTATATCATTTCAATTTTTCTATATTATGTTGAATTTCATGTTTAAAAGGATTTTGTTTTAATTATAATTTTCTTTAATTGTTTATGCTTATCTATGAAAGCTTCTGCTATAATGTTATCCTTACTGAGCGTCTGAGCTCACCCATTTCAATGATTTAATTTTCCTAGGATTATGAATAAGTAATTTGCGAATGACCTGCAGGGATAGTATGAGGGGATATGAAGACAAGATGTTTTTTATGATGTAATGTACAACTTTATGATTGTATCTAGTGTTTCCAAGGCTACTAAACTAATCGGTCTTTCGAGACTTGATCATTCTTGTGATCATGCCAATGTTATGTAATAATGCACCGACTCTGGATAACTGGTGTTGGGGTGTTACACAGGTGTATCTAGAGTCTCTATGGTAAAATGGTTTATCCTCATCCAAAATGGGAAAATGTGATAAGTCTTGATCCACTATGTTAATGGTTTTGTCTATTAATAATGCAATATGATAATTTTTTTTGATATTTTTTATAATGAAACACTTTTACTAAATGACATAATGGTCAATGATTTATTTATTTTTATTTACCATTTTAATAGACATATAATCTATAATGAAAATTAATATGCAATGAATATTTTTAATTATCTCTCAAATGTAGGGAATATAAGTCCTATATTTTGTTTTTTATCACATACTTTTATTTGTATCTAATGAATTCATATATTCATGGATTGATGTTTTCCTTAATTACCCATACAATGAATCTATGCTCAACATTTGAAATATTTCACTCCCCATGTTTTGAAGAGTATTTTTGTTACGGTATGAATTAGATGATTATTATTGGAGGAGTTATTTTTTGGATATATTAAATGACTTTTATCAAATAAAAGCAATCAATTTTCTGTCTCTAAATACAATAAACTATTATGGTCTCCATGCATGTTTCTATGAAAATTATTGAATATTATTCTCAAATTATATGATATTTATATATAAATTAATTATTCAATATTTCTGATATCAAAGGAAATTAGTATTCAGTTTATAGTGTTTAGGAATACAAATAACTCGTGAGATCTATTGGGGTATGCCTATTTATTTTCCAAGGAATGTGTTTAGGGATATTTATATGAATTAGTGTTAGGAACCTTTCACATAGAAAAAAATATCCATTAATCTAGCAGAAGGATTAAACAAGGGGTTTCTAAAAAAACCATCGCTATATAGATACTAGAATTGCATGTTGAACTAACATAGAGGTAACTTCTGTTACTAACTACAAAAAAAGAAAATTGAACTGGACTTGACTATCACCATCTACAATAAAATTATTCTTTCATTCCACATGTTTTGACACTCATTGGGGAAATTCTTGGAAATTTAGAATCACATTATTAACCATAAAAAATTATATAAATAATTATAAAAATAAAATAGTTTAACCCTTAGGAGTAATAGATTGAAAATATGGTGTCATGATATATATTTCAAATAATTGTTTTCATGATTATATCTTTTCATGATATGATTACTGTTTCCCATTCCATGATTTTATTTTTTAGTCAATGTATGAAACTGGATGGAACCATGTTTATATTGAGTGAAATAAAACATGGAATGTTAGTCATCCTATCAAACCAAACATTATCGGAGATGGAATGAATGATATTGTTGTTATTATCACACATATTTCACAAGATACCAATTAATTTGAACATAAAAACGTGGAATAGGTGGAAAAATATTCCATTGAGTCCACCATGAGGATAAAACCACCAATATTAAGTGGTTCAACTGATAAAATAATCATTGAGAAATGGAATATTACCAATGAAATAATATTTTCATTTGATTTGTGTTTAAGACTAAAAAAATTATTCTGGATATTTATAATTTTTAATGAAAAGTATGTCAATGATTGAATCTTATTAAGAACAAAAGAAAATAATACGACATTGTATCTATTGAATAGAAAGAGGATAATGGGATGTTTCTCAGTAAATACTTCACTCACATTCCACGCACCATTATGGAAAATAAAATTTTGGAGCTTAATATAATGGACTAAGAATGTATGGATACCTATGATGTAAACTTTTGAAGAATTAAAATGAATGAATTTGGTTTTATTATGACCCCTAAAGGAAAAAATGATCGATTATTTGGTGATCGGAAAGCATGTATTAAAAAGGACATGTATATAACAAAAATTAGTATATATGAATAATTTATTTGATCTAAACTCAATGAATAAATTAATTGGGTTGTTCCACCCATTCTTATTATTTTCATATCAAATGGATCATTCGGTATCATAAAAAATAATATTTTTTATGTAAATTACAACCATAGACATTCTTGAAATGTTCAATGAATCATCAAGGAAATTGATTTAATGAAGTAGTGAGGTCCCTTAAATATGGAAGTGAATGTCATATGTCTTATGAATTTAAGAATGTTATTATTGGGTTGGTTAATGGAATATAGGAGAAGAGGAAGCCAAAAAATGAAACAATCAAACTCCAATGTTTAATGTTATATGAGTTTGTTAATTATTTAAATAAATGTCCCTATCGAAGGTCTAATGTCAATGATAAGACACAAAAACTGCTGACGCCATGGACAAATAGAAATATTATAAAATAAAATGTACTAAGTGAATAAGGATAATAAGGTAACACCTATAATCCTATATATAACTTGTAATTTTATGTCTAATTTTTTATGAATGTTCATAATGAAAATCCTAGGGATCTTCCTTTAGTGACATTTCATGTGATTATCTCCATATACATAGATTATTTTTTAGTAAAATTAAATATTTTGTTCTATCCTTACAAGGATAAACCCACAATACAGATGAATTATTTTATATAATAATAGATCTTATATATATAATAAATCATGAATTATATATTGTATGTATATATGATTCCTTGTGTAACTAATTTAATAGTAATTTCTACCATTATGGGTTTATAAGAAATAGTTTATTCATATGTTTAAGGTCATTGAATCCATATGTGTGGTTTTAAATGATGGGATTTTATCAAGAAAATGAATAATTTAATATAAATTTAAAAAAAAAATAACATTGGTTTTTTATATATTTTGCAGAAAAATATATTTTAGGACGAATGCCTTACACTTTTGGGAAACATGAATAAGGATATAGGTAACCTTTTGAGATTATATTATCTTTGATGTTGAGGTAATTATGGGTTAGATATTATCACATTATGAAGTCATAACAAGACTTTGGAATCAAGGAATAATTATTTCTAGATACAATTTTATAATATATATTAAAGAAGTGGATAGTTTTTATGGAATACCACATTTTTCTGTATTTGTTTTGTATCTAAAGATTACCTTGATTTTTTGGAGATGTAATACACAATTACTTAATTCGGAGTAGAGTTTTAGCATTTTATGTTATCCTTAAATATATATTCTATATTAGAGCATAATTAAAACCCTATATGATATGATAAAATCATATTCTATGGTTTTTAAATTTTTTGGGATAAACATCTTCATCAAGTTTTGTTTTCATTTGATAATAGGTTTCATTTGAGCACTCAAATGGTTCATTATGTATAACATTATTAAATGAAGTGTAGATATCCAAAATAATAGAATCAAGATGTATAAATAAATATGTTAGGATCTGAACAAGAATATGAGATATGATATGGTTATATCCATTTATCAACCCGTAAGTGTAGAAAAAATTGACATAAATGTGATGTTGATAACTGTCGATGTGATATTGAATTTAATGTTGTTGATATTGAATTTATAAGAACGTATCTATTTATAATATCATGGAAAATATTCCTTAGATATATCTATCCCTTTGAAATACATGTTAATATCAAAAATTTATCTTATAGTTTTTCACATCCACTTAACCTCTCTAGGAATCATGCGTGTTCAATGTACCTATCGTGAGGATGTACTTATTTAATCCATCACATGAACTAATGTTAGGGGTCATATCGCTGGAGCATGATATTTCATATTAGAAACACTCGACTATGATTTTGGAACATACATCGAAGGTGATCTAAAATATGACCACTCACCTAGTTATTATTTTCCTATAGAACCACCAACTCGAGGATGCTATGTGTGAAACTGATGTTGTAATGACTGAGATGTGTCCTCCTTTGTTGGTACCAAAATGATTAATTTTTATGGAAAATATCATTTTAATGGAGATATAATGTAACCTTATAATATTTTTAAAATAATTTATTTCAAGGAAATTAATTAATTTTTATATGTTGAATTAGATGAAATATTGAGTTTAGCATGGATGACAAGAAACGCCGAGTTTAAATAAAACATATTATAATGGTAGAATATTATTATATAATGTTATACTTTTAACATAGCCATTATAGTTGAGATTATGATAAGATTACTTAAATTTTGAAAATATATGGTTCATAAAAGTATAAAACATTTCTTCTTTGGGAACAAAATAATTTATAATGAAAATAAAAAACAAATTAAATATCCATGTTTTCCTTTTCTAAAATAATTTTTTTATAGGAAAAAACATGTTCTATCTCACTTATTTCATGAAATTTTTTTTGTGATTTATTTTAATTATATTTATAAATTATATATTCAATAAAATTATTAAAATTTATTATATGTGTTCCAAGTAAATGGATTAGAATAATCCCAACTTTATTCCTAAAGGTGTTATTTTTCCAAAAAAAATGTTTTTTCTCATACTGAGTAAAAATTTTGAAAAGTAATTTTTTTGATTCATGAAATTTTATTTGAAAAAAATAAAATTTTATTCTTAAATAAAAATTAAAAAATTCAGAGATGATGTTTTTTTATAAATTTATATAAATGTAAATTTTTTGATGAAAATTGAAAAAGAATGGTTTTTATTAAGAATTGTCAATTATTTTAAACTATATAGAATATAAAAAAAATGAAGGTTCATTTAAAAGTAAATTTTTTTAAATAGTATATCTATTAATCCAATTTAGTTAATTGTAATCAATATGATATTTATTTTTTTTATAATTTTTTTTTTAATTTTTTTATCATTTCCCATTAGGAAAGAAGCTTTATCATTGTGTCAGCTTGATTAGTTTAAAATTATGAATTTCCACATTTTTTATATAAAATTGGAAAAATTGATTAAGTAATTTTAAATAAAAGTATTTTGTAGAAAAATTGGAAATTAATTTTGTATTCCAATTTATAGTAATAATAGTAAAAAATATTTACCATTCTAATGTAAAAATAGGGTTTTAAGGGGTTAAAATAAAATTTCAATGGTTAAAAATGATACAAAACAATTATAAAACAAATTTTTGGACTGATATAAATCTTATCACATATATAAATTATAATTATCCATTTTATATTACTAATATATTTGAAAAACTAGGTTACAACTTTTTATCTTAAAAAATTTCAAGTGCAACACTCACCTCACTTATAAAAGGTCCCTTCTCTACTATAATCATCTCACAATAAAAACCCTTTTATAGGACAATAAATGTCCAAATAACAACCTAAGTTACCTCATATAAAAATATATTGCTTATTTTTATATTTAATCCATCTTATGAATACTTTTCTTAAAAACTATAAGAAGTTTTCTGAAAAGGAGGGAATGTTCCTGACCTTTAAAATTTTTATTTCTTATTTAGCATTCATTAATTATTATTAAACCATGTTTATATAATAAAATATGTATCTTAATTATATTAATATTATATTATGTTAATTAATTAAGTTAAATCTGTCTCCTATTACATCAAATTTGTTGTCAAATTGTCATTTTTGTGTATAACAAACTACAACCACGCGAAAAGATGTTATATTTTTTTCCAAATCCAACACTAAAAGATAGATATAATGATGTATTTATTATTTATATTTTATATTTCTGATATTATTATTAATTATTAATCATGATATCAATCTTTACATTATTTCCTACCAATCCATGGGAATATGAAAAGGTCGTTCGTGTGTATAGTATAGTACAGCCTCACGAAGTGATTTTATTTGTTCACATATAATATAGAAGGTAATAATTATGAGTATAATTAATATATGTTAAATAAATATGAGATAAAACAAATTTGATAATTTTACTATATTATTTTCCTTTCAATCTTTACTTCCTAAAAAATTGAAATTATATTCTAGCGTACATATGGCCTTCCATCTTTATGATTAGTTTATTTCGTTTTATATCAATAAAATGTATAGAAAAATATGAATATATATATATATATCAATATTGAAAATATTTTATTATTTTATATTATATAAAATTATATATATGGTGGACACATTATCAATTTCAGGGGGTGAATAAAGGAAAAATGAAAACATACATGAAAAACAGAGCATTTATTTCCCAAAACATGACTTAAACATGGAATTGTTAAAAACGAGAATTAATAGGTCATAAGTAAATCATATATGGTAAGATAATTAAAATTTTGGATCTATAATAGATTTATAATATAGATATATTCGTTATATATGTGAATAAAATGATTACAATGAAATTCAGGACTTCGGGTATGTGATTTCAACCTCATGTCTATTTTAGTTTATGCACTTTCCATATTCCCCATGTGATTCTTCTTGATGATTTATATTCATTATAGGAATTTATATAATGATGATTCTTCTTTAAATAAATTTTTATCATATATTTATTAGAGGATCATTAATTAATAGGGTTTTCAATATAATGAAAATAAAAAACTGTTAATGGTTTTATTATACAATCTCAATGTTTATAGGGATTGTTTATTTTTATTATTTAGATATATAAATCGAATTATATATATCTAAATAAAATATATAAATTTCTTATTATTTAAATTTAATTATAATATATTTTTTCCATTATTTGTTTTCAATCTATTTTTAAGGGTTAAATAAAATTTTCTCTTAAATACAACTTTTTTCCTTCAGACAAAAAAAAAATTTATTCCAAAAAATTGTTTTCAAAAATATTTTTAAAAAATATTTTATAAATCATCCAAATGATTTATTGTAGATATTTTTAACCATGTTATAACTTTTTTATTATTTTTAATGGAATATTAATGTATTTTCATGAAAATCTATTTTGGAATATACTGAAAAAGAGAATCGTATCTTCATTTTAATATCTATAACCTAAATTGAATTGTTGGTAGTCATGATTAATCTTTTCATTAAATATTCCATAATAATTTTCCATGTTTATTATCAAATAAATATTTATTTTTAAAATAATTTATGTTTTTTATAGTTTTTTTGAAATAGGAATGGATATATTTCATTTTGAAATGTTTTCATTTATTTTTAAGGCATCTATAAAAAATTTCAATACTTATATTTAAAAAAAGGATTCATAGATTTATTTATGAATTTTAAGTGTCAAAAAATTGATTTTCCATCATAAATTGGTATTTCTATCATGATGATTTTTAAAATATTTTTAATTATTCTTTTATATGTTTAAACATTTATTCTAAAAAGAATGAATCTCAAAAATATTTTATGAATTTTTTGATTAAAAAGTATATTTTCAATATGGAAAATATATTGTAACACGACATGTTTTTATGAATTAGTTTTTTCAATGAATTCAATTTAATTCATAGCTTTCATTATATACAACACAATGTAAATATTTTGTTACATGAAACCATAGGATATCATTCACATCACTGAACATTAAGATTGATTTTGGGAAACATGACACTAAGTTTTAATAAAATGATCACATGATATTAATATAATCATTTCAACTAGACCATTATAACAGAGATGAAAGTCCTAGAAAAATTAATAGTAATATGATCATTAAAATCATAATTATAATGGTTTTATATCATGAAAAAAAATTATAACAAAATAAATAATATTCAAAAATAATTTCATATGTTTTAAAATTATCTTTTCTAAATAAAATTATTTTTATTCTTTTTGTGATTGATAATAAAATAAAATTTTACAGAATAAGAAAATTAATTCTAAAAAATATAATTATATTTAAATTTATAATATTATAATTATATTTAGGTGAAATTTCCAAATTTTATTGGAATGTTTCATTTTTTATGTATTCAGAAAAATAATGAGTTATAATTGAAAACTAACTCTTTGATTAAATTATTTACAATTTAAAAATGTCTTTAAATAATTTCTTAATTATAATTTAGTTAAATTTTACATATATTAATTTAATTTGGGTAATTGTAATCAATTTATTTTTGAAATTTAATATAAAAATGTTGTGATTATTTGGTTTTTTATTCATTCCATAATTTTTTTATCTTTGCGAGTAAATGATTGATTTTGAATTATTTTCATTTAAATTTTAAGATTATAATTTTTAATAATTCACAAATTAATCAGAATTCGATACATTTATGATTTATAGTTACTCAATATAAAATTTTAAAATAAATAAACACTGAATGTGGTAAAATTTAATTATCACAGTTAAGGTAAAAATATGTTCACTAGGGGATAAAATGAAAACATATGTATAATATAAATATATAAACATTTATGAAAACCATAAAATGCACATATTTACATTATTAGACCACATATGATCAATAATGGTTCATTTGGAACCCTTTGGACACATGAAAAATGTTTTTGATGTTTTCTTTTTCAAAAACTCCCAACATTTCCATTCACACCAATAATAAAAGGCCACCCCTATTATCCCATCCTTAAACCATAAAAACTCTTTTAATGGATGATACTATCCCAAATCAATTAAAAACATCAATCCCATATCTTATATTCGTTATTTCGGTTATCAATCCTTATATAAAATGATTCTAGTATAAACCTAAGGAGGATAACATAAGAAGCTGTAATATTCAGCAACAAAAGTATTTGTTTTATTTCATTCAAAAAACCAGTAAATTGATTATATTTCATCATTACATAATTACAAAATTATATTCTATATACTATTATTTTTTTGTTAGAGGGTATAATATTTGACCAAAAACAACTCTCTTAAATGCCTTACAAAATCATCATTCTTGTGTATGGAGGACTACTAATGAGCTCGTACCCAAGTAGTAAGGGATATTTCTGGGCATCCAAGAGACCCTGGTTTGAAAAAGGGTGGAGTGGATTTTTTTGATTACTGTAGTAGTGATATATAATGTAATGTAAATTTTATAGTAGTAATATTATATCATGTACTTTTCACAATTGAATCATCCTAAAATATTGACTTTATTAGGGAAATTAGGCCACCAGTTTGGTTCTATGGGTCTCAAGGCCTTCGGGTCATCAAAATACATCAAGACATATGGCCTCGGGCCACAGACACCTTGGAGTATCCTTATTAACATTGAGTAGACCCTAGAAGGGGACCATAGAAAAATAGTAGTAGTCACTAGAGTAGATCCAATTAGATTGAAAGAGAGAGAGGCTATGGAAACAACCCTTATGACCATACATAGGGAATCTTTGCATGGGGAAATGAAATCTGATCCGAAATTCAAGGCGGGGAGCTTGGTGAACAATGATACATAAGATAGGGAGGGGCAGTTCTAGTGGTTTGGTCCTACGGGTCATGTAACAAGCATGTTATGCCTCTGAGTTTTCATTTCATGTAATTAGACTCCAGGTCATCATGGGCCTTGTGATCTGGGAATTCGGGTCACGTAAGGGTTCCCCTTCATCCCTTAATAGAGGTATTACCAATAATAAAATAAAAACATGGCCTTCGGGCCATTCGGGGTGTGTATGGTAGAATACCTTCTAAAAACCGATATCATTCATTTTAACTTTATTGACAATCATAATTTAAAATAATTATGGGAATTATTTTTATATATTATATTTATGATATCAATCATATAATAAAAATATATGATATTTATATCAAACATACCATCAGGATATCCATTTTTTGGAATAGGATAACATCATTTATGTGTTTGATACCTTACCACCCCTGGAAACAATGTGATTCATTAACACATTAAATGAAATTTATTACAGATGGGTTTAATAAACCTATGTGGTATATATATTAAATAAAAATTATTATAGAAATGATAGAGAATTTTAGAGCCATTAATATTCATATCAATGTAGCTCTTGTTGGGACCACTTTGTTTGTGAAGATTTTATTTATTGTCAATAGATGTTAATAGTGGTAAAAATGAAGATGGGGATGAAGAAGGACTAAATGTTCATTGGATATTGGATGAAGTGAGGTTTCAAAGAGAATTGTTATGTAATCATATATTGGGATGTCATACATGATCAATTATACTAGAACTTATGTCAAAGGCAACATATTGTTTACCACAATAATGAATGGTGAATTATCATTCTTTTAAGGATGATTGAAGATGAATGAGGAATTGAAAGAACCATGTAATTCTTCATGATTTCATGTGAACTATGAAAGATATTACTTGAATAAAATAATCATATGATATTCATGTAGTAGAGATTGATGGTTTGTGAATATGAGAGAGTGTGGAAGTTCATGGAATTCAATGAAGTTCATACACTACACATTGCCGTGAAATCATAATATTAGTTCACTATTATTAATGTTCCAAATACATGTATCAAAGATGATACATTGTCTACAACATTGAAGGTTCTTGAAGAAGCCTCAAGCCTCCACTTTTTGATAATGATATATAATTGGAGTTATTTGGAATTAATACTCTAAAAATAAATTGATGATTTGAAGTGAGGATGAACAAGTAATTTGGAATTCATATTCCAAATAGTATAATAATAAAGAAGGATGATTGTTGAGGATGAATCAATGAACTGAAGTAGTCCACCAGAATGGAACTATGAGAATGAAACAAATAGTGATGATGCTTTCCTGCTTTTTATTTCACAAATATTGTATATTCGTAGAACATGAGAAAAAATAATTATGATGGTTAAGGTGATTATATATGTATTTTTTTCAATAAAATGAATGTGTCTTGTAAGTCATATTTCATGATCAGCTCATTAAAATATTAAAATTGAAATAAAATTGAGTGCAAGATAATTATTGGTGCACATGTCTAAATGTGGCGTGCATGTATAAGAAGTGTGCTTTTATATGTAGTGTGCAAGTTTATATTGCAAAAAATCCATATTTTAACATCATCAAATAAAAATATTTCAAAAGAAATAAATAGGAATGCATGTGAGGTAGGTGGGCCCAAGTGATGAAGTGGCGCACTAGTGATGGAGTGACAAGCAAGATGAGATTCATGCCTCGTCTGCAAGGTCACCAAAATGCATATAAAAAGATGGTTAACATATTTATTTTTTCAAGCACAAAATTTAAGTGGAAATTCTGATATCTGACCATGCAAGTAGTATAATGTTGTGTGCAATATGATGTGTCATACAAGTAGGATGTTATTCATAAGGCACACCTGTAAGGGGGTGGGCAAGTAGTGCGTTTCACAAGAAAAAGTGGTGCGCAAGTTATAGGAGGTGCGCAAGAAGTGAGTTTTGTACAACAAGTTTGTTTTGTCTAATACCAAAGTGGTAGAAATGTTTTTTATTGTGAAAAATTGTGGCTCACAAGTAGTTGTTGGTGCACAAGTTGGGAGGCACACATTCATGGTATCACGCCTGTAGGGATTGGTGTGCAAGCCATGAGTTTATGATCTTACCATCATTTGGTCAACTATGATGATTATATATTGAGCTCTAATTCATTGATTTATCAATAGAAAAGTGAAATTGGAATTCTAACAGGAAGAAGAAGAAGAGATTAGTGTAGTTGTTTTATTTAGAGAAAGAGATAGTGTGAAGAATAGAAGGTTTCAGTGTAGATATTTTTTCATTGAAGCAGAAAAAGAAGAGTGTGATTCGTACAGGTTTTCATTGGATAAATATTAGGTTGGATACTTGAATAAGTCAATGTAAGTAACAAGGATAATAATAAGGTTGTAGATGAAAAGAGTAGCATTATAGCATCCAACATTTCTCAAGAGGTGGAAGATTCGTTTAGTGTTTCAAACTCTTTTATCAGAAAGAATACTTTCATTTGAGGAAGTATAAAGAACTAGATAGAGGTTACAAGATATTGTCTACACTATAAGTATAAAAAACCAGCGTGTTTACGGTTATATCCTACTCATTCCATGTTGGAAGAGGACTGTTTTCCTCCCCCTATGAGTATAGGGAAAAACATTGTGAAGCGATTATTTCCATCCCTCCCTTAAGTGCAGGGAGCCACACTGACTAGATGATTGTTTTCCTAGTCAACCAAAATTACTAATTAATAGTGGAGAATCGGTGCACTAGTCATTACAATACATGTCATGGACGTAGCTACTCTTTTTGAGTGGTGAACATTGTAAAAATATCAAGTGCATATTTTTGAAGCCTTAAAATTATTTCATGTGAATGGGAAAAGATAATAAGTTAATAATTATCATAACCGGTCAGGGGGTTCAGGGATAAAAAGAAGAAGTTGGTTAAAAAAGTCCCCATCATTGATTCACCCCCTCAAAGTGTTATATATATCCCAACCCGGTCCACTCAATTGCTTTCAGAGTGATATGTTCACCTATATTGGATTCTCTTTAGTGGTTTATTCTCATTTGATGAGATGATTTTATTTATTAAGTTATCAATGATGTGACATTTCGGTGATGTTATAGTTGTCTCAGAGAAGGAGACCAATTCTTCTAAGAACACGATGAAAAAGAAAAATAAGGAGAAGGGAATGTTGAAGAATAAGTCACTCTTAACTAAAGAAGTGGAATTATTTTTTTTCTATATACCATTCTAAAAATGAAGTCACATCTGGTTTGTGAAGTAATGAGATGGTGTATCAAGTTACCACCAAGAATATTTATAACCATCTAACCTCATTTGATTAGGAGGTATGTGTTTGTACATTTGAATGACATTATCATTATGGAAATACTAGCACAAGTGTTGATGATCAATCCAAAACCCCTGAATAATTATCTGTTGAAAGATTATGAATGATTCTATATAACATTATAGAAGAATGTGCTTCCAATGTCTGTAGAGTATTTCAATGTATGCAGGTAGATATCACACATGTGGAAGAAGAAAATAATTTTGCAATAATGGATTAAAATAAAAAATTATTGAACGTTTAAATATCTACAGAAAGATAGGAGTATTTGAAGCAATAATGATTTAATTTCAAATATGTTCCTCAAAAAGGCTCTAAAAAGTTGAGGGGAAAGGTCGAGTCATTAAGACTCTGGATGATATGATCCATGAACATGAAAATGAGATGAGAAAGAGAACAGAGGTCAAGAGTACACATTTTTAAGAATTTTCAATGATGTTCAATGAACATTACTCTTTTAAAAAAATGAAGTTTCATAAGGATAAAAATGAGGTAATGAAGAAGTTTTTTGAAGAAAAGATGATTGTTATTGAAGATTAGAAATTCATTCTCAACATGAAATGTCATGAATCAGAAGCACAAATGACCAATCCGAATAATAGACACATTGAGACATCACAAAAGAATGAATAAGTTGTTTCTAGTACTCAATGTTCATTTAATGCTTCTTCTATCAAATAAACTACAACATGTGATAAGAATAACATGACATCATTAAATGATCTGTCATAAGAATATGACAAAGTAATTTTACCATCCATGACAACTTGTACTAATGTCTCTAAAACTGTTTCTATAAATTGTATAGGTTGGAAGAAAATCTATAAACATGTATGGTTGAGTATAGGTGATGAGATGATGACAACCATGGTTAGGTTAGAAACAAAAAATAATATGTAAGATGTTTCTCCAGATAGAGAACTACATATCAAGAAGAATGGTCAGCAACCTAATACGTAAGATACCAAGAAGCCACGATATCTGGGACAATGCTAGTGTTGAAAAATATTTTGTAATTATGCACTGGATTGTTGGTACAATAAATGAAATTTAAAAGCCCAAATAATGACCATCTCAAGGGGGATAAATATATAAAAGAAGAAGCATAATCCACATATCTAGAAGCATCTATATACTAAAAATATATTTGTAATGATGGAAATAATCTGTGATGTATGTAATAGGAGTGGTCACAATAGTGGTGCTTTCTTATCTTAGAATGTATTCAAAGCAAACAAGATCAGAAGACCACTGAAGCTGGCGAATAAGGATAAATATATCTTGAAACGTAATAAGAATTATATTTCAAAACGAAAATTATCCAAAGGAGATTACAATAAAAAAAACTGAGATCTATTTTGATTCTAAATCTGAGGTTTTGATGGGTATTGTTTCCAAACGAACAATCAATAAAGATGACATAATGATGAATCCATGTGTAAATTACAAACATGATTCCCCAGTTCCTAACGACATAATGTCAATCTAGCCTAATCATTGGGATATAATTATTAAATAGGAAGATGCATGAGCTTAGTCAATTAGAAAACATATAAGAATGTTCCACATGGTGAAGAAAAGTTTAATAAGACAATGAAAACAAAAGGCCACTCTCATGACAATTATGTTCTATGTGTGAGGTTCAACATGGATGGTCACACTATTAAAAATTGAATTGAATATATTCCATCCCACGAAGAATTTATCAAAATGATGAAAATTGATCCATGATATTCTAATTCATGGAATGATCTTGATAAAAGACGATTCACACACAACAAAATGGAAGAAGTATTGATATCCACACAACCATAGTCATAATTGATGATTATAAGTTTAAGTATGAGGAGTGGAGAAAATGGAGCAACTCGTTTGAGGAAATCTCCCCAACCTTCCAGCTCACATTGATGAAGCAAGGAGGATCCACCTTATACCATTATATCATTGTGTATTTTATTTGTTCATATAACAGTGGGAATAGAAGGGGAATTAAGCTCTTAACGAGAGAACCTAAGAAGCAGTGATTGCTATCAACTCATGATACCAATGTTGAATAATTTTTCATCCATGGAAGATTCGTCAATTGATATTAAATATTATTATGATGGGGGATCACTATTGATGATAAGGAGGAGGAGTGTTCCATTGGTGTGGATACTTATAAAGAATCTTATAGAGTTTTTATTTCAACTAGTATCAACTTCATTAGGTATCAAATTATATTAATCTAAACATTTATTGACTTGAATGTCCTTGGAATAGGTATGTTGTTTCTTAATCTATAATCCTTGGTTACTCAGGAAAATGATATTTTTACAAATCTGGAGTAACTAATTAAATTGGTAACGTAAGAGGAATGAATTTTTCCAAATGACACTTATCCTACCAATTTTAATTGTGTGTTTTTATCTATTTCATGAAGTAAGTTCAGAAATTTCATGTTCATTATTTCGTTTCACATTCAATATCTTCATGCTAGAATGAATGTGAAAAAACCTTGAAGAAAATTTTATGAGAACTCATGACATGGGGTATCACGGTCAGTGGATAATGGACATCCTTGTTGACTAAATCAAACCCTATTCTTTTCTACATCATGTTGTGCTCAAGTAGACATAGAGTGAAATGATTGATGGAACACATATTATGTAAGTATTGATACAATATCTACCATGACCATTGTATTGTCTTTCAGTAATGGAATGAGAACATGAAATGAATTTTTTAAAAGTAATGGGGAGAGAGGATATTCTCATTTGACACTAACACATTCATTTTAAGGGACATTAAGGTATTGACAACAAAATAAAAAGGGTGTGATTATTGGGACCACATTGGGTTTGAAGACTATATTTGTTGTCTATAATTGTCAATACTGGTCAAAATAAAGAAGGATATGAAGATGGAATAAAAAGGTAATATGGATTGGCTAAAGTGAGGTTTCTTAAAGACTTTTTATGGAATCATTTCATTGGATGCAATACTTGAGAAATTCTCTCGGGAATTGTGTCAATGAAAAATCATTGTTTTCAACAATAATGAATGGCGAAGTATCATCCATCTTAGGATGATCAAAGAAGAATGAGTATTTAAAGAAGACCTTTCAACGCATCAAGATTGAATGAGAACCATGCAATAGATTACTTTCCTAAAAGAATCATATAATTTTTATGAAGTAGAGAATGATGTTTGCAGAAGAAGAGATAGTTTGGAAGGGCATGGAATTCTATTGTGGTCATAAATTACACATTTCTTTGAAATCAGACGATTGTTTCACTATTCATAATGTTCCAAAAAGATGTATCAAAGGTGATACATTGTCTACAACAATGAAGGTGTTTAGAGAATACTTAAGCCTCAACTTTTGGATGAAGGGATTGCTATAAATTTTAATAATGTATAATACTAGAATCAAAATAATATATTTAGTAAACAAAAAATGTTACATACCATGAGCCATTGTAAAAAAATATAACAATCTAATTAAAACCTAAATGTATTATAAACACTTCATGGGGAAGTATATAGTGTATGATTCCTTGATCTTCTGAGATTAGGGGGCTTATATTTATAACGGGTTCTACCATCAAGATCCCACCAAACATTAGTCTTTCAACAAGAAGTATTAATGGAGATTGATTGCCATCAATTTAATAAATAAATTATTCAAACTGAATTCAATACATTTAATAAATGTATAATAATATATATTATTTATGATAATGTATCATATTTATGGATGGACCTTTTATTAATAACGTACGATAATAATAGTTATACAATTTATTATATTATTCAATAATTTAGTACATTATTAATTAATTTGTTGGATCATTTATTACATTCTGCCCCTTATTCCATACCAATTAATGTGAATGAATTCAATCTTCTTCTTTACAAAGGAAACATGATATATGGTTCATAGATTTATTCCTCTAGATAATGAGTATTCCCTTCCATGTATCACAATATTTCACAAACTCTTAGATATCTTTATGAGTTAACCATAACCACATGGTTTATTCCCCATATAAACAAACATTAACCATATGGTTTATTTTTTGACACCAAAAATATTTCTCAAATAGTGAATCTGTGCACTTAAACTAATGAGATAAATAGTTAAATATAAAGAGTATAAAATAATTTTAAAAAAAATTACAAAGTAGAACTTAATCCCATACATATTACCAAATCATTGAATTTGAATATGGGCAATTCTTTAATTAAAGGATCTACAAATATCAATTCTGTGCTAATGTGATAAATAAAATACTTTTTATCTTTAACACATTTCCTTATTTCTTAGTATTTGATGACAATATGCTTACATCAACTCCCCCTTTACTTATTATTGGACATCAAAATAGCTCATAAATTACGAAAATATATAATTAATGTCCTTGAAATTGAATTCAAAACAATAAGGCCTGAAATGAAACTATTTATCAATACACCATTGGATGTGGAATCAAATCATTAAATGAACATAGAATCCATAGTATTAGTTTATATTAGCATCTATTTGACCATTCTCAATGACACACCTCCTCTAGCCATCATAACAACATACCCTGGAGTTGATTTGGGTGAATCCAAAAAACCAACAAATTCTACCTCTGAGTATTTGATGAATACCAAATTGGGAGTGAGTTTCTACGTATGTATGTTGTTTTTAATGACATTTATAAACCTCAATACATTATTCATGGCCTTCTTATAGTCTATTCCCAGATAACTTTAATATCGCCCCAATATTCCCACTAAAAATGCAATTTATGACCTTGTGAAGACATGAGCATACCTAAAACCTCCAACATCAGAATGAAATGGGATTCATTTCATTTGTTCTCATTGAAAACAATTTTTAGGGATTTGGTTCATTCTGAATTTAGCAACCTTAATAATGGGTTCTATACATGGTGCAAATTTTTCCCTATGAAATCAATCAAAGGCTTTTTTTAATATAGGTTTATTGAGACAAGCCTATAATTCCTCTCAACATATTCCTTTGAATATTTAAACCAATGAAATATGATGCATAAACTATATCATTCATGTCAAAACTTTTGGAGGGAAACTGTTTAACCTCATATTGAAAACATTTATCATGAGTTGAAAGTAAAAAGTCTTCAACATTTAAAACAAGAAAATGTATTTTAGTTTCAGTCACCTTCTAGTATATACATTGATCCATAATTTTTTTCTTCAAATCAAAATGAAGTAATTACATCATGAAATCGTAAATACCATTTTTGGGATGCTTGTATTAAACCATAGATAGATCTTTTGATCTTACACACCTAATTCTCACCATTAGTTAACTGGAATCCTTCCTATTGTTTCTAATAAACCTCATCATCTAGATTACCATTAGGAAAAGAATTTTTCTCATCAATTTATTGAATTTAAAAATCAAAATGATCTATTAATTCAAATATTATGCATAAGGAATCCTTTTTGGATACTAAAGAAAAATGTCAAAAAAATCAATCCCTTCTTTTTGGGTGACCAATTTAACAACTTGTCGGGCCTTGTATAATTCAAAATTTCCTAATGAATTATTCTTTGTTATAAAAACCCATTTACATCCAATTGGTTTTAAAAAAAGAAACTCAATACGGTCCCAAACATTATGACTCGTTATGGAATTCAACTTCTCAATCATGGCATCATACATCATATTTTACTCCTCACAACTCATGGAGTTTGAATATGTTTTTGGATCATTTTCGACTAAAATATTTTATTAATATAGTTAATGATACACTATATGATCACAATAAATATATGGATTTATCATACTTATTGATATTATCAGATTTTCACCATAATTTTCATAAGAAACTTGTGGTTCAAATGATTTCTCAAGGGTTTTTGATTCTTGACCTATATGATCTAAAGGATGATCATAAACCAATTATGGAATAATATTTGTTAGAAAATGAGTTTTTTTGTGTGAAGAATTATCAATCTATAACTTGAATTAGAGGGTTGAGATTCTGAAGGGTCATCATTATGGATTTTTCTGATAAAATCACTCCCACTAAGCATATCATTTTCATGAAATGTTTCATATCTTGATTGTATAATTCTAGTGTTTAATGATGGGAAAAATAAAGGGTATCCATTACACCATTCAATAAATCCAATGAAGTAGCCACTAATGGTCCAATGATCAAACTTATTTTCATGTGGATTACAAATACAATCTTTTTATGGACATAGCTAAATGCGTAATTCCACAAACATAGTTTCCAACCCTTAAAAAAATTCATAAGGTGTTTTGGAAACTGCATTTATTAGAAACTGATTTGAATTGTCTGATTACTAAAAATTAATTTTTTATTGAAACATATTCCCATTTTATGGGGTGAGGGGGAACACAAAAAGACCTGAAGACCTAAAAACCATCAATCCTCCATAGTAAAAAATAAAAAGGCCTATCCTAGATCAAGACAACAACAAAAACACCCCAACCTAGTATGGAAAAATCATAAATTACAGTTTCCACCTATTAATTACTACATGAATAGTTGTACCATGCAGTGATGCAAAAGCCTGGTACTGATGACAACTACCATAAGCTCCTAAACATCCAAATCCAAAAGCAATGTTCAGATAAAATATCTCTGCTCTAATCCTCTTCTAAAGATTCCTCTTGAATTTGAACTAGTATAACCCCTTTAATCATGAACCAAAGGGCCACAAAAATGAATACCTTCAAGTCATCGTAGATATAATCCAACAAAAGACAACAAAATAACTAATAAAAGAACCTAAATCACACACTTCACTACAAATATTATGAATAACTATTTTAACTGAAGAAACCCCACTGCTATCGAAGGCACACTCCAACGCCACAACAACATCAACATGGAAAGGTTAGTGAACCAATGACCATGAAACTACATCTTCATCACACAGGACATGAAGACCCATCAACACAACAAGGGACAGTCTCCATTGAAGGGATTCAAGAAGGACTAATCTTTCTAAGCCGCTCTGGGTTGGAGTTGGATAGAATAAAAACGTGTGAGAACCACCACTAGTTTCTAAAAAATAAAAACCATGCGAAGGAGGGGCCAATGAGGGATGGGGAAACTCCACGGATAGTGACACTGAAAGAAAACCAATGAATCCTCCATCTGTAAAACCATCAGATCGAAGAAAAAACATGAAAAAAACACAAATAAGCCTTAAAATCCATAACTGCCCCTTCTATGGCACTCCAGATCCATTGACGAGCCACCACATAGGCGATGTCAGAGGTGTCGTCGAGCCGCTCCTTGTCACCAAGATCATGAAGTTAATGCTATATTGAGCCATGCTGATCCAATCCAGGAAGTTAACGCTTCCTAGAGCTATATCATTGTTGAGGTTGAAAAGTAATCAACAAATTATAACTGATCCACTTTCCTACAAGCCACTCTATCGATGAGACAATCCAAAGGAATCGGACGTTGAAAACAAGCCTTGCGCGAGGAGGAAGGAAAGAAAAACCAAAGGAGAATCCTGACATCTAGGAGATGAAAAGAGATGCTACTCAGAGGATCTATAATACATTATCAACTAATTAAAAATGAATGTTTCATATTTAAGTGCATTCATCCAAAAAAAATTAGGTAGATTAGAGTTACTTAGCATACTTTGTGTTGTGTCCTTTAATGTTCAGTTTCATAATTATGTTACCCAATTTATGTCTAGTGAACCTGGCATAGTGTATTGTGAAACAATCCCATTTTCATGAAGAAACCTTGAAAATGGGCTAGGCAATTGTCCAACCTCAATATATCTCACATAATATTTTCCACCTCGATATGACCTGATGATCCTAATTTGTTTTCCAGAATATTTCTCTTCTTCAGCCTTAAAATTTTTTTAAGGCGTCAAGTGCATCATTTTTGTTATAATGAAAACAGAGATACATATATAATGAAATTTCATTAATAAATGAAATAATTAATTTATGATTATGTAAATCCATATATGAGCTACACATGTCTCTATGTTTGATTTCTAATATGGAAGATATTACATTTTTCCCTTTTTTTGATTATTGGTTTTCATTTCCTTAATGCAATCCACATAGGTTTCAAAATCCGAGAAATATGGAATACTATATACCCCATTCATAAATAATCATTGAATACTTCCTATTAAGATTTCACATAATATCTGGTTCCATAACATTTAATATTATTCATTTATAACACTTCTTTTAATGCCAGCATGAACATGCATGTTTTCATAAATAAAATTTACATTGAAAATCTAGGGAGAAACTCACATCCTCTAATGTACAACATCCAATGATATAATTTCCATATATCAAGGAAATATTAGTTCCACAAAAACTGAATGTAAAACCCATGGGTATATGTTTTGAAATAGAAATCATGTTTTTGGAGAAACATGGATTTTAAAGTGCCTTTCCCAAAATAAAATTAAACCTAGTGTATAACAATAAAGTGCATGTCCCTATGGTTTCAATATTTGAGTTCATATTGTTTCCAAAGTAAACTCCATGTTCATTGTCAACTGGTTTTCTTATGTTTTTCATACCATACAAGTTATTCTCAGTATGGATTATAGAAGCAAAATTAATACACCAAGTGTAATAAATTGTATCAATCATATTTGATTCATAACAAACCAGTGAGATTGAAATAACATTATATTCAATACATTTCTAAAATTTAAGACATATTTTCATTATTTTTCCTTTACCTTTTTAGAAAAACAAATTACTTCCTTCTTAATATTATGATGGGAAAGAAATTTATCTTTCCCCCTTTGTTGGCGTGATATTAAGGACCCTTATGTTTTCGGTGCATTGTCAGCATATTGGTTTCTCCCATTTCCACCACAAGCCTTTCCTCCTATTGAACACATATTGTCATTTATACATTTTTTACCACTTATCTTTATTTTTGTGATACGAGATTTTAAATGGCCCATATAGTTGTGGCAGAGTGTTGAGAATATAATTCAGTAGAAATAGCTCGGATATATCAACAACAAGATTCTAAAGTAGAGATGCAATATCCCTTGCCTCTATGATGTTCATGCGCACACATTTCATGGTGGTGAGTCTCATATATGGGATCTTCAGGATTAATGTTCTTACTAAGGAATTATCGGAAGAGAAAAAGTGGTCATCTATAGCTTTTAGCATGTTAAGAACATTATTATTCCCATCGATTAAACCATGAATTGTAGCACATAATTTAATTTTTATGAACATCATACTAAAATGGTTTGATCACTCCCAATGTTTATAAAATGACATATCATATACTGTATTATCATTATTAACTGCATGTGGTTCGTCTTTTCAAAAGAATGAATGTGTCTTGTAAGTTATAATTCATGATTAGCTCATTAAAATATTAAAATGGAAATAAAATTCAGTGCAAGATAATGATTGGAGCACATGTCTAAATATGGCGTGCAAGTATAAGAGGTGTGCTTGTATATGTATTGTGCAAGTTTATGTTGCACAAAATCCATATTTTAACATCATCAAATAAAAATATTTCAAAAGAAATAAATATGCATGTATGTGAGGTAGGTGGGTGCAAGTGATGAAGTGGTGCACCAGTGATGGAGTGACAAGTAAGATGAGTTGCATGCCTCATCTGCAAGGTCACCAAAATGCATATAAAAATATGGTTACTATCATCATTATTTCAAGCACAAAATTTAAGTTACAATTTGAGATCTGACCATGCAAGTAGTAGAATGTGCTGTGCAATATGAAGTGTCATGCAAGTTGGAAGTTATTCATAAGGCACACCTATAGGGTGGTGTGCAAACAGTGTGTTTCACAAGAAAAAGTGGTGCGCAAGTTATAAGAGGCGCACAAGACGTGAGTTTTGTATAACAAGTGTGTTTTGTCTAATACCAATTTGGTAGAAATGTTTTTTATTGTACAAAATTGTGGCTCACAAGTAGTTGTTGGGGCACAAGTTGGAAGGCACACAATCATGGTATCACACCAGTAGGGATTGGCATGCAAGCCGTGAGTTTAAGTTCTTACCATCATTTGGTCAACTATGATAATGCTATTTTGAGCTTGAATGTATTGATTTATCAATTGAAAAGTGAAATTGGAATTCTAACAGGAATAAGAAGAAGAGATTAGTGTATTTGATTTTTCAGAGAAAGAGAAAGTGTGAAGAATAGAAGGTTTCAATGTAGCTATTTTTTCATTGAAGAAGTATAAAAATAAGAGTTTTATGGTTACAGGTTTTCTTTGGATAAATATTTTGTTGGATACATGAATAATTCAATGTAAGTAACAAGGATAATAATAAGGTTGTGGATGAACAGAGTAGCATTATAGCATCCAACATTTCTCAAGAGGTGGAATATTCTTCTAGTGTTTCATTCTCTTTTAGAAGAAAGAATACTATCATTTGAGGCAGTATAAAGAACTAGATAGAGGTTACAAGAGATTTTCTATACTGAAGTATAAAAAAATAGTGAGTTTACTATTATATCCTACTCTTTCCAAGTTGGAAGAGGACTGTTTGCCTTCCCCCCTATGAGTATAGGGAAAAACACTGGGAAGAGAATATTTCCATCCCTCCTCTAAGTGTAGGGAGACACATTGACTAGATGATTGTTTTCATAGTCAACCAAAATTACTAATTTATAGTGGATAATCGGTGCACTAGTCATTACAATACATTTCATGGACGTAGCAACTCTTTTTGAGTGGTGAACATTGTAAAAATATCAACTGCATATTTTTGCAGCCTTAAAATTATTTCATGTGAATGGGAAAAGATAATAAGAGAATAAATATCATAACTGGTCAGGGGGTTCAGGGATAAAAAGAAGAAGTTGGTTTAAAAAAGTCCCCATCATTGATTCACCCCCTCATAGTGTTAGGTATATCCCAACCTGGTCCACTCAATTGGTTTTAGAGTGTTATGTTCACCTATATTGGATTCCCCTTAGTGGTTTATTCTCATTTTATGAGATGATTTTCATTCCTATGTTGTCAATGATGTGAAGTTTCAGTGATGATATAGTTGTCTCAGAGAAGGATACCAATTCTTCTAAGAACATGATGAAAATGAAAAAGAAGGAGAAGGGAATGTTGAAGAATATGTCTCTCTTATCTAAAGAAGTGGAATTATTTTTTTCTATATACCTTTCTAAAAATGAAGTCACATCAGGTTTTTGAAGTAATGATATGGTGTCTCATGTTTCCACAAAGAATATTTATAACCTTCTAACCTCATTTGATTAGGAGGTATGTGTTTGTACATTTGAAAGACATTATCATGATGGAAATACTAGCAAAAGTGTTGATGATCAATCCAACACCCCTTAATAATTATCTGTTGATAGATTACGAATGATTTTGTATAACATTCTAGAAGAATCTGCTTCCCATGTCTGTGGAGTATTTCAATGTATGCAGGTATATATCACACATGTGGAAGAAGAAAATACTGTTGGAATAATGGATTAAAATAAAAAAGTATTGAACGTTAATATATCTACAGACATGTTGGAGTATTTTAAGCAATAAAGTTTTAATTTCAAATATGTTCATCATAATGGATCAAAAAATTTGATGGGAAAGGGCGAGTCATTAAGACTCTAGATGATATGATCCATGAACATGAAAATGAGATGAGAAAGAGAACAGTGGTCAATAGTACATATTTTGAAGAATATTCAATGATGTTCAATGAACATTACTCTTTTAAACAAATGAAGTTTCATTCCGATAACAATGAGGTAATGAAGATGTTTTTTTAAGAAAAGATGATTATTATTGAAGATTATAAATTCATTATCAACATGAAATGTCATGAATCGGAAGAACAAATGACCATTCCTGATAATAGACATATTGAGACATCACAAAAGAAGGAAAAAGTTTCTGCTAGTACACAATGTTCATTAAATGCTTCTTATATCAAATGAACTACAACATGTGATAAAAATAACATGACATCATTCAATTATCTATCATAATAATTTGATAAAGTTAATGTACCATCCATGAAAACATGTACTAATGTCTCTAAAACTGTTTAAATGAATTGTATAGGTTGGAAGAAAAGCTCTAAACATGTATTGTTGAGTATAGGTTATGAGATGATGACAACCATGGTTAGGGTAGAAAGAAAATATAATGTATAAGATGTTTCTCTAGATAGAGAACTACATATCAAGAAGAATGGTCAGCAACCTAATACATAAGATATCAAGAATTCATGATACCTGGGACAATGCGGGTGTTGAAAAATATTTTGTAATTATGCACTGGATTGTTTGTACAATAAATGAAATTTAAAATCCCCAATAATGACTATCTCAAGGGGGATAAATATATAAAATAATAAGTGCCGTAAATATATCTAGAAGCATCTATATACTAAAAATATATTTGTAATGATGGAAATCAACTGTGATGTATGTAATGGGAGTGGTCACAATAATGGTGCTTTCTTATCTTAGAATGTATTCAAAGAAAACAAGAATAGAAGACCATTGAAGCTAGCAACAAATGATGAATCTATCTTGAAAATTAATAAGAATTATGTTTCAAAACGAAAATTATCCAAAGAAGATTACAATAAATAAAACTGAGAACTCTTTTGATTCTAAATCCGAGGTTTTTATGGGTATTGTTTCTAATAGAAAAATCAATAAAGATGACATAATGATGAAGCCATGTGTAAATTACAAACATGTTCCCTAGTTCTTAATGACATAATGTCAATCTAGCCTAATAATTTGGAAATAATTATTAAATAGGAAGATGCATGAGCTTATTCTATTAGAAAACTTATAGGAAGGTTCCACATGGTGAAATTTTTTTGAATAAGACGATGAAAACAAAAGGCCGCTCTCACGACAATTATGTTCTATGTGTGAGGTTCAACAAGGCTGGTCACACTATTGAAAATTTAATTGAATATATTCGATCTGAAGAAGAATTTATAAAAATGATGAAAATTGATCCATGATATTATAATTCATGGAATGATCTTGATAAAAGAAGATTCACACACAACAAAATGGAATAAGTATTGATATCCACACAGCCATAGTCAGAATTGATGATTATAAGTTTAAGTGTGAGGAGTGGAGAAAATGGAGCATCTCGTTTGAGGAAATCCCCCCAACCTTCCAGCTCACATTGATAAAGCAAGGAGTATCCACCTTATCCCATTAAATCATTGTGTATTTTATTTGTTCATATAATAGTGGGAATGGAAGGTGAATTGAGGTCTTAAAGAGAGAACCTAAGAAGCAGTGATTACTATCAACTCATGATACCAAAGTTGAAGAATTTTTCATCCATGGAAGATTCATCAATTGATATTAAATATTAATATGATGGGGTATCACCATTGATGATAAGGAGGAGGAGTGTTCCCTTGATGTGGATACTTATGAAGAAGCTTATAGAGTTTTTATTTCAACTTGTATCAACTTCATTAGGTATCAAATTAAATTACTCTAAACATTTGTTGACATGAATGTCCTTGGAAAATGTATGTTGCTTCTTAATCAATCATCCTTGGTTACTCAAGAAAAAGATATTTTTACAATGTTGGAGTGAATAAGTAAGTTGGTGACGTAAGAGGAATGAATTTTACCAAATGACACTTATCCTACCAATTTTAATTATGTGTTTTTATCTATTTCATGAAGTGAGTTCAGGAATTTCATGTTCATTATTTTGTTTCACATTCAATATCTTCGTCCTAGAATGAATGTGAAAAACCCTTGAAGAAAATTTTCTGAGAACTCATGACATGAGGTATCATGGTCAGTGGATAATGGACATCTTTGTTGACTAAATCAAACCCTATTATTTTCTACATCATGTTGTGCTCATGTAGACATAGAGTGACATGATTGATGGCACAAATATTATGTAAGGATTGATACCATATCTACCATGAACATTGTATTCCCTTTCAATAATGGAATGAGAATGTGAAATGAATTTTTTAAAAGTAATGGGGAGGGAGGATATTCTCATTTGACACTAACACATTCATTTTATGGGATGTTAAGGTATTGGCAACAAAACAAAAAGTTGGTGATTATTGGGACCACATTGGGTTTGAAGACTGTATTTGTTTTCAATAATTATCAATACTGGTCAAAATAAAGAAGGATATGAAGAAGGAATAAAAAGGTAATATGGATTGGCTAAAGTGAGGTTGCATAGTGACTTTTTATGGAATCATTTCATTGGATGAAATACTTGAGAAATTCTCCCAGGACTTGTGTCAATGAAAAAACATTTTTTTCAACAATAAATAATGGTGAAGAATCATCCATCTTTGGATGATTAAAGAAGAATGAGTATTTAATGAAGACCTTTCAATGCTTCAAGATTGATTGAGAACCATTCAAGAGATTACTTTCCGAAAAGAATCATATAATTTTTATAAAGTAGACAATGATGGTTGGAGAAGAAGAGAGAGTTTGGAAGGGCATGGAATTCTATGGTGGTCATAAATTACACATTTTTTTTAAATCAGATTATTTTTTCACTATCCAAATGTTCCAAAAACATGTATCAAAGGTGATACATTTTCTACAACAATGAAGGTGTTTATATAATCCTTACGCCTCAACTTTTGGATGAAGAGAGTGTTATAAATATTAAAAATGTATAATACTAGAATCAAAAAAAAAATATTTAATAAACAAAAAATGTTACATACCTTGATCCATTGTAAAAATATAAAACAGTCGAATTAAAACCTAAATGTCTTATAAACACTGCCTGGGGAAGTATATAGTGTATGATTCCTTAATCTTCCGAGTTTAGGTGGCTTATATTTATAAGGGGTTCTACCATCAAGAACCCACTAAACATCACTCTGTCAACAAGAAGTATTAATGGAGATTGATTGCCATCAATTTAATAAATAAATTATTCAAAAATTAATTAAATTAATTAAATAAATGTATAATAATATATATTATTTATGATAAAGTATCATATTTATTTTTGGACCATTTATCAATAATGTACGATAATAATAGTTAAACAATTTATTATATTATTCAATAATTTAGTAAATTATTAATTAATTTGTTGGATCATTTATTACATTCTCCCCCTTGGTCTATACCAATTAATGTGAATGAATTAAATCTTCCTCTTTACAAAGGAAACTTGATATGTGGATCATAGATTTATTCCTCTAGATAACGATTATTCCCTTCCATGTATCACAATATAACACGAACTCATAGATAACTGTATGAATTAACCATAACCACATGGTTTATTACACATATGAACAAACCTTAACCATATTGTTTATTTTTTTACACAAATAATATTTCTCAAATAATGAATCTGTGCACATAAACTAAAGAGAGAAATATTTAAATTTAAAGTGTACAAAATAATTTTTAATAAATTTACAATGTAGAACTTAATCCCATACATATTATAAAATCATTGAATATGGATATGGGATATTTTTTAGTCAAATGATCTGCAATTATCAATTAGGTGCTGATGTGATAAATAAAATCGTTTTTATCTTTAACACATTCCATTATTTCTTAGTATTTGATGTCAATATGATTACTTCAACTCCCCCTTTTCTTATTCTTGGACATCAAAAATAGATGCTGAATTGCGAAAAATATAAAATTAATGGCCTTGAAATTGAATTCACAACATTAAGGCCTGAAATGAAACTATTTATCAATACACCATTGGAAGAGGAATCAAAACATGAAATGAACATAGCATCCATAGTAGAAGTTTCTATTAGCATCTATTTGACCATTCTCAATGACACAGCTCCTCCAGCCATCATAACAACGTATCCTAGAGTTTATTTGTGGGAATCAAAAAAACCAACAAATTCTAACTCTGAGTATTTTATGAATACCAAATTGGGAGTGAGTTTCTATGTATGTATGTAGTATTTAATGCCATTTAGGAATCTCAATACATTTTTCATGGTCTTCTTGTGGTATATTACCAGATAAATTTAATATCACCCCAATATTCCCATAACAAATGCAATTTCTGGCCTTGTGAAGACATGAGCATACATAAAACTACCAACATCAAAATGAAATGGAATTCATTTAATTTGTTCTCATTCAAAATAATTTTTAGGGATTTTGTTAATTCTGAATTTATCATCCTTAATAATGGGTTCTATACATGGTGCAAATTTTTTCCTATGAAATCTATCAAAGTATTTATTAATATAAGTTTATTGAGACAAGCCTATAATTCCTCTCAACATATTACTATGAATATTTAATCCAATGATATATGATGATTGACCTATATCATTCATGTCAAAAATATTGGAGATAAACTGTTTAACCTCATATTGAAAACATTTATCATCAGTAAAAAGTAAAAAGTCATCATCATTTAAAACAAGAAAATGCATTTTAGTCTTAGTCACCTTCTAGTATATACATTGAACCATAATTTTTTATTCAAATAAAAATGAATTAATTACATCATGAAATCATAAATACCATTTTTGGCATGCTTTTTTTAAAACATAGATAGATATTTTGATCTTACACACCTAATCCTCACCATTAGTGAAGTGGAATCCTTCCTATTGTTTCTAATAAACCTCATCATCTAGATTACCATTAGGAAACGAATTTTTCTCATCCATTTATTGAATTTAAAAATCAAAATGACCTATTAATTCAAATCTTATGCCTAATTAATCCTTTTGGATACTAAAGAAAAATTTCATAATAATCAATCCCTTCCTTTTGAGTGACCAATTTCGCAACTTGTCGGGCCTTATATCCTTCAAAATTTCATAATGAATTATTCTTGGTTATAAAAACCCATTCACATCCAATTGGTTTTTTAAAAAAAAGCAACTCAATAGGGTCCCCAACATTATGACTCGTTATGGAATTCAACTTCTCAATCATGGCATCATACCACATATTTTACTCCTCACAACTCATGGCGTCTGAATATGTTTGTGGATCATTTTAGTCTCCAATATTATATTAATATAGTTAACGATACAATATATGATCGCAATAAATATATGGATTTATCATACTTGTTTATATTATCAGTGATTCGCCGTTATTTTCATACGCAACTTGTGGTTCAACTGATTTCTCAAGGGTTTCTGATTCTTGACCTATATGATCTAAAGGATCATCATAAACCATTTATAGAATAATATTTGGTAGAAAATGAGGTTTTTATGAATAATTATCAATCTATAACTTGAATTAGAGGTTTGAGATTCTGAATGGTCATCATTATGGATTTTGCTGATATAATCACTCCCACTAAGCATCTCCTTTTCAAGAAATGTTTCATATTTTGATTGTATAATTCCAGTGTTTAATGATGGGAAAAATAAAGGGTATCCTTTAGACCTTTAAACAAATCCAATGATGTAGCCACTAATGGTCCAAGGATCCAACTTATTTTCATGTGGATTATAAATAGAATCTTTTTACGGACATCACCAAATTCTTATATTCCAAAAACATAGTTTCCAACCCTTAAAAAATTCAAAAGGTGTTTTTGAAAATGAATTTATTAGAAACTAATTCGAATTTTCTGATGACCAAAAATTAATTTTTTATTGAAACATATGCCCATTTTAAGGGGTGATGGGGAACACAAAAAGACATGAAGACATAAAAACCATCAAACCACCATAGTAAAAAAATAAAAAGGACCATCCTAGATCAAGACAACAACAAAAACACCCCATCCTAGTATGGAAAAATCATAAATTACAGTTTCCACCTAATTATTACTACATGAATAGTTGTCCCATGCAATGATGCACAAGCCTGGTACTGATGAAAATGTCCATAAGCTCCTAAACATCCAAATACAAAAGAAATGTTCAAACAAAATCTCTCTTCTCTGATCCTCTTCTAAAGATTTCTCTTGAATTTGAACTAGTATAACCCCTTTAATCATGAACCAGAGGGACACAAAAATGAATAACATCATGTCATCATAGATATAATACAAAAAAAACCAAAAAAACAAATAATCAAAGAACATAAATCACACACTTCACTGCAAATATTATGAATAACTGTTTTAACTGAAGAAACCCCACTGCTACCAAAGACACACTCCAACGCCACAACCACATCAACATAGAAAGGATGGCGAAACAATGACCATGAAAATACATCTTCATCACATAGGACATGAAGACCCAACAACACAACAAGGGACATTCTCCATTGAGGGTTTTCAATAAGGACTAAGCCTGCTACACCACTCTGGGTTGGAGTTGGACAAAAAAAACGTGGGAGAAACATCACCAGTTTCCAAAAAATTAAAACCATGCAAAGGAGGGGCCAACGACGGATAGGGAAACTCCACCAACTGTGACAATGAAAGAAAACCAATGAATCCTCCACCCATAAAACCATCAGATCGAAGAAAAAACATGAAAAAAAACACAAATTAGCCTTAAAATCTAAATCCTCCCCTTCCAAGGCACTCCAGATCCATTAACGAGACACCCAAGAGGCGATGTCGGAGCTGTCGTCGAGCCGCTCCTTGTCACCAAGATCATGAAGCTGATGCTATGTTCAGACATGCTAATCCAAGCTAGGAAGGTGACACTTCATAGAGCCACATCATTGTTGAGGTTGAAAACAAATCAACAAATTCTAACCGAGACACTTTCCTACAAGCCACTCTGTCAATGAGACAATCCAATGGAATTCGACGTCAAGAACAAGCCTTGCGTGAGGAGGAAGGAATGAAAAACCAATGGAGAATCCTGGCATTCAGGAGATGAAAAGCGACGCTTCTCAGAGGCTGTATAATACATTATCAACTATTTAAAAATGAATGTTGCATATTTAAGTGTATTCGTCCAAAAACAATTAGGTAGATTAGAGTTACTAAGTATACTTTGTGTTGTGTCCTTTAATGTTCAGTTCCGTAATTCTGCTACCCCATTTCTGTCTGGTGAACCTGGCATAGTGAAATGTGAAACAATCCCATTTTCATGAAGAAACCTTGAAAATGGGCTAGTAAATTGTCCAACCTCAATGTATCTCACATAATATTTTCCACCACGATCTGACCTAATGATCCTAATTTGTTTTCCAGAATATTTCTCTTCTTCAACCTTAAAATTTTTAAAGGCCTCGAGTGCATCATTTCTGTTATAATGAAAATGGATATACATATATCATGAAATGTCGTTAATGAATGAAATAATTAATTTATGATTATGTAAATCCATATATGAGCTATATATGTCTCTATGTTTGATTTCTAATATAGAAGATATTCCATTTTTTCCTTTTTTTGATTATTGGTTTCAATTTCCTTAATCCAATCCACATCGGTTTCAATATCAGCGAAATAAGGTATATTATATACCCCATTCATAAATAATCTTTGAATACTTACTATTGAGATATCACATAATATATGGTTCCATAACATTTCATATTTTCCATTTATAACACTTCTTTTAATGCCAGCATGAACATGCATGTTATCATAAAAATATTTACATTGAAAATCAATGGAGAAACTCCCATCCTCTAATATACATCATCCAATGATATAATTTCCATATATCAAGGAAATATTAGTTCCAAAAAAACTGAATATAAAACCCATGGGTATATGTTTTGAAATAGAAATCATGTTTTTGGAGAAACATGGAATTTAATGTGCCTTTCCCAAAATAAAAGAAAACCTAGTGTATAACAATAAAGTGCATTTCCCCATGGTTTCAACATTTGAGTGCATCTTTTTTCCAAAATAAACTCCATGTTCGTTGTCCACTGGTTTTCTTATGTTTTTCACACCCTACAAGTAATTCTCAGTATGGATTGTAGAACCAAAATTAATCCACCAAGGGTAATAAATTGTATAAACCATATTCGATTCATAACAACCCAGTGAGATTGACATAACATTATATTCAAGACATTTTTGAAATTTAAGACATATTTTCATTATTTGTCCTTTCCCTTTGTAGAAAAACAAATTACTTCCTTCTTAATATTATGATGGGGAAGAAATTTCTCATTCCCCTTTTGATGGATTGATATTAAGGACCCTTATGTTTTTGGTGCATTGTCTGCATATTGGTTTTTCCCATTTCCACCACAAGCCTTTCCTCCTATTGAACACATATAGTCATTTATTCATTTTTTGACCACTTATGTTTATTTTTGTTATAAGAGATTTTAAATGGCCCATATAGTTGTGGCAGAGTGTTGAGAATATAATTCACTAGAAGTAGCTCGGATATATCAACTGCAAGATTCTAAAGTATAGATGCAATATCCATTGCCTCTATGATGTGCTTGCGCACACATTTCATGGTGGTGAGTCTCATATATGTGTTCTTCATGATTAATGTTCTTACTAATTCATTATTGGAAGAGACAAACTGGTCATCTATAGCTTTTAGCAAGTTAAGAACATTATTATTCTCATCGATTGAAGCAAGAATTGTAGCACATAGATTAATTTTTATGAACATCATACTAAAATGGTTTGACCACTCACATTTTTTATAAAATGATATGTCATCTACTATGCTATCAATATTAACTTCATGTGGTTCGTCTTTTCATATAGAATAATCAATGTCCCCCCATCACATATCAAGAAGAATTTTGTTCTTTTGAAATTAATAGTTGTCACCCTTTAATTCACGAATGTCATAGTGAATATCAGAAAATCTTGACAGCATAACTAAAAATTGAATACATACATGTTATTCTGAATTACAGAATTTACATTAAAAATTATGTCAACAGGATTCTAAAAAATATAAAATTTCATGTGGAAGAAATTTTAATTTAATAGATTCATGAAATCAATCATGAATTATCATGTAATATATTAATTATTTAATTTAATTATAATTTGATAATCCAACAAACCAGATGATAAAATATTAAAATTTTAATTTTATGAATACATTTGGGAAAATTATGAAAATTAAATTTAAAGTTTCATAAAAAAATATGATAAATTTTATTGTGGGATAAAATTTATTATATTTTTCATATAACATTTGATGTGATTTAATGAATATTTAGTTTTTATTGAAATCATTAATTCTGTCGAAAAAACCAATTTTAAATAAAATTTTAAAAAATCACAAAATTATCAATTAATTGTTTATTTCATAAATTATTGAACTATAATTTGATTATTCAACAAACAATATTACAAAATATTAATTTCTTTAATATTCAAAATACCTATTGTAAAATTATTAAAATTAAATTTAATATTTCTTTTAATGAAAATAATGATATATTAATATCATTGATTAATAAAATTGCAACCAGTGCATGTACAATTTAATGGGATTTTACTGAATATTTAAATTTCTTTAATTAGGAATGATGTGGCAAACACAATTTTAATATAATTTACAAAAAATAATGATTGATGAATTAAATATGTGTAAAACAGCATTAATAATAGAAAATTAATAAATCAAGAGGATTAAGGTAGATAATGAAATCAATCATTTCCAAATCTGAAAATATAAATGAGTTTTTTAATAATCATTGTATAAGTATATATTTTAAAAGATTAAGGTATAACTCCCCCCGATACCGAATTTTAGAAATTTTAAGGACGAATAATTCAAGGATTAGAAAATTTTCGTTAATAAATGAATCGTGTTACTTACCTCCACCTATTGTAAAAATAAGTAATGATTGAATTAAAACCTGAATGAATTCTACACTCTGCATGGGGATGTAGATGGTATATGATTTCTTAATCCATAATGTGTAGGGGATTATATTTATTGGGGGTTCTACTATCAAGAACCCACAACAATTTAATCCATCGACATGGAGTAACAATAGAGATTTATTTCTATCAATGTAATAAATAAATTATTCATGCTGACTTTAATACATTAAATACATGTATAATAAATTGTCATATTTATGATAATTCAACGTATTTATTGATGAAACATTCATTAAAAACTTTCCATATTAATTTTTGGACAATTTATTATATTATAGAATAATTTATATCATTATTAATTAATATTATTGACCATTTAATATAAATAGATGATTGGTGTTATTTGGAATTTACTCTCAAAAACAGAATTGTGGATTTGGAGTGAGGATGAACAAGTAATATTCAATTCATATTTCTAATAGTATAATATTAATGAAATATGAATGTTGAAGATGAAGAGAAGACATGAATGAGTGCCTGGGCTTGGAAATATGATAATGGAGAAAATGATGATGATAATTTACATATTTTTATTTAAGAAATATCATAAGTTTAGATAAATTGTAATGAAAGCATTTTGATGGTTTTGGGGAGTAAAGAAGAGTTTTGGGAAAAGGAATGAATGTGGTGTTCTTGTATATGTGGCGCATAAGTTTGGCACACAAGAATAAGTGGTATGCAATGATATTTTGGGCACAAGTCATATTTATAGATTAAAACATCAAAATATAACAAAGGAAAAAAAGAGGTACGAAAGTTAAAGACTAGAACACAAGTCAGAAAGTGGCGTCGAAGTATAATTGGTTCCCTATTATAAGAGGTGTGCATGTTTTTATTGTGCATAAGTCATATGTTAACATCATAACATATAAATATGACAAAGGAAATAAACTTTCATGTTTGTGATGAAGTGGAGTGCAATTGATGAAGTGGAACACAAGTCATGGAGAATCCCATAAGTTTAGTTGTATGCCTCCCGCGTAGGGTAAAAAAATGATAATAAATAGATGGATACCTACTTCATATTTTCAAGTTAAACACTTAAGAGAAATTTTTTGCTCTGATCCTGCTGGTAGTAGAAAGTTGTCTACATGATTTAGTGTTGTGAATGATTGGAGTTATTCATAATGTTCACAAGTAGGGTGGAATGTAAGATAAAACATTCACAAGGAGAAGTGGAATGCATGTTATAAGTGGCCTTATACTAGGGAGTTGTGTACAATAACTGTGTTTTGTCTAGGCCCGATGTGGAAGACAAGATGTGATTTGTTCACAATCGTGGCTTGCAAGTAGTTGGTGGAGAACAATTAGGGAGGCATATAAGCATGGTGGCATGAAAGTAGGGATTGGCGTGCAAGCAGTGAGTTGTGCTATGAGTTCATACCTGATTTTGGTCAACTGATATGATGATATATTGCGATAGAATTAATTTAATTAATAATCACAAAGATATATTGTGATCTAGAAAGAATAAGAATAATAGTTTACTGTAGTTAGTTTTTTCACAGAAAGAGAATGTTTGAAGAAGACCAAGTTTTAGTGCAGTTGGGTTTTCATTGAAGAAATAGAAGAAGAACAGTGTAAAACATACATTTTTTCTATAGAGATTAAAGACAGCGGTTTCATTCATGCTTCCATGTAATTAATAAGGAGAAGATGAAGGTTGTGGAAGCACAAAGACACATTGTTGCTTCCAACTTGTCTCAACAGGAGGAAGATTCTTATGGTGTTGCAAACTCTTTTAACACGGAAAATAATGTATTTATGAGGTAGTATAAAGAATTTCCTAGAGGCTCCAAGAGGCTGTTTATACTATAATTATAAATAACAAGCAAGTGTAAGGGTGTATCCTACTTGTTCAAAGTTGTAAGAGGATTATTTTCCTTCCCCCCTCCGAGTGTAGGGAGAAACACTCGGAAGAAATTATTGCATTCCCACCTCCATGTTTATGGGAGCCACAATGAACAATATATTGTTTTCCTAGTCAACCACTATAATACTTACTATATTATAATGGAAAATCCATGGAATAGACATTACCGTACACGAGACGAACATAGCTGTAATTTTTGAGTGGTGAACCTAGAAAAATTAACATGTGAATACTTTTACATCTTCTATATTATTTCACGCAATAGGGAAAAAAGAATAAGATAACCAAGATCCTAAAAATTCAACAGTTTCATGGATAAAAAGAATAAATTGTTTTAAAAAATATCCCAACACTGATTCACCCCCTCCCCCTCAGTGTTGGGAATATCCCAAACAAGTCCTCTTAATTAGTATTAGAGTGACATGTTCACAGCTTTTTGATTCTCTATAGTGATGTTTTTTGGTTTTAAAGAGTTTATTTTCTTTCATGTGTTATAAATGAAGCGAAATTTTAGTAAATATGTAGTTTTCTCTGAGTAGAAGACTATATATTCCAAGGCCATTATCAACATTAAATAGAAGGAGGATAAAATTTTGAAGAAGAATCCCCTCTTATCTAAACAAGAGAATGTATTTAGTTCTATATAACTTTCTAACAACGAAATCACATCAGGATTACAATGTTATGAGAAGATTTCTCAAGTTTCCATTAATAATATGGGCAACCTTTTTATCTCACGTTATTAAAAGGTATGTGTTAGAACATTTTAAAAATATTCTCAAGATGAAAATACAAGTACAAATGGTGAGGATCAATCTCCAACCTCTCAATAATTATTATTTGATAGATAAAGAATGATTCTTTAAAACATTCCAGAAGAAAGTGCATCCCATTTATGTGGATAATTTCAATGTATTGAGGAAGATATCACCCAGGTTGATGATGAAAATTATTTTTTGATGAATGTCTTACAATCGAAAATAATTTAATTTTTAAATCTCTCCATACATGTTGGATCCTTTGAAGAAACAATAATGGAATTTGAAATAATTCCTCAAAATTTCTCAAAGGATTTATTGAGAAAGAGAGAATCAAGAAGGCTCTGGATGATAAGATAAATTTACATGAAAATTATGTGAGAAAGATAACTTAGGTCAAGAGTATACATTTGGAAGATACATCCATGAAGTTCAAGTAAAATGACACTTTCTTACCAATCAAAGTGATACGGCATGACGATAAATTAAAAGTAATGAAGAAGGCTTGTGAGAATATATGATTAAGATTAATGATTAGAAATTCATCCTCAAAATGAAATTTCTAGAATTTTAATCTCTATTGACCAATCTTAAGAATACTCATATTGAGACTTCCCAAAATAAGGAAATAGTTTCTTCTAGTACTCAATGTCAATTAGAGGATTGTACTATCAAAATAAATCCAACATGTGATAAGATGATCATGAAATCATTAAATGATCTATCACAAGAAACTAATAATGTTAAAGAACCATTCATGGCAACATTTACAAATTTTTATACAATGGTTTCTATAAAAAGTATAGGATTGAAGAGAAAATATCTACAAGTATGGATGAGGAAAGGTTATGAAATTTTTACCACCATGTATAGGGTGGATATGAAGAAGAATATGGAAGATGGTTCCCCATATAGTTCACAACACATCAAGAAGAAGTCTTAGAAATCTAATACAGAAGATAGCAAGAAGTCATTATTTGAGGGTTGATGGTGGTGTGGTAACAGATTTAAGAATTGTGCACTAGATTGTTGGTACAATCCATAAAATGTAAGATAATTCCCATCTCAAGGGGGAGAAATATATTAAAGAATATGCAACATCCACAAATCTAGTATCATCTGTATACTGCAATCATATTTGGAATTCTAGAAAACATATTTGATATAGGTAATGGGAGGGTTCACAAGAATTCTTTATCATTGTCTAAAAATGTATTCAAAACTAATAAGAATAGAAGACCATATAAGCTGTAGAAGAATAAAGAAGCTATCCTAAGAAGTAATCTAAAGTATGTTTCAAAAGAAAATGCTCCCATAAAAACTACAAGGAGGAAAATGGAGATGTAATCGGATTCTAAATCCAATAAGTTGATGGGTAGTGTATCCCAAAGAACAATCAAGAAGGATGACTATGTAAAGAATCCATATAGAAATTACCAAAATTCTTCCACTATTCCTAAATACATATTGGTTATCTGTTCTAATTATTAAGAAATATTTAAAAAGAATGAAAATTCACTGACTAAGGCTAGTAGGAAAAGTAATAAGATGTTTCTACATGATGACGAAAATGTGAATAAGAGGTTTCAATCAAAAGGAAACACTAATGTTCAGGATGTTCTATGTATGAGGTGAGACAAGGCTAGTAACACTAATAAAAAATGCATTGAACTTATTCCAGCCTAAGAAGAATGTGTCAAAAGGATAAAAATTTTACCATGATATTCAAATTATTGAAAATATCTTGAAGAAAAAATATTCACACTAAGTGAAATAGAATAATTATTCAGATCCACACAACCATGTGCAAAATTGATGATTATATGTGAAAGTGTGAGGAAAGAAAATAGATTATCTGGGTTGAGAAATTTATCCCAGCCTTCCTGCTCCCATTGATGATGTAAAAAGGATCCACCTTATTCCCTTAAATTATTGTGTATTGTATTTTTTTCATAAAATTGATGTAATTGTAGGTGAAGTAAGATCTTTGAAAGATAACTTGAGAAGTAGTGATTTCTATAAACTCTTCATTGCAAAGTGGAATATTTTTTCATCCATGTCAGATTTTTCAATTGCTATTTAAAAATTATTATGATGAGGGATCACAATTGATGAAGATGATGAGGTGTGTCTTATTGAGGTGGATATATATGAATAAGATTCCAGTGTTATTATTTCAATTAGTATCAACTTTTGTAGGTATCTAATTCAATAACTCTGTAAATCACATGAATTTCATGTCATTGGAGAAGGTATTTTTTTTAATATCTCATCCTTGGTTACTCAAAATAAAGATATTTTTATAATGGGGGATTAAATAAGTTAATCAACGACATATATAGAATTTATGACTTCCAAGTCCACTAATCTTGCCTATTACAGTTGAATTTATTTTATCCGTATAATTTAATGAGTGAAAGTATTACAGGTTGATTATTTCTTATCAAATTAAATATATATGGCCATAAACAATAGTGGAAACTCATTTAAGACAAGTATATGACATCTCATCTCATAAGGTAGTATTATTAGTGGATAATGGACATATTTTTTGTCCAAACAAATACTCTTTTTTTACATGAAGGATTGATGAAATATAAATAGAGTGAAATGATTGTTGGAACACTGCTTCTGTAATGAATAATACCATGTCTTACATGAACATTGTATTTCTTTTCAATAATGGGGGAGAATGTGAAATCAATGTTTGATAAGTAATGGGGAGAGAGAAGATTCTCATTTTGATATTGACACGTTTAGTTGAGGAGACTTTAATATATTGACAAAAAAATACAAATGGAAGAGTTTGTAGGGACAATTTTGTGTATGAATATTGTATTTGTTGTCAAAATTTTTTATACTGGTCAAAATGAATAAGTAAATAAATAATAACTAAAAAGTAAATAGAGATTTGCTGAAGTGGGTTTTCATATAGAATTGTGAGGGAATCATACCATTTGATGTAATACTTGGGAAATTATCCAAGAACATGCGTCAAATTCAACACATTGTTTACAAAAATGATCAATGGTGAAGTATCATACATATAATAAATATTGAATAAGAATGAGGATTTTCATAAGACCTATCAATGCTTCATGATTTCATGAGAACCATTCAATTGATTACATGATGAAAAGAATCAAATGATTTCCGTGAAGTATAGAATGATGGTTGAAGAAGAAGAGAGGGTGTGGAAGGGATTTCCATTCTATGATTGTCATACATTAGGCATTACAATGAAATTGGATGATTTATGAACTGTTCTTAATGTTCCAAATACATGTATCAATGGTGATATATTGTCAACAACATTGAAGGTGTTTGAAGTTGATTCAAGACTCTACATTTGGATGAAGAGAGATGATTTGAGTTCTTTATAATAATCAATCCTAAAAGGAACTGATGATTTGAAGTGAGGATGAAGAAGTAATTTGGAATTCCTATTCTAAAGAGTATTAGATGAAAGCATGACTGTTAGGGAAGATGAAGGGAATACATTGTGAAGTTCATGGGATAAAAAGTATGAGAATGGCCAAAACAATGATGATGTTGTCCTGAATTTTATTTCACAAATATATGATGTTTGGAAAACTTGTGTTGAAATCATTATGATGGATAAGGAGAGTATATAACCAATTTTGAAAAGGAAATAATTTTGTGCACATGTATATGTGGAGGCAAGTGTGGCACACAAGTATAAGTGGTGCACAAGAATATGTTGTGCTCAATTCACATTTCAAGATCAACACCTCAAAATTTGAAAAAGGAAATAATATGGTGCACAAGTAATTGTGGCACACAAGTATAAGAAGCACACAAGTGTATAGTGCACACAAGTCATATTTTAACATCAACACAACAAAATATGACAAAGTAAAGGGGCATGTATGTGATGGGGTGGCGTGAACGTGATGAAGTGGAATGAATGTGATGGAGTGGAGCGCGTGATGAGTTTCATGCCTCACACACAAGGTCACCAAAATGCCAATACAATGAAATATAACCTCTTAATTTTTCAAAGCCCAACACTTAAGAGAATATTGGATCCCTGATCATGCATGTAGTAGAATGTTGTGTGCAAGCTGATGTTTCTAACAAGTTAGAAGATATTCATAAGGCATGCAAGTAGGGTGGCAAGTAAATAGAGTGGCACACAAAAAGAAGTGGCACACATGTAATATGAGGTGCGCAAGAAGAGAGTTTTGTAAAACAAGTGTGTTGTTTCTAAGCCCAAAGTGGTGTGAAAGATATCTGTTTTAAAAAATTTTGGTTCACATGTTGTTGGTGGTGCACAAGCCAGAAGTTGTGCAGTAGGTTGGCACGTAAGTAGGGATTGGTGCGCAACTTGTGACTTGTTCTATATGTTCTTACTAGCTTTTGGTCAACTGTGATGATTCTACATTGAGCTGAAATTTATTTATGTAACTATCACAAATATATATATTTTTATTCTAGAAAGAAAAATAATAAGGGTTTAGTGCCATTGGGTTTTCATTGAAAGAGAAATTGAAAATAAGGGAAGGTTTCAGTGCAGCTGGTTTTGCATTGAAGACGCAAAGGTAGAAGAGTCTGCAACTTATAGTTTTTTTTTCAGAGAATGAAGTAGTCAGTTACTTTCATGCTTAAATGTATGTTATAAGGATAATAAGATGTTTTTGGAAGAACAAAGTAGCATTGTAGCATCCAAAAGGTCTAAACAGGTGGAATTATCTTTTCGTGATGCAAACACTTTTAGCAGAGAGAAGACTGTCTTTAGAGGAAGTATAATGAACCAGCTAGAGGCTACATGAGACTATATACACATGTAGTATAAAGAATCGACGAGTGCAAGGGTATATCCTTCCTGTTGCAAGTTTGAAGAGGATTTGTTTCCTTCCCCCACCGTGTGTAGAAAAAAACTGTAAAGAGATTTTTTTCCCTCCTCCAAGTATACGGATCCACAATGACTATAGGATTTATTAGCCAAGTCAATCTCTATTTCAATTAGAACATTAGAGTAGAGAATCCATTCACTGGTCATTACCATACATGTTAAGGACATAGCTTCTCTTATTTATTTGTGACCCTTGTAAAAATATCATGTGCATATTTTTTCTGCTATCGTATTATCTATTTCGACAGGTAAAATATACTAAGTGAATCAATATCCTAACACGTGAATATATACATGGATAACAAGAAGAAATATATTTAAATAAGTATTTATCACCAATTAACTCCCCTCCCCATGTTAGGAATATCCAAAATTGTTCTTCTCGGATCTGATTCTATAAAAAATTTATAGTGATTATCTCTGACATGACCTAGAATTTAATTTTAGGGTCATGGTTTTAAAAATAATTTGTTTGTATAATGAGTTTATAGTAACTAGGAAGAAATGAAAAATAATACCTCTCAATTTTCACCCTACAAAAAATATTACATATTATAGTGACTTTAGAAAATAATTCCTTTTCTTTCATTCCCAAAGATCTTTTTGGTTTAGAGTATTAGATAGTTAGGACATAATATAACAATGTAAACCATTATTTTAAAAGTAAAATATTTTACTCTGAATACATTTTTTAACCGAAGGAAATAATTTAAAAACCATGTCTTATTTTCATGATTAACCTTCAGGATTATCCCCTTAATATCATAATTATTTATATTCCCCCTGAATCCTTGTAAAAACATTTTGAAACATGGGAACATAAAAAAAACTCAATAAGGGACATAATGAAATAAAATAATTTCCCTAGTGAAAACATGAATATCCATTAAAACATTTTCAAAATAACTAAATAGCATGAAGAGAAAATTCATTTTGGTTCCTTATGACATCATCATCACAAAACCCTTACAAAACACATTAAAATTGGATAACTATATAATCAATTTTTATTGAAGGAGTTCCTACTAAATTGGAGATCTATAATGGGTGGTCACACATTGTATAATCTATGTTAGGGTAAATTTTGAACTATAATGGGGATCAATCCTTATTTTAAGCTATATCTGGAAATCTTCTTTCACATGAGATATATTGGCACTCAACCCTTTGTATAAACTATACTGGGATCACCCATGAAATAAAATGAGGCTCAACACTTCATATAATATTTAAAAAGATCACATATTTTATATAATTACAAAGTATAATTTAATCAATAATAAACTTTCAGATGACACAATACTAATTTCTTTTAAAAATATCTTTTAAAACGTAAAAAATAATGAATATAATAATGAAATCATTTTCATTGAAATGAACTATGATACAATTTGAAAGAAATATTAAATCCTTAAAACAACATGAATGAAAAAAATTCATGCACACTGTATATGTTGAAAAAATTATTTTCACCTTTGTAAAATGAACATAAATTTGAACATTAAATGATGATTTTTTTACAAGTAGTCCTGCACATAAAACCATAAAAATATTCAGTTTGTATAATATTAGAGATAAATTAAAAAAATTTATTTAAAATTTCGTTTCTATATAAATAAATACATTAAATTAATTGTAAAAAACAGGGACCACATAAGAAATATTAAAAAACATAAATCATTAAAACAATTAAAATTAATTTTAAAAGTTAAAGGATCTCTTACATTGAGTGTGAATAATCATATATATTGGATATCTTCAAGAATAATAAAATTATGACAATTATTTATAGTATTGATAAATTTTTTCTTATTCATAATTACTTTTATATAACTTATTACTATATTATAATAATTTCATAATTACTATGTTCATGTATGGTGTTTTTGAAATAATATCTACATGATTACAAAATAAATTTGGTATAATACACAAGTAAATGTAGTTATCGTTCCATAGTTCATGGAATAATATTCATGATAATATAATCATAATTATACATCAATTACACTTCAAAATCAATATTTTAATTATGTAAACGAAAAATAAATTACGTTACTCTCATAGAGATGTTAGGTCGTATATAGGCATTACTAACGTTTCAATTTTTCATTGATGATTAAGGAAACTATGTTTTCTTAATTTAATATATAAAAAATTTTCATAATATCATAGATATTATATAACAATTTAAATATATATACCAATATATTTCATGTGATGTGGTGATGAATAATGGATCAGATCACTCCATTGATGTGATAATTCACACACACAAATGAACAATGTTGTAATTTTTATATTCATGGAAATGAAATAACATAAATTGTAGATTATATTATATTAATGATATATATCTATTTAATATCATATATAGATATTAATTCCATATTTATAACCACTATTAAGGTATGGTGATGGAAAACTAATTAAATCAATTCCCTATGTAGTAATCTAAAGTACACACGTATGATTAATTATTTTCCCATTTGACGAGAAATGTGATGGATATGAGTCATTACATCTAAAAAATAATATCATAGTATTTCAATTTTATTGTAATTATTATTTTTAATTTTTTTCTACATATTTTAAGGATATTAATAAAGAATTAAAATAGAAATTATTAATTTAAAATGTGACATTCGACTTAGACAATCTCTTTTCATTAACACAATAACACCTCGAAGGTGTGATTTATGCCTAAAATATGTGTTCTATAACATGGTTAAGGATTATATTAAATTATTTAGTATTATATTGGATGAAATTAATATTTTTTTATGTAACACCCAAGCTTCCACGGTATGTTTCCCTTTGAATAATGCAATGGCGTGCATTGTACGAAACATTGAGAGTCTAACACACCCCAACCAATCAAACTAGCCGTTATGAATAGTAATACCTACTTTTTGAAATTTTATAAATTTTATCTTTCGAAATGGACTTCATTTTTTTGGATTCTTTATATCGAAATTATCTTAAGGTGAAATTTTGGTACTTTTTGGATAACATTCATATTTTGATTAATAGTGAAAATTACTAAATTTTAATTAAAAACAACTTCATTAATAGAAAAAATAAATAATGATAAATTATTAATTTTAGTGGTTTTAAATTGTATTTAGAATATAATTTTACCATTAAATACAATGTTGTTCATTGGATGTAATTTCATATTAAAACCAGACATAAACAAGTGTCAATTTTTTGATAGTTATTATATCTTAAAAACATGCTATTTGTTTTGACGACGAGAATTAATTTTTAAATTAATTAATGAAACTGATATGTTTTGAAATTGTTAAAATAGACATAATTTTTGAATTCATAATATCACATATATCTTAGGCCTAATTTTTGGTATTTTTCTGGAAACATTAATTTTGTGATGATTAGTGAAACCACAAAGTGGTAGTTACAAAACTGAATTTTTCATAAAACATAATTTTACCGCTTCTGTGAGTGGAATTTAGAAAATCTGAGAGAAACAGTTAATATCAAGGAGTAAAATGTGGTTCAATGAGATTAAAATAATTTTTGGTGAATAGTATCTTCTTACTTTTATTTACCACAGTTAAAAGTAAATAGGGTAATTATGGATAAAAATGATATTAATATTACACTAAAACATGTAAAAATTCTATTCGACAAGTTTTCAAGACCAAAAAAAACCTTAGGAGTAAAATTTTTCATTTAGATCCACTTGGATTAGATTAGGACATTTATTATTATTTAATTCAAAGAAGAGTTAAAAGAGTTAAAATCATAGTTTATTTACTAAAACATTTTTAATATAGCGTTATACATAATTTAAATTCCATTGTAAATATTCACTAGAAATATAATAATATTTCATAAATAATTGTGTTTTATTTATAATTTTTAGACCATAAAGTATTTAATTTATTAATGACACAATGATGATGCAGTAATTACCATAATATTGAAATAATAAAATAATTTATATTATAAATACACAAATAAATATAATTTGAATCTTTTTATGAATTAATATAATTTTATAGGTTAATATGACATGTTATGAATGATGTAATTAACTTTATTAGAAGTAATAATTCTGTTATGATTTTCACAAAAATCGATTTTCCAAATAGTGTCAAAATTGACATAAAAGAGTTTTTAAAACAAATATTATATTATTAATTGATATTCAATTCCTAAAAATCTAATGTTTTTTCAAAAGACTTATATAATGATAGGTGTATCATTAATGGAACACTTTTGGGTCTCTTGGAGGTATAAAGTACGTTTATTAACTATATAATATAAAAATACAATGTGACATGGTAAGTGTCAAACTAATTAACTAAGTGTTAAAACTAAAAGATAATGTTAATATAATGACCCAAACCTGTCTATATTTTATTGGTTGAGTTATTTTAGACCCATACCCACCTTAAAATTTAAATAATAAACTTTGGAGCCTTTATAAACTGAATATTAATTTATTATAAAATAATATTTCTAGCTTTTTCAAAGGTTCCCCTCACCCCTCTTATAAAAGGGCACTCCTCCTTCTCATTAATTCACACAATCAATGCCTTTTGGTTTGGCCAAAACCTACCCAAATAATCTCTCAACATCCCTCAATAAAACCTAGAGGCCTTAGTTTGATCAGAAAGGCAATCTATGGATCCCTTTTGATCAAATCAAAAGGAAGAACCTGAAGAAGAGGTAATGTTTTCACCACCATTTTTTCAAGTTCCTTTCTTCTTCCACTTATTATTTCTTTGTTGTTACCATTATAAAATAATAACTCCTGTATATTATATATACATTGATGTTATTATAAACATGGTACAAACATATTTTAGTATCCTATCCATTATATATTATTTTAACATCAAAAGAATGATATTGTCGCTTGTGCGTACGTACGAACTACCGTCTCCACGAACACGATGAGATTCATTCCCATCGTATCCATTCAAGTATAATTCTCATTTGATGATTAAAAATAATTATTAATTACTTGATATAATTCTGGATATGAATATGATAAAACCTATCCATAAAAAACATGGCTTACGTAACAAAGAATATATAAGGAAAACGAGTAAGTTAACACCCGAAATGATGATAATACTAAGATATTATTAACAAATCAATGATAAAAGATCATATATGATATCATATTAATGTAAATGATTCATTTATAATTAAATAAAAATTATATAACCATTATATAGGAGGATAACCTACTGTAGACCAAGGAAAAAGTACAAAGTAAGCGGTTTTTTATCTCACTTTTAATTCTGTGGGAATTCAATTGTTCACCACTTATTTATTACATGTGGTGTGTGTAATGCCCATCTTTGTATTCATTGTGTAATATACTTTAATTAATTAATATTAAAATCATCATTTTTTATCCTTCTTTCATGGGTGTATGTTTTTTATGTTACCAAATCAATAATGGAATTTAAAATATCAATTTCCACTCATTTGGCTTTATGCATACTTTATTAATTATTTTACTCCAAGATTATGTGTAGAATCACTATTAATATGATTATGTCATAATTTCCACTCCCCTTTATGTGGATATAATTTTTATACACATAATAACTCCATTTAAAAATTCTCAAGTCATCGGTATGAAGTTGAGAAGAGTAATTTTAACTCAATTTCCATTTGTTGAGTTAAATGTCCAATTCATTAGTGTTGTTTTTACAAGAATATGTGTGAATGTCATCTGATTGATTTACACTAAATATCCAATAATATTTAGTGTATTTTTATTTTTCACACAAAATTATGTCATTTATTTATCCTTAACCTAATGATATGGTCTTTATAAGAGAATTCATCTCAATTTACATTCCATTTAGAATTATTTATTGTTATACACCAAATAACTTTTATATGGTGTATATAATGTACATTGACATAGTATATCATGTGTCCCTCTATTATCATGATATTATAATGTTTTTATTACCTCAATTATTTGTATTCATGTGTCACTCTTTTTTTTAGAAACTCAAACTAAAATACATTTTTAAGTGTTTTAACGATTTATTCTTCTAAATATTTCTCATTAATGTCCATGTTTTTAAAATGGTTTTAAGGATTTATTTATATGGAAATGAAAGTATTAAAATTAAATCTCGTTTTAAATGTTTCTAATTGTTATGGGACACTTTGATTCTAAAATCAATTTTAAATGGATTCTTGACAAATAGTGTTCCTTTTAAATGATTTCAAGAAAAAGGGGGATATATCACTCTAATTGTTTTGAAGGTTATTTTCATCTATGTCAATTTCCTTCATCATTATCGATTGAGGTTAATATTATACAATAAAATATTCTATATTGTATCGAATGAGTTGTGTTTGACTTTGGATGTGCTATTTTTATACGATTCATGGTTTGTGGATAAAGTATTGACATTTCGTATGCTAGTTTTAATATGAATGTTTATATTATGTTTAAAAATTTTCATATGAGGAATGCATTGGATATAGTATGTGACGGGTGGAGCCCGCTATAGCTCCTCGATGCATCGGTAGGTCTCATGAGACAAACTAGTGTCTTGGAACGAGGATTTGACAAAATATTATTTGTAGTATTAGCATTAGGCCTTGGCTATGTGGTTATGATAGTTTGGAATTATGCATTCTGTCATTAAGAAAGTGGTTATTAATATTTTCATGTGATTATTAGACTAGTAGAATATCCATGTGAATAAGTAAATGGAATTATCTCACTTTATCCTTTCCATATTATGCTGAAGTTCAAGTTTAAAAGGCTTTTGGTTTAGTTATACATTGCCTTATATTTTTTTTATTTATGAAAGTTTCTACTATATTGTTATCCTTTTTGAGCATCTGAGCTCACCCCTTTCAATGTTTTATTTTTCCCAAGATGTGAAGAAGTATTTTATGAATGACCTGCACGGATAGTATGTGGGGATATGAGGACAATATGTTGTTGTATTTTTCATTTTATGACGTACTACAAAGTTTATTAATGTATCTAGTGTTTCCAAGGCTACTAAACTAATCGGTCTTTCGAGACTTGATCTTTCTTGTGATCATGCCGATGTTATGTAATAATGTACTGACTCTGGGTAACTGGGGTCATGGTGTTATCGTTGGTATCAGAGAAATTTTAGTACAAACCTTGGAAGCTAGATTTAGATAAACACTGATTATAGCACATAGACCTAAGATGAACTTTGAAGATTAGTATAGATGAACTTTCTAGAATTTTGGTATTGTAGAGATTTTGTGAGTTTTCCGAGAAATACATCCCTGTCTGGATACGAGCATGTAGAGGTGTCTCTGGAATAGATGTGCCTAGGGGTAAAACCCAAAACACCACTTTGAGCTAGACTCAAACGAGAACTGGTGCACGACAATGGGCCTTCCTGCACTCTTGGTTACGACACTCCCAGGGGATAGGCATAGGATAATTTAAATTTTCTTTACAAACCTATTTGAAGTATTATATATATAAGATGAGAGTAAATGACCTTGGTTAATCCTAATGTGTTTCAAATTGAGAATAAGGTGACATGATAATCTCTAAATGATTTTATGACTACTGTTACTCACGCAATGCTTTCTGGTTTTCGTCAATGGATGCATTCCAAGGAAGTCATAGTGACTTTGAGAATGATGTACAAGGTGGGAATGGAGGTGGAAATGAGAAACAAAATGGACTTTTGATAGGCATAAAAGATATCGAATTTATGCCAAATCAATTGTCCAAAAATATGATCAACAATATATATATTAACCAATTCTGGGACTCAAGAAAGAAGAGAAAGGTGATGAATGATAATAGCTCTAGCAATGGAGACCATGGAGAAAAGAATCCTCAATTTCCACCATGCAGGAAATGTGGAAAGAGACACCCAGGAAAGTGTCTCAATGGGAAAAATAAATTCTTTACGTGCGGGAATGAAGGACATAAAGTGAAGAATTGGCGAAGAAAAATGAAGAGTACTATGGAAGAAGATAAAAATGGTCCCAAAAATCCATTTACAGTAATTTTCCATAAATGTAGTGGACCTGGCCATTACCTGAGTGAATGACCTATTCTATAGGATATTTTCTTTGTCAAATAAGAACCTATGTGGGGATATATGGTTGGAGAAATGTTTAAAAAGTATTAGTGCTCTTTGTTGATGTGTTTACTTTGGAATAATTATCTCTTGTATTTTTAGCCCTGTAGTTTTCCATGTGAGAATGATAATTGAGGAAGAATTATCTTTTCTCTTGTAGATATAGTTATAAATAACCATTTGGTTTTATATGATCATTGGTTTTGAGGAAATTATATGTTATTATAATTTGGGATGAAAATGCAAGGTATGATATAATATTTGTGGTTAAATTATGTTATGGTTATTTTGAGGAATTTATCTCATTTTGGTAATGTTATAAAATATAGTTTTTCAAAAAGGAAAACACGCAGACCATGTGACAACCTGTCGCGTCGGAAAAAGTTGTGGGAATCGAACCCACAACCAAAGTGAGATTGAGATTTATCGCATACCGTTGGACTACGTGAATTCCCTGGTATGTGTGACTATTATTTTTAGTTAAATGATTATATTGATCAATAATAATTTGATTTTGGATCTTATGCCTTATCAAATGAATACCCTTAGTATATTAAAAAGATTTGATGATTAAGCGATAAATGTTATTTTGGATGTTTTTTTCTTTGTTGTGAACACTATATGCCCAAGGAAAATATAAATTTATGGGATTTCATTTGAAGAGTAATGGTGATTTTTTTCAATGTTTTTATTTTGGATTTATAGTGATTTGGGTTATTTATGGAAATGATTAGGTTAATTACATTTAAGTATGCAACTATAAGAGTAATTAATGCCATTTGGAGATACAATTTAATTTGGAAGAATACATTCTTATATGTTTTGGGTTTCAATATTAGTTTGGATTATATTGAATGATTTTAAGGAAAATTGATTATTGAATGGTATTTATTTAACTTTAGGGTATTGATAGTTTAATTTTAGAAATTAAGATTACTGTTTTTTTCTCTTGTGGAATATCCATTTGGGGGATCATCAGATATTATACTAAATATTTTGGTTATTATTAATCTCCAAAGACAAGGTAAATATATAGTTTATCCTACATGGATCATGTATTTAAATAGATGTTTATTCTATCTCTTCTTTTGTGGCCATGTCTTCTTGAATACTCATGGGTCAAAAAATTATGAGTTAGCGGTAAAAAATTATTAAAGAATGAAACTCTAAAAAAATTAAGTATATATCTTGATGTTATTAGTCAATATCATAAATGAATTCCTCTTCCTTATGTAATGTAACTTAAAACAAAAAATGTTGTCCGTTTACTTTTCCTACTGGGAGACTAATGACTGTTTGTCCAAACACAAGTTTGTGATTTTCTTATTGTTAACTTTCTCCTGATCATGTTTTCTAGCCCTCTCCATCAGAACTTAACACTTAGTTTATCGTCTATATCCATGTTTTCTTACATGGAATCCTACTATGGGTTATCTTGGGTGTCCTTTATACCTCTCTTAATTTATTTTAATGTGATAGTTTTATTGACTGTTTTTTCAAGGTGGGACTTTCCATTATATTCTCATGCCCAATTTTAAAAAAATTGCGAGGTCGCAAATTATTGAAGTAGGGGAGAATGTAACAGCCCAAGCTTCCACGGTACGTTTCCCTCTGAATAATTCGATGGCGTACATTGTACGCAACTTCGAGATTCTAACACACCATAACCAATCGAATTAGCCGTTATGAATAGTAATACCTACTTTTAGAAATTTTATAAATTTTATCATTCTAAATGGACTTAATTTATTTGGATTCATAATATCTAAATTAGCTAAGGGTGAAATTTTTGTACTATTCAGATAACTTTCATATTTTGATGAATAGTGTAAATTACTAAATTTTAATTAAAAACAACTTCTTTCATCGAAATAATTAATAGTGATAAATTATTAATTTGAGAGTTTTTAAAGTATATTTAGAATATATTTTTACCATTTAATACAATTTTGGTCATTGGAAGTAATTTCCCATTTAAACCAGACATAAACAAGTGTCATTCTTTTGATAGTTATTATCTCTTAAAAACACGCAATTTGTTTTGACGACGAGAGTTAATTTTTAAATTAATTAATGCAAATGATATGTTTTGAATTTGGTAAAATAGACATAATTTGTGAATTCATAATATCAAAAATATCTTAGGCCTAATTTTTGGTATTTTTCTAGAAACATTCATTTTTTGATGAGTAGTGAAACCACTAAGTAGTAGTTAAAAAACGGAATTTTTCATAAAACATAATTTTACCACTTTTGTGAGTAGAATTTCTAAAATCCGAGAGACACGGTTAATATCAAGAAGTAAAATGTGGTTAAATGAGATTAAAAAAATTTCTGGTGAATAGTAACTTTTTACTTTTATTTACCACTATTAAAAGTAAATAGTGTAATTAAGGGTAAAAATGATATTAATATTACCCTAACACATGTCCTAATTCTATTGGACAAGTGTATCTAGACCAAAAACAACCTTAGGAGTAAAATATTATCATTTAGGTCCACTTGGATCAGATTAGGACATTTATTATTATTTAATTCAAAGAAGAGTTAAAGGAGTTAAAAACAAAGTTTATTTACTAAAACATTTTTAATATAGTGTTATACATAAGGTAAATTCGATTTTAAATTTTTATTAGAAATATAAATATATTTCCTTCATAATAATATTTTATTTATAATATTTAGACAATAAATAATTTAATTTATTTATGACACAAAGATGATGCAGTAATTACTATAATAGTAAAAAATTAAAATAATTGATATTATAAATACGCAAATAAATATAATTTGAGACTTTTTATGAATTAAAATAAATTTCTAGGTTAATATGACATGTTAGGAATTATTTAATTTACTTTTTTAGAAGTAATAATTCTGTTATTATTTTCAAAAAAATCAATTTTCCAAGTAGTATCAAAATTGACATAAAAGAGTTTTTAAAACAAATATTATATTATTAATTGATATTCGATTCCTAAAAATCCAAGGTTAGTCCAAGAGACTTATATCATGATAACTGTATCATTAATGGACAACTTGGGGGTCTCTTGTAGTTATATAGTACATTTATTAACTATATAATATAAAAATACAAAGTGACATGGTAAGTGTCAAACTAATTAACTAAGAGTTAAAACTAAACGATTAGGTTAATATAATGACCCAAACCTGTCTAAATTATATTGGTTGAGTGTTTTTTGACCCATACACATATTAAAATTTAAATAATACACTTTTAAGCAATTAGAAACTGAATATGAATTTATTATAAAATAATATTTCTAGCTTTTCCAAAGGTGTCCCTCATCCCTCTTATAAAAGTGATCTCCCCCTTCTCATTAATTCACACCTTCAAAGACTTTCGGATAGGCCAACCCCTTCCCAAATACTCTCTAAACTTACCTAAATACAACCTAGAGGCCTTAGTTTGATCATAAAGCCAATATATGGAGCCCTTTTGATCAAATCAAAAGGAAGAACCCAAAGAAGAGGTAATGTTCTCACCACCATTTTTTCAAGTTTCTTTCTTCATACACTTCTTCTTTCATTGTTATTACCATTATAAAATAATAACTCCAGTATATTATATATACTTTGATGTTATTATAAACATGGTACAACCATATTTCAGTATTCTATCCATCCTTTGAATGGAATGTCACCATACGTGTGTACGTACGGCTTACCGTCTCCACGTTGTGGTGTAATTGTCATTCAATAAATTATTATTTGGATGGGTATAATAATGATGTGTAATTCATGTAAATAATTAATATAACCTGATAATTATTCTGTTTATATGATATAACATACAATTATATATTATTTTAACATCAAAAGAATGATATTGTCACTCGTGCATACGTGCGGACTACCGCCTCAATGAACGCGAAGAGATTCATTCTCCATCTTATCCATTCAAGTATAATTCTCATTTGATAATTAACAATAATGTTTAAGTGCTTGATATAATTCTGGATATGAATAATATACAACCTATCCATAATAAACACGGCTTACGTAACAAAGAATTTAATGGAAAACGTGTAAGTTAACACCCAAAATGATGATAATACTAAGATATTATTAAAAAATCAATGTTAAAAGATCATATATGATATCATTTTAAGGTAAATGATTCTTGTATAATTCAATAACAATTATTTCACCATTATATAGGAGGTTAACCTACTGTCTACCATGGAAAAAGTAAAATGTAAGGGGTTTATTATCTCCCTTTTAATTCCGTGAAAATTTCATTGTTCACCACTTATTTATTACATGTGGTGTGTATACTGCCCATTTTTGTATTCATTGTGTAATATACTTTAATTAATTTATATTTAAATCATCATTTTATGATCCTTCTTTCATGGGTGCATGTTTTTTATGTTACCAAATCAATAAAGGAATTTGAAATTTCAATTTCCACTCATTTGGCTTTATGCATACTTCATTGATTATTTTACTCCACGATTATGTGTATAATCACTATTCATTTGATTATGTCATAATTTCCATTCCCCTTTCTGTGGATACAATTTTTATACACATAATCACTCCATTGATAAATTCTCAAGTCATCAGTATGAACTTGATAAGAGTAATTTTAACTCAATCTCCATTTGTTGAGTTAAATATCCAATTCATTAGTGTTGTTTTTATGAGAATATGTTTGAATGTCATCTGATTGATTTCCACTAAATATCCAATAATATTTATTGTATTTATATTTTCCACACATAATTATGTCGTTGATTTATCCTTAACCTTAGGATTTGGCCTTTATAAGAGAATTCATCTCAATTTACATTCCACTGAGACTTCTATTTTGTTATACACCAAATCAATTTTATATGGTGTATATAATGTACTTTGACATAGTATATCATGAATCAATTTATTCTCATGATATTATAAAGTTTTTATTACCTCATTTATTTGTATTCAAGTGTCTCTCTTTTGGTTGGAAACTCTAACTAAAATACATTTTTAAGTGTTTTAAATATTTATTCTTCTAAATATTTCTCAATAATGCCCATGTTTTAAAAATGGTTTTAAGGATTTATTTACATGGATATTAATGTTTTAAAATTAAAACTACATTTAAAAGGTTCAAAGTGGTATGGGACACTTTGATTCTAAAATCTATTTTAAATGGATTCTTGACAAATAGTGTGACTTTTAAATTATTTCAGGAAAAATGGGGATATTTCACTCTAATTGTTTTGATTATTATTTTCATCTATGAAAATATCCTTCATCATTCTCGATTGAGGATAATATTATACAATAAAATCTTCCATATTGTATCGAATGAGTTATGTTTGACTGTGGATGTGCTATTTTTATACAATTCATGGTTTTTGGATAAAGTATTGACATTTCCTATGCTAGTTTGAATACGAATGTTTATGTTATATTTAAAACATTTCATATGTGGAATTTATTAGACTTTGTATGTGACGGATGGAGCCCGCTATATCTCTTAGATGCATCGGTAGGTCTCATGAGACAAACTAGTGTCTTGGCACAAGGCCTTGACAAAATCTTATTTGTATTCTTGGCACAAGGCCTTAACAGAATATTATTTGTATTCTTCGCACAAGGCCTTGACTACGTGGTTATGATAGTCTGCAATTATGCATTCTGTCATTATGAAAGTGGTTATAAATATTTTCATGTGATTATTTGACTAGTAAAATATATATGTGAATAATTAAATGGAATTATTTTCTTTTTTTCTTTCCATAAATATTTATTTTTTATTTATGAATGTTTCCGCTATATTTTTATCCTTACAGAGCATCTGAGCTCACCCCTTTCAATGTTTTATTTTTCCCAAGATGTGAAGAATTATCTTATGAATTACCTACAAGGATTGTATGAGGGGAAATGAAGACAATATGTTGTTTTAGTTTTCATTTTATAATGTAATGAAATCTTTATTAATGTATCTAGTGTTTCCAAGGCTACTAAACTAATCGGTCTTTCGAGACTTGATCTTTCTTGTGATTATGCCAATGTTATGTAATAATTCACTGACTCTAGGTAACTGGGGTCATAACGTTACATTTTAAGTGTCTAGAAAACTAAATATGAGGTTCCCTTTTTAAAAAAGATGAGGGGAACTCATGGAATCTCTATAAATAATAATTAATAAAAATTAAATTTTATTTTACTATAGAGAAACAGTGATTAATGTAAAATATATGATGAGGAATGGTATAAATCATCTCATATAATAGTTTTATGAAAATTTTATGTCACATTATTACTATTATCATATAGTTTTAACCCATATTTAACTCTTCCAATTTTTACTATGAAAACATGGATTTGTAAAAGTTGATGGTTAATATAGATACTACACAATTCTAAAAGAACCTTAAATGGATCCTGGATGATATTGTTAACATTATTTAATAATTTATAGATATTTCACATTATTTTATATCAATTAATAAAATATTATTTATTATAAAGTATCATTAATTTCATTTTTATCCTTATTTATTACATGGATTTTTAAAAAATTAAGACAAATATATCCAAAAATTATTAAAAATATACATATTATGTTAATTAAATATTGAAAATTTCTATATGAAATTAATTGTCTAAAATTTATTTATTTTAATATATTAGTTATAACTTCTTTGATATTTTAATTAATAAAATAATTAGTACATCATTATTGTGAAAGAATTTCTGTTAATTTTTTATTGAATATAATTAAAAATAAATTACCATAATCAAGGTAAATATTTATCATTTCAAATTACTATTTATAGTATAACATTGAGTCTAGAGGACACATTATAAAAAATATTTTATTTAACATGAATATGATTATGAAATCATTTCCATTTCATTAAATAAAATATTATCAAGGTCATAATCACTTATAAATTGAGAAAATGCAAATATTCAAACCATGGGGTATTATGTACTATTTATTTTCATTTAATAAAATCGGGATAAGTTTAATTTTTTCTATTTTCCTTGTCATATTATATTTATCCTTTATTACTCATTTTTTAGCATATTTACCCTTTACTATGGTCATTTTCTTTACCAAATTCACTATTCATATTTCCCAGTAATATGTATTGATATACTAAATTTTTCCCTAATGATTAAAAATATGGAATCTATTTTTAAAAAATAAATTCACAGAACATTCTAAAATACATTTAAAATTCATCCTACAAATGGTACGAAACAACTTCTCGTTAAAGTAACAATGTTTAAAATTTTGAAAAGATTTTTTGTCCAATTGTAATAATAATTTGAATCAAATGAATTTAATTAGAATTAATGATCTAGAAATCAATTAATTATTCAATAAAATAAAATTAAAATATAATTTAACAATAATAATTTTTTGATGAAAATTAATCTTTCAATTAAAATTATAGAATTTTAAACTATTATTTCAAAAAATGATACTTATCAGAAAATTAAAAAAATTTCTACTAAACAAAATATTGATAATTATTTTTCAAAAATAATGTTTACTTTTTCAAATAAAATTTATAAAAGTAAAATAATTACTCCTAATACAAGTCTTCTATTAATTTTAGTTAAAATACGTTTTCTTTAAATACAATTTCTCTGTGTAAAATTGAATGTGATCATATATTATTACAAAAATCTGTTGAAGGAATGTAAAAAATGTATAATCATGTTTATAAATAATATAGTTAGTCATATTTAACCCCACAATTCTAATGGTAATGCAATAAATATCAAATATAAATAATAAAATTTAGTTGTTTTTTAGGATCAATGTCGTGTATATTTTACTCTATTGAACCTATTATTTCCCTTTAAAGTCTTAGAAAGTTACACCCCCATCAATAAATTGAAAAATCACAATTTTAAATATGTCATTTTAACCAGGGCTCTAAAATAAGATATACTTATACTATATTCACAAATCAAAAAAACTATAATTAAAACATCCAAATTAGATGAATGAATGGGAAGAATGAAGGTAACCTAAGATAACATGTTATATGATTCCATGTATGAAAACAATTACATGGATATGTGAACTAACTATAATTTTTTTTGCAGAGTGATAGAGAATATGTTCATCTCAAAGTTAATATTCACCAAACTGTAAATATATGATGGGTAAAAAAGATATTGATTTCATAGTTTGAACAGTAAACAGATAATGTCTTTATCAAGATAAATTTATTATTAATGATTAATTATTTTACTACCTACAACAAAAAAATAATGAAATATATTTACTTCAAAAGGGGATATTCAAAATTTTAAATATTCCCAACACAAAAAAAAATCTTCTTCTACAAATGATTTGTATTCAAGATGAATTTATGATTTTTGATGCTCTATAATAAACACTCATATAATCACATAATCCAAAACATATTTACTATCTATTTATCCTGTACTGAAACATTAACCAAAACCCAAATTTTTAGTACAAGATAATGAATCTCCCTAAAAATTGTAACACCCAATGTACAACATAAATCATTTAAAAAACCATCCCCAAAACATTTATAGACTAAGAAATAAACCCAATATTCAAAATTAATTTATCACATTGTCTCCCAAATAACAGAAATCACATTTATTAATTAATACCAACAACTAAAATTCCCTAATTAGATATTCTCCAAGACATGTAAACAATTTCCATAAATAACCTAAATCAACATAACTTAACAATAAAATCATATTTTACTCCAAAAGATAATTCATTTTTTATTGAACATAATATTGAATTTACCTTATTCATATAAAAATCCAAAAATAGTAAATTTATTCCCAAATAACACTAATCACTTAATCTCTAAAATAATCTTGATATCATTATTAGGAATTTGATAAAACAAATTTTCCCAATATCATATTATTATGAATCTATAAAATAGATTAACTATTGATAAATATTCATACTAATTGGGACTTCATGTTGGCCGGTGGTAGGTGATGTAACCATTTCACCCTTCATTTGTGGTTTAAATTTTTGACGCATTGTAGACATGATGGATTTTTATATGGTCTATAGGTTATAAATTTAAAAAAAAATTAATCTATATAAAAATTCATAAATTTGATAAACATAAAAAAATATTTTTAATATGTTTTAACCTCACTGTATATCTCATACCTTTTATTTTATTCATCCGAAATGTGATAAAACCTAATTACATCAGATGTTATTGTCTTCAAATATTCTAATATTCACCTTAAATTATCATAAAATAAATCTTCATAAGGGTTTCTAAGAGACTTATCTTATTATCAAACATAAAATTAAAATCCCATGATGACATTTAAAACTCTTAAGAAATCATTATAATCTCAAGAGTTGTTTAAAAAATCATCTAATACCAAATATAAGGACTTTATCTCGAACCTTATATATTATAATTACATTTGACTGTAATTCATTTGCTATAATTTCCAAAGATCTTTTAGGTTATTTACTCTAGATAATTATAAAAAACAATTATATGGTAAAACCATAAATTAAATGTGTAAACTTTAACTCAAAATCCATTATTTTCATCTATGTTTAACCATAAAAAATTTCATCCCCTGACTATTATTTATGATTATCCCCTTAATCTCATTATTTTCTCTATTCCACCATAAATCTCATGAATTTTATTAAAAATTGGGGATGAGGCCAAATTCTATATTAGGGAAATAATTAATGAGATCAATTGGTCTAGTGAAAACATGAAAACCCATGAAAACCTATTTCTTAAAAACTAATTACTAAGTAAAAAATAAATAAAGTAGTATAATTGGGACATCATAATAATAAAACCCTTAAAAACCATTAAAAATGTTGTAACCATACAATCACATTCCTCCACTAGAGTGAAAAATTCATTGAAGATTTATAATATGGATCTCCCTTATATATTTTATATGTCAGACTCCCTCGTGAGCCACAATGGGGATCATCCATACATATAAGCTATATCCATCTCACCCATAACTCATGAGCTATAATGTGGTTCATCCCATCGAATAATCCATATCACACTCACCCATGAGATATAATTAGACTCAAAATATCATATATATAGATCGGGCTTACGGATTTCATTTATACTCCAACTAATATATCATGAATAAAATTTTTTCATATATCAAAATAAACATTTCATTAAAAACAATTTTGAAATTAAAAAACCATCCACATAATAATTAAACCCTTTTCATAGAAAATAAATATGAAAAATTTTAAACGAAAAATTAATGATTTATCATTTCATGAAATTGTAAAATCATGGTCACACCAAATATATTAAAAAAACTATACATTTTACCATTTTAAAACGTTCTAAATGTACAAATTTAAATTATTATTTTTTAGAAGAATATCATTTACATAAAATAATAAAAGTAATATATTTTGTAAAAAATGGATAGAAATAAAAAAAAATTAAAATTAAAATAATAAATTTCATTGGACTAAATTCATTAAATTGATTTTACAAACGTTGACCAAAAAGAGAAATATTTAAAAATATAATTTTTGTTAGAACATTTAAATGATGTTTTTATGTTAATGCATCCCTTAAATTGAGTCTGAATTGTCATTTATGTGTTTTAGATTCCAAAATAATAATCCTAGGTAAATTTTTTACCATATTGATTTTTTTTTTCTGAGTTATTATTACCTTTATATCCCTTATAGATGTGTTCTAATTATTACTGACTTATTTATGTTCAAATTAAATGTTTTGATAAAATTTAGTAACATGGTCCAAAATTAATTTGTTATAATGAATATAGTCAAGGTGGTCATTGAACCATAATATCAATAATTATATTCATGACATAATTATTATTATTCTCAATCAATCATACATTTAATTCCATCAAATTATTTTGGTAATGAAATATGAACTGTGTTATAATCCTATAAATGGTAGCTTGTATATACACATTTGTAATGTTTCTATTTTTTAATGATCATTATAGAAAGAAATTAAGTATACTTTTATCATTCCAAAATGTTTATAAATCATAAATACATTTTTAATCATTTTAGTAAATATATATATATATATCAACTTGGTGAAAAGGTGATGAATAAAGAATCACATCACTTCATGTATGTTATAATTTATATGTATGCATAAATGAAAATAACATTTTTATATAAACATAAAAGTAAAAACAAAAAAAAATATTATAAATTCAAAATGATAAATATGTAATGAATATAATATATACACATTAATTCAATAATGAATACCAATAATAAGGGATGGTGATTGAAAATGAATAAAACTTGTCTGTGTGGTTGTAGTCCTTCATACACACAAATAGTTAATTCTTCATACATTTGATGGAAAATGAGTAAGATACAAGTCATGACACAAAAATAGTAACATTTAATTATATTTGGTATTCTGGATTTATTATTTTGGATTTTTTTTGAATATGTTATGGATTTTAAGGAATAAATAATACAGAAATATATGATTAAAAATGATACCTCTACCTTGAATAATCTCCAACTATTAACATCTTAACACTTATAAATAGATTGTTATTCCAAAAATAAGGTCTATATAATGTTTATATGGATTATAATAATGTATTTATAAAAAAAATTGTGAAATCAATCTTTATATGTGAATAAAATTGAATAAAAAGAGCCCTTTTATAAGATAGGGGTAGGGTGCTCTTGGAATTTCTCAAACAATTAAATTATTATTAACTTACATTTAATTAAAAATCACGAAAAATGATTAATAATTCTAGTATTTGACAATTTTTGGTATAAATAAACTCATAAAATATTTTTTCCCATTTATAGGTCACATTATTACTCTTATCATTTAGTTTTATCCCTTATTTAACACCATTAATTCTTACCAAGACAACATGGAGTTTTATTTTATGAGGTTTAATATAGTTACTTTAAAATTAAAAAAAATTAAATCGATCATGGTTGAAATTTATAAAATTATCCCATTTTCATTTCTGAATTTATGATTTTAATAATAATTATATCAGTTAAAAAAATAATATTTTTATAAAATAACATTAATGGAAATTTGGATGCAATTCATTACTTTTACTATTATGAAAATAAGTAAAAACATGATATCTTCTAACGAACTATTTAGATAAATATATAATATGTCATATTTATATATAATATTTGTTTATTCTATTTATTATTTCAAGTTATATATATTTTTGTATTTTTAATATATTTATTTTATGTTTCCATTATTGAAATAATTACTACATCGATGTGTTGAAAGAACATATGGTAATCATTTATTAAAAAAATTAAAAATAAGTTACCATGATATTTATATATATATTAAATTTAAATATACTATTTATAATATGACCTAGGAACTTTACAACCCATAACAAAAAAATATTTTATTTATTAAAAATAATAATATGACATCTCTTTATCATTAAATAAAATTTTTTTGTTGTCATAATGATTTATATAAGACAAAAGAAGGCCGTATTTTAGTACAATTATTATTATAGACTATTATGTTTCATAAAATAAAATTTGGTAAAGTGTTAGGTTCATTTTATGTCCTCTTCATAATATTTTTCCCCTTTACTACTTTATTTTTACCTTAATTTCCATTTACCATGGCAATAAAAATTAACCAATGTCACTATTTATACTATAAAAAATAACTGTCATATTTACTAAATGTTTACCTTTTCATTCAATATTTGTAATTTTTTTTCAAATATATTAGGAAAATAAGTTTCATAAGTTGAATTCAAAAATAATCCCACAGATTGGATTAATGAACAAGTTCATAAAGTATAAATGTTCAAAAGTATGAAATGTTTTAATATCCAATTTCATTATGAAATTGATTCCAATAAACTAATTTGGATTTAATGATGAATAATTGAAATTATTTTTCATTAAATTCGTTTTAAAATTAAATTTTTTTAAATAAATTATTTAGATAGAATGTTAGTTTTCAATTCAAAATAAAAATTTTCACTATTTATCATTAAAATGTAACTTATTATAAAAATACCAAAAATTAAAACAATTTATATTTATATATTTATCATTAAGAAATGTTTTTATTTTCTAAAATTATATTCTTTATTATATCAAAAAAATTTATAGAAAATTTTTCCCATTAAAAGATGGAAAAATGTCTTAAAAAATGCATTTTTTATGTGTAAAATTGGATTTATTTTTTTCTAATTCATTTCACATATATATAATTCTTGTGAATAATAATAATACTAATTTATATAAATAATAGAGTTAATCCTTATTCAAAAATATCATTCTAAAATATTGGTGATAAATATCAAATTTAAATAAAAATATTTAATTGTTTATTTAAGCTCAATGTTGACTATATTATATGATATCAAACATAGAAATTCGTTTTAAAATCAAATGATGTATCATTTTTTATACCAATCCATTGGAAATTATGGATTTTACAAATATCATGATATACCTCTAGTTTCTTCAATTTATCCTCTCTCATATCCAAGATGTGTTTTGTATATCTCTTCATATGAAGTATATACCATAAACATCGCATGTACTAAAATCTATTTTCATATCAATCGAGAATAATATTTATTATGTGGAAAAACTAGTGGGGTATTGGATCAAAAAAATAATTTCCCATTAGACATGACCACCCACATGGTCAATGTTTTGTAGAAAAACAGCTAGTTCTTGGATGCTGCATGGGAACACGAGAATATTATGAGGATGAAGTGTCCCCATTTGTTTGTATTAGAGTGATGAATTTTGAGGGATATATTAATCTCAATGGGGTAGAATGTAACAAATAGTATTTTTATGAAATAATTTATTTAATAAATTTTATTTCATATATGTATTAAATTACATGAAACATTATGTCAATCGTGTGTTATATGAAAACTTGGTATATATGACACTACATTCAGCATTATGTTAGCTTATGTGACACATGACAAAATGTATGATAAAAATGACTTATTTTTAATAAATTTATTTAAACTAGAATTTTATAATATGATAATCATAAATTAAAATTTAATAAAAATTAATACTATTTAGAAGTTATTTATAATTATAATATATAAATAAATAAAATTTATAATGAAAATCATAATTATTTATAAAGTATTTATATGTTTGGAAATAATATTTTCTCAAAATAAATGTTTTTTAATTATTCTATTATCAATTAAATAAAATTAAAATTTAACAACTTTTTTAAATGAATATTATTAAATAAAAATTATTTTATAATTCATAATTTCAATTTTGACTAATTTTGAAATTTCATGATTTTACAAAAATGTTTACATTTTTATGAGTACTGAAAACTAATGAGTTTTAAATTAAAACATCATTTTAATTTAATTAATTTGTGATAATAAATATATATTAATATTATTTTAATGTTTATTTACTGTAATTGTACATCTATTAAAATATATTTTTTTTATTTTAATCAATTTTATATTGAAATTAAATATAATGATATAGAAACTTTTTATCATTTTTTATTTAAATCATTCTTTTCACATCACGATAGTGAGATTATTAATGAATTATTTTTTTTCCACTTCGGTGATTATATTTTTTCAAAATATATTACATATTTCGAAGTATAATAATTTATATTTTCCAACAAGTAGATCTTATTTTTTACCCAAAATAATTGTGATCATAATAAAAATTAAAAAATGTGGTTAAAGTAAAATTGGGTTTATTAGGGGTAAATTTAAATGATATGGGAAATATTATGCTATAAATTTTTATTTAAACCAATTTATAGAAATATTTTGAACTACATACTCTTATGTTTGATAATCGACTATTTTGGACCCATCTAACACATAAAAATTTGGTTGAAATTTACTATATCAAAAAAATTCAGTATTCTAATCACATTACTTATTTATGTTCTCCTACTATCCCCAATTACACATTACATCACACCAATTAGGTTTAAATAATCTTTACCCAATTAATTCCAAAATTCCATAACCTCATCATTGAAGACTAATTTTGAATTTAAACAAACCCAATGAATGCTTTTAGTGAAATCCTATAAAGGATACCTGATGAAGATGTATTATTCATCAACAAATTTTTTTATTTTATTTCTTCCTAAACCACCATAAATTAGTTTTATCTCATTATTATATAATAATATTAGAATACTTAGTATACTGTTTCATTTTTATGTTATGTTCATGACCTGAAACAACAGACAATTCCATCAATTTAGTTACGAAATCATCATTCATGTGTACTAATGACTATTGCATCGCAAACCAATGCTATTAATTTTTTCATTACCCCCTATTAGGGTTGAAAAAAATGAATTTCATACAATTTATAAATTATATTAATTACATTAATTATATTATTCTACTTCTATAATTTTTATATTACAAATTCCTTCATGAATTCTATTTTTTTATATATGATAATTTCGTTCGTGTGTATGAAAGACTAGCATATTATGAAGCGATATTATTCATTAATTATATAAGTCAAATGTATAAATTTTTTTATTAATATTAATATGTGATATATATCAAATAAAAATTATAATCTAATTGTAAATATAATTTAATTTTATTTCATTCAAACCTAAAAGAAAATAAAAAACGGCATTCATTCATAACAATGAACTAACTTCTCCATGAACGGTTCATTTAATTTATTATCACTAAATTTCTTAGATTACTGTAAATAAATAAATACAAAATATATTTTATATTTATATAATTTTTTAAATTCTATATATTATGAAATCAAGACTAAAATGATAGGGTAAAAAATAACAATTCAAAATATATACAACAAAGTGGTAATTACATAAAACATAACTTTATAATTTATTTATTAAATATAGAGTAATATGAAATCATAATAAAATAATACATGTTATTAAATATTTTAATATTATTATATGATAGATTAATTATAAAATTTTATTAAATATATAGTACTTTTAAATTTTTACACTGGAAATCAAGATTAAGGTAATTATATTTCTACTCTGGCATTTATTTCTAAAATAATTATTCCACATTCACCACTTATTTTTTTCTGTGGGGAATACAGAATATAATTAATTGATATATCTTGAATATTTCTCTTTTTATGAAAATTAGTTTTCCATTGATTTTAATCTTTTATAAAGATTACGATTCATAAGTGACTCAAGAAGTAATGGTATTTTTGTCTCAATTCTCTTTCATATAGAATTACATAATCTTATGAACCTATATTAATTAATTAGGGGTATATTCATACCCGTTGGCACGTAATATCATTAATTTAATCATTTTCAGGATATTTTATGTTTCATTTAATGGTATTCCTTCATGGGGTTATGAATCCAGTTTACCAAAGTGTTAATGATTTTACATTACAATCTCATATATTATTAGGATTATTTAGGATCAATTACACAATGTATAGATCTCATTATATACATATCAAAAAAACATATTGAATTTATTCTCTTATCGTTATTCATTATATGATCATTTAATTTACTAATTTTCCACTCATTTCAACATATGACAATTTTGAAAATATTATTAAGAATAACAACCATTATTTCTCTCTTTGATCGAAAATATGCCTCTTTCTAAACCATGGTTTCTGAAAATGTTTTCATATTTATATTCTTAATATTTTATGATTTTTAAAATAACTTTTCCAATTTATGCATTACTGTAAACAATTTAATGTAATATATGTGATTTTTTCAATTCATAAATGACAACTTCACATTTACATAAAATTGGAAATGAATCATTCTTTTAATGTGTACGGGTTGAATGAATTCTTTTTAAAAAAACCCAATAATTTTTTAAATTTTACTTTACAATTTTCATTGTTATTTTCATTGAATAATGTTATCCAAATTTTTTATGTTTTCAAATGATTTATTAAAAGTTGTAGGATTATTTTCCACTAGAAATGTTTTGTTCATCATTCATAAAATATTTCACAAATAATATGGAATCCTTCTTGTTACCTAATACATAATGGGGTTCAGGATGCTAGGATACCACTAATATTATTCCTTTGTATGGTTTATTTGGTAAGTGAAATATTTATATGTTATCGATTTATCTTCTATGGGTTATACCATGAAAAAAATATTATCAATCATGCATCCTTCCAGGGGTTATTCTATGATCATATGATTAATAAACCTCTCTCCATTCCAATTATCAGGAAATTATTAAATATATATGATAACCATTTAATTACTGGGGTTATGATATAATTAATTTTTAAGATCTTGTGGCATAAATAATTTTTTTCATTATTACATGTATGGTAACTATATATCCCTCCAATATATTAGGTAAAGATGTATATATCTCATGTCATAGACATTTTTGAAATGGAGAGTGATCCCAGTACAATAAGTAATATGTGGATTAGGTAGATAACCCAGTTCAGTATGAAAAGGCCTGAATGATGACTGAACATGATATTATAAATTGATTATTCTACTAATATGTTATTGGTAGTGATCCTAGAATAATATTTAAATGATATTGTATACATATTTTTATGACACAAATTATATGCCTTATGAAATTGATGACATATCATGGATCATATTCATTGTTTCACATATGGTTTATATTTCATGAATTGGTAATATTTATTCTAGGAATCAGGATTATGATCATAGATATGCAGTGCAAAATTTACACATTATATGCTCATGTTATGATACACTTATTCTAATGTTATTCTTCTGTATCTCCCTTACAAACCATTAATGATCATATGATATCACCATTTATTATTATTCTATTCACTATGTTTTGAGGTTATTTATTTTGTATGATATTTATAATAGGGGATTTAATTTAGATGAATTTAGTGGGATATTATGTATGCATATTTTGGAAAAATATAATTATTACTTGTTGTTAAAGATAAAAATCTAATACGTCCTATACTATGTGATTATGTAATGTTATAAATATACAAAAAAATGATGCAACTACTATGTATGATAATAATGGGGTTCCATATATGGTATCAAAGGATATATTTAGTTGACCGTTAAAAACTAAAATGGTAAATCATTATTGTGATCTCAAAGTACATGTCAAATGTTATGTTTAAGGATGAGTAAATTTATAGGAAAATATCATTGAATTTTGATCATCTAAAGAGTGAGTTATTTTCTAAAAATTAAATCCATGTCTAGATAAAAATTGATGATATTGATTTGGAATAGATATAACTAGGGCTGACAACCTTGAAAATAGAATTTTGAGCTAGGCTCTATTGGGAATGTGTGCATGATAATGGGCCTTATTACTGTCTATGATTAATGGTCCTAGTGAATATCTTTTTTAAATTTACAAATAAATTAGGTATCATCATGGATGATTTTAATGTAATTTTTCTTTAAATAACATTATATAAACCAATGTTTTCAACAATGGATAAAATCTTCTATAATTTTGAAATACTTTATGTTATTTTTTAGGATTATATAGTTCCCTAAAATTATTATCTTTTATTTCAAAAGTGTTTTCAGTTTTACTGAATGTATTAAACTCAAAGGAGCCACATTAATGATATGAGTGATTGAAAATACTACTATTTTTCTCTTCATAATCCAAATTTTATGGGATATTCATTTCATAATCTCTTTTTTAAACTCATATAGCTTTCACAAGCAATGAACCATGAGAAAGATCCAAATTAGGAATGGTGGGAAAAATTTTCATTTGAGTTCATCATGATGAAACAGCCACATTCTATTATTGCATTAAATTATTTTATTGTTATTGAAAAATTGATTAGTACTAATTAAATGATATTCTACATACTCCAATTTTCGTAATAATAAAAGCTTAAATTTTTCTCTCCACCATTTCTATGGTGATGTAGGACAATAGTGGAATATTATAAAGAATCTGAGGAAATACGATGAAACTGAATACTTGTATTGGGATGTGTTTGTGAATATATTTTTCCAAAAGTTAATTTCATATGGTTTTCATATGGTTATGGATAATGAGTTTCATGAGTTAAGTCAAATGGATGATGAATTTTTTGGTAGGTATGAGGAAAATTTTACAAGAAGTGATAGGTATTCTACTAGTTTGATCATTCATATATTGTCAAATATTGATCAATTCATTAATGAATTAAAATGAAGTCTCTAAAGGAATTTGTACATAAGAGAATTTCGTAGGATTATTAGGATTTCTTTACGTTCTATCATGGTGAAAATATATGTTTGAGTTATGTAACAGTCATAAATAATTGAATTTAAGTAGAATATAGAGTTCAAAAAATCTAAAAACATGGAGAGAAGAAGTTGCAATTTCTTTTAAGCACAATGTTAGGGAAGAATCATTGTGGAAATTTTCTTCATGGGAACACTAAATGTTTTAAGTGATTAAAAAATTCCATCAAGAAATGTATTACTAAAATGATGTGATGAGGTAATCCAATATGGTGAATAAAGAGAAATATATAATGAATATACCTACCCCACTTTAGTTCCTCAATTTTATGAAAAATATGAATTATGATAAACAATTCCCAAACCAATGGGTTAATTATATTGATTAAAATATCATCTTTGGTCTAGGGAAGATGGGACATCTCATGCGATCACTATTTCATATGAGGGTTGGGTTAAAGATGAGTTAAATGTTACTGATATCATCCACTCTAAAACGGATAATCATTTATTATAATTTTGATCTACCCATTATGAAACATGTAAATAATTTTGTAAGGTTATCAAGATTCCACCTCTAAGATTATATATAGAGTTAGCAGTCAAAACACCTAATTTTATGATTATTTTATCTCAAGTTCGTGATTCATATTTCTACGACATCAGTTTTAATGTTCTTCTTGAAAATCATTTCATTAGTTATATGGTATATTTTGATTTCATACTATGAATGGAGTATATTTTTATACATAAAACCATGATCAATTGTTGTAAAATGGATGTCATGATTTATATTCCTAAACAAAAAATGATCATATATCAATGTTGTAAAGACCTGACCCCATTTTCCCAGATTTTGTGCCTTAATTCATTATATATTAATGATTATAATAACATAAAATCATTACAGAACAAATACTATAGTAGTTTTTGAATACCATATACATATTTATTTTCAACATTACATCTTGAAATGTAAAACAATATAGATATTCCGTTAATAGCATCCATAAATCATAGGTTACCCCTGAATGTCATTCCTAATAATCCTTTTCATGTTTTTGGAAGATGAAATATAAGAAAGTGGTGAGCTCAAATTCTCCATAATGTTAATCAATACATCTGAAGATATCATAAAAATAAACATTATGGATTTTGAATAACTAAAAACACATTCCCATAAAAAGAAACATGAACACTTTATTGCATGGATAAGAGATGAATAAATAATTCCATAGTAAAGTATAATAATGGGTATTATATTATTTGAATAGCCTTGTGAACATTCAATTTCATGTTTCATAATGATGTAATCCCATATTATGGACATCATTATCATACCATCAAGGCCTCATTCAAACATTAAATAACTATTTTGTCAAGGCCATGTGACAAGATCGTAGTTTTCCTCATTAGACATATCGATACATCTTGTTTATATTGTGGGCCCAAATATTCACATACTATTTATAATTCATTCATATTTTTAATGGGAAAAAACATAAAAAACATATTCATTTATATTGAAACTGACATATGAAATGTAAATGACATTCCTCGAATATTAAAAATAAACTGTAACAGTTTGGAGTAAATTGAGGATTTGTTTTAAGATCGTACATCCACAGTAAAAATAACCATAAACCATTAAATTAAATATGGTATATGATCTCCTAAATTATTATTCACAATAATACAAACGAAACAACAAGACTTTCGAAATATTTGAAGATACTTTAATAAAATCATTGACTACTTCTTGAGAAAAATACACTTTTACATTGAAAAGAAGAGTTCATTAGAAAAGTATTTTTATAAAAAAAATCATAAATGTTATTATTTTAAAAATAATTTTTTTTAAAAAATTAATTGTTTCTAAAAATAGATTATATATTGTCCTTGAAAATAGTTAAGAATATAAGAAATTCCAGTGAATCGGGACTATATATTTGAATGATTTTTTGAGAGATCATTTTAAAATATTGAAATCCATAGAAAAAAAAGTATAATTATGGTTTGTAAACATGAATATAAAATTCTAGTAGTATATATTATAATTAAATATTAATAAATATTAAATTAATTTATTTATGTAAAGAATAAGTGTAATTTTATTGAAAATGGTGGATCAGGTACAAAACCCTTTCCTTCAGTCTTATGGTGTTCTTCAGATGACCTTTGTTTCCTCGATAACAAAATTTAATTTATTAATTTATATATTTAGAACCTATTTACTATATATTATATTTATTATATCCTTATTAAGTTCACTCATGGCCTTCTTTACGTGTTTAAGAAGTTCAATATTATTGTTTGGGATTATTTTTTTGGTATTCATAACTGGTTTACTTATATACATGTAAGGATATATATGTAAGTGGATAATGGTTGCCCAGAATAGAAGTTTTAATTTTTTTAACATCTAGAAGATTAAATTGTTGAAAAATTCAATTGGTTTTTTGGAATGAAGATGAATCATTATATAAAACATTAATGAAAATTATTTGGGTTAATTTTCTGTTTTTTGATCCCAACTAACTCATCTTGATTTATAAATTAATATCATCTGTAAAAAATAATTTTAAAACCTTAAATATGTTATAATACATATTTTATATTCTATTTCAACCATAAAAATTGTTTCATGGATAGTATATAATATATTAATATAAATTTAAAACCAATCATATTTGAATGTGGTAAATTAACTAATCTTGTATGGTGTTCTCATTTCTAGTATAATAGAAGGCGAAAGAATATAAAATGATGAATTATTCCATTATAATAACAAATTTCCTGTACATGTAAGGTACTGGAGTTATAATAGAATTTGAATTAATGGAGTTTAGGAAATAAAATGAAAAAAGGAACTCTAAATACAATAAATGAAATGGGGAATTTACTTCTTGAAGTTATTTACCTTGACCGCCTGTTTATGGGAGAGGTTTTGGTATTTTTATGAGAAAAAGTGTTAATAGTCCTGGTGGAGGAGATAGGGTGGTGTTTTCAGCTAAATTTAGACAAGGAACATGTCTTTAGAATAGTGAAGATAATAGAGATTAAGGGGTGGTGGGGTTTATAGTTCAAAGGAGAGGTCAATTTTCAATATCTTATTCATTATATTATTATTTCCCTGAAGATAACCAATAATGTTGATTAATGTGACCCATAATAGTAAGAAGTTCATGTGAGTTCAAACCCAGAGTTATTACATCTTCCTAGATAGATATAATCGTGTATTTAACAGATAATGTATATATATGGTATATTACATCATTTTATTATTCATAAAAAATGTGAGTATTTCAGAAAAATAATAAAATTCACCCTAAAAATTTTTTTAAAAAATTTAAATAAAAAATTAACTTTTATTTTTTAAAATAATAATATATATATGTGATTATTTTAATTTTTGAATACAAATAATAATTTATTCAGAAAAATAATAATTTTGAAACATTAATTTTTTTATATTACCTTGAAAAATTAATCAAGATCTCATTATATTAGAACCAAAAGCATATAGAATATTAATATGATTCTCTATTCCTAAGGGTAGTATTAATATTAATATTTATATATTATAATGGTGAAGTAATATTCACAAAAAATTAAATTTGTCTTATCAGACTCTAAATATCTTACTGAAGATAACCGTGTTTATCAATTTTTTCAAATTCAAATCATTGATGTGGAAAAATTATGTTTACAATCTAGGTAAGATAAATGTGGTGTTTTTAGGGACACTATATTTCATGAATTCAATGTTAATTTTATTTCTAAATCTTTTGGGTGCTACATTCTCCCCCCTTATGAAAATTTCTTCCTTGAAATTACTAGAATGTTACATCACAAAAAGTATTGGGAACTTATTTATCACATGTTCCTTAGGCTTTCATGTTACTTCGTCAATTTTTTTTCAAACCACCATTACCATCCATGTCATCTAATTCCTTATCACCCATTCCCTAGTGTCTAGAATATGGATAATATCTTCACAGTATGATAATTCATGTTCCAATTATATACCTTCATAAGTGAGGACCTGCATTGGTTCTAGCATGTACACTCTCAACAATGATATTTGGAACACATTGTGTACTTTAGGCAGGCTATGCATCATTTATTAATGATAATCAATATCTCCAAATCTTTCTAGAATTTTAAAAGGGCCGATTCTCCAAGTTGTAGTTTCACTTTCTTCCCAAATATTATAACACCCTTCCATGTTGATACTATTAAGAAAACATGACCTCCAACTTGAAATTAATAATCGTTTCTTTTATTATCATCATAAATTGTTTTCATTCTTTTAGTTCCTTTAATTTGGGTCTGGATAGTAATACCATCATTGTTTTTTCTCCACATGTTTTGAACACGCAAGCATTCTTTCATTGACTTTATCCCAACATGTTGGTGTATGGCATCTCTTTACATACAATTCTTCATATGTTTCAATTTGAATGCTTCATTGGAAACAATTATTGATTTAAAAATCATCCAAAGGTAAATACTAATCCCACATACATGGAAAATAAGGTGATCTTGATATGAACATGTCTTCCAAATTTTAGATCGTCCTTTATGATTTCTCGTCAGTTTGAGGGTGATAATAAGTACTCAATTGATGATTAATATCCAAAGCATTATAAACACTTCTATAATTTCATTTCCAATCAAGGATCATGACCAGTAACTATTAAAAGAGGTTCTCCATAAAATCTTATAAAATAATTGATATAGATTAGTGCGATGAGATATAGTGGAAAATCCTCTCTTATAAATAGGAAATGTGTAGATTTTGTATGTCTATTCAGAATTACCCAAACATCATAATTTCTCCCTTGTGTTTTGGATAATCTAGTGAAAAAAACATGGTCATGTCATCCCATTTCCATGCAAGAGTAGGTATAGGTTGCATGAACCCTGGAGGATGATGCCATTCAGACTTCACTTATTAATAGACTAGACATAAAGGTACATATTCAGCAATTTCTAATTCCATGTTTTCCGAACATAAATGTTAATTCAAATATCTATACATTTTACTACTACCATGGTTTATAGAAAAATTAAAAAGATTGGAATCATCTAAAAATTCTTTTTTACTATGGGTATTTCTGGAACTTAACGTAATTTCCCATATTTTAGAATTACATCTTCATATACAATGTCTTGCAACATCCCATCATCCAAAAAACTAGTTTCCATTTGATGACTCTCATTATCAGGCTGATAACATTATATTATTTCCAATAAATATTGTTGGGAAACCAATAAAAAAGATAATGATGTTTCCCCTTCATTGATAATTTCCATGTCCATCCTTAATAGATCCATGAATATTGGCTCCCTTTAAATCCTTATTTTTTTTAAAACTCCATGATATTTCCTTCTCAATGCATCAATTACCTTGTTTTCATTTCCTGGGTGGTAGTGTAAAGAAAAATCATAATACATTAGTAGTTCAAGACTTGGACTTTTCTTTATATTGATTTCTTTTAATGAGAATATATATATGTTCGAGACTCTTTTGATTTTTATATATCTCTCATCATTCAACATATAGATTGTGTCTCCATATTTTTAGATAAAATATCACAGAAGATAATGTAGAGACCCAAAGCTTGGCGTACGTGGACAATACATTACTTTTTGAGAATACTTAGTACATAACAAAAACAGACACAGAAGGATCGTAATTGTTTAGTGTCTTTGGAAACATGGAATGTAATCTTCTAATCGTGGTGAAAGATCTTCAACATCTCCCATAACATTCATCCCCTTTTTTACCTAAAAAAATTCCATATATCCTGTGGAAAATAAAACATAAAAAGGGTGAGCTCAAATGCTCAGTAAGGGCAAACATAGTGAACATAAAACAATCCATAAACATTTGAAAGCAAAAAACATGAACATGAAAATTGAACATCAAAATCATGAGCAATGACATAAACCGTGGAAGTATGTAAGGAATATATGATAATGTAACATCAATCATGATACAATATAAGGGAATAAAAAATGTGATTTTGGAAACCATTCAACACATGTCATGATTTCTATAACAGCCAAGGCATTGCTGCCAAGACCATCTTAGTGGACAAAGTCCCTTTCTGAATCGAGTTTACTCCTCGTTTCAGTCCAGTAACACTGACCCAGATTAACTTACCATTCCAGCCATTTCTATCTCATGAGATATAAATCATTATCCAATGCATTGGAGGGATATATAGGTCCCAACCATCCAAAATGAAATCATTCTTACTTGTGCCACAAAATAATCATAAAACATTTATTATAACCCAAAAAATAAAATGGGTTTCATAAACATCATCCCGTCATTTCATAATCTATATAAAACAAATAGAAATTTCATCATAATAAAATTGAACCATGTAAATCATAGAGACATTAAACTTGAAACATACACATCTGAAATAATGTCATCCTAGATGGAAAATGGTTTTGATAAAACATTTGAAATGAATTCTTGAGGAAAATTTCATTTCTTCATCAAAATCATTTTCTTTTAAAAAAATGCGATGCACTTTTAAAATAAAGTATTTTGTTGAAAATATTAATAAAATAATGTAGAGTAAGATTCATGAAAATGAGGCGTTATGAAACCGTAAAAATCCATTCATGCCGTATATGTTAAAAATAACATTCTCCTCGTACTGTTGTCGGAAAAGTCAAAAAGTACCTCGTATGAAAAAAAATACAATTCCTTACATACCATGAAGTAAAAGTCAAAAATGGTTAAAAAGGAATTTAAACACACATGAAAACAATTTTATAAAACATGGACATGGATGATAGAAATAACCCCAGTAAATACTTATGAATATGTAATCTCGGATAAAAATGATATTTGAAAAATTATCCCTTTCCTTAGGTATGATATGCTTCGTACGTATCCGAAACTCCTATTTAATTTTTTAAATAATCTCATTGACTTATTAATGAATAATATTTATTGTTATGATATCATATATGGTTCAGTTATGACTTTATATTACCCGTTCTTTTGTAAGTTCCATGTTAAATCAGCATTTTGGGTTAAATCATGTTGTTTATCGTACGTGTTTAGACTAGATGTTCCTGATACTATTACTTATATCCTGATTTACATAATTCCATAATGTAAAACATGATTTTTATATAATATATATTCAGTATATACATTTATATATAATAGATCGATTAAATGGAATTAAATACACCGTTCATGGAGACGGTAGGCCGTACGTACGCATGAATGTTGTTTTCATTTCCTTATTGAATTGAATGAAATTTAATAGATGATATAAAAATATATACACATAAATATAGTATCATTATTATGTTATATATTTCATGATTACTTATTATATATACATTATTATCATTCATGAATGGTCAACATGGAGAATGAATCTCATCGCGTTGTGGAGACGGTAGTCCATACGTACGCACGAGCGATGATATCATTCCCATGATCGTGGAATTTCATTTAAGTGCATGAATAATATTTCAGAATCAATATCACTTTGAAATAATAATATATAGTTATTTATTTACACCATTATACCCATCCAAGTAAGGTGGTGGTCTAAAACAGATTACACAACGGCATGGTGACGGTATTCCGTACGTATGCACACGCGGTGATTTCGTTTTCCGTAGGATGGATAGACTGTGAAATAGGGTTGTTTAATACATATAATAACATATCAGTATATGAGTTATACTGATGTTATTACTTCATAATTAAACAACTAAATAAGATGAAGTAGAAGAAGAAATAAAGTTAAAAGAATCGGTAACGGATATTACCTCTTCTTTCGACATGCCTTTTTGAAACCTTCTCTTAGGGCACTAGGATTGGTCTTTGAAGAAGAAAAAAACATCTAGGTTGTTTCTAGGGAAGTGGAGAAGAGAAATTGGCAGGTTTTTCCCGAGCTTGAAGGAAGAATGTGGTGTGAGGAAGAGAGGGAGGAGGTGCCCATTTATACGGGAGGAGAGTGGCACCTTTGAAATAACTAAATATATTATTTTATGATAAAGTCATATTCGGTTTTTAATAGCTCCAAATTGAGTTACTTCGAAGATAATGTGAGGATGGGTCGAAATCCAATCATCCAATAGAATTTAGAAAATTTTACATTTGTATTTAAACCTTATCATTTAGATTTATCTTTAAGTTAAATAATTTTTCTTTTACCGTGTCTTCTTATTTTCTTACACTATAATGTTAATAAACATACTATAACAAGACAAACGAACTCCAAGATGATTATTATTAATATATATATAACCTTATCTAAGTCATTTCGCCGATCCATATATTTTTAGGAATAAAATAACAATTATTAATATAATATTTGTTTTAAAAACTATTTTATGTCAATTTTGTCACTATATGGTAATTGATTTTTGTGAAAATCATAACAGAATTATTAGTTCGAAAAGAGTTAACTAAATAAATAATAACATGTCAATTTAACTTATAAAATTAATGAAATTTATAAAAAGTCTCAAATTACATTTAGTTTGGTATTTATAACATCAATTATGTCAATATTTCACTAATAAGATAATTACTACACCATCATTGTGTCATAAATAAATTAAATTATTTAATGTCTAAAAATTATAAATAAAATATTATTATGTAGGAAATATTTGTATCTTTCTAATGATTATTTATATACTAATTTATCTTATTTATAACCCTATATTAAAAATTATTTAGTTATTAAACTATGATTTTAACTATTTTAACCCTTCTTTAAATAAATTAATAATAAATGTCCTAATCTAATCCATGTGGGACTAAATGGTCATATTTTCTTCTTAAGGTTGTTTTTGGTCGAATTACACTTATCCAATAGAATTATTACATGTGGTAGGGTAATAATAATATCATTTTTACCCTTTATTACATTATTTACTTTTAACCGTGGTAAAAAATGTAAAAAGGTACTATTCACAAAAAATTATTTTCATCTCATTGAACCACGTTTTAGTCCTTGATATTAACGTTTTGTCTTGGATTTTCGAAATTCCACTCACAGAAGTGGTAAAATTATGTTTTATGTGAATTTACAAATTTTCCTAGGATGTAGGTAAAAGACGGTGAAAAGATCAATAAAGTTTTTATATATCTAAAATTATTATAAAATGACTCCAATGAATTACATTGAACTTATATAGATATTATGTATAAATTTTGGCCAAAAATAAATTAAAATAAAATAAATAATTATTTAAATAAAAAGTCGGTTTTTGAATAGTAACCCTGTGTTTTAACTATTCATCAAAAATTAAAAGTTTTCAGAAAAATACCAAAAATTCACCCTAGTCTAATTTCAATATTCTGAATCCAAAAATGAAGTCCATTTTGAAAGATAAAATTTATATAATTTCAAAAAGTGGGTATTACTATTCATAACGGATAGTTTATATAACTTATCGTTGTTTAGCGAAACTCGGTATTGCATACAACACACGCTATCATGGAAGGTCGCGATTGTGTGCAATTCAAGACATTTCAGGGATGCGTGTTGTGCAAGCTCCTTTTGGTCTAGCATACAACAAGACATTAATGAAATTAAAAGGAATATTTTCATAAAATCTCGGGGTGTTACATTCTACCCCCCTTAAAATGAATTTCGCCCTCAAAATTCGTCGGGGTTATAAATGGTTTACTACTCAAAAGTTTCTTTAAAAGAAACCCACATCATAAAAAGGAATACCAAAACTTGGGTTTAAAAACTAATGTATGAAATGTAATGGTTACCCAAATTAACTAATCACTGGGTTTCCACACAGGAGAACATAGGTGAAAATGTGGATATGGAAGAAAAATCTAAACATCATGTTCTGATAGAGAGTGGTAGAGAACATGGCTATGAAAAATCCATCACCCACAAGGCCATACATTTTTGATGATCTAAGGTACCATCTGATTCATCATATTTAAGAGCACTAGGAAATCATTTTTTGTTTTCAATATCATTTTCATAAAGATGAAAATTTTTAATTAGAAGAAATACCTACTTTATTTCGATATAATCTCACCGTTCTTCATGACTTGTACAATTTCCACATCATATCGTAAAGAAATGAAGTTTAATTTTTCATTCGTGAAGTGTTCGAAGATCATGTGATAGAATGATGGGTCATTCCATCTGTCTTAATCAAAAGGTTAGCAATAATTATATACATATGTCCATCTATCTTAATTTATTCCAAAAAATGAACATATAATTCATCAATCATACCACTTAATAAAATAAAACTAGTTCATAAACCATGGACTTCTTGTAGGCCATTGGTAGTAAGTAAAGTCCTGTCGCACTTTGGTTGTGGGTTTGATTCCCATAGCCTTGTCCGATGTGATGGGTTTTCACTCATCCTGTAAGTTTTCTTTTTTCTAAAACTACATTACTATAACATCCATAAATAATATCGAAAAAAGTTTTATCCTTAAACAATACTAACTTATGTCCAACATAATCCATTCCAATCATTAGTCATATCTATAATACTTCGGCCCAAGCTCATAGTATAATGAAAACAATTACTAGAATGGTTTTCTACTAAGAATATGAATAGACGCATTAATCTCACATATATCTTACGATATACCTTGTTTGTTGCATTACAAACACATTAATACCTTAGTCGTATATTATCCTGAAACATAAATTACCATTGAAGCATAGTGAAAACATGAATACTGTCAAAAGGTAACTCTTTCCACATAACAAAATCCCCAAAAAAATCAATATAATCAAACCATAATATTATTTAGTCCTTATATCAGTCATGAGCTCTTGAATACAATCATACATATCAATATCTTATTATCCCTTAATTATGTGCATATCATCTACTTTCAAAAAATATCTAAATAACCTTCCATGGTTACTAGTAACATTCAACATATACATTCAAATAATTTAGGAAAAACAATATTGTAACAATCCTTAGATGATTCTTTATTCCATATTACCATACATTATTCATTAAAAACATACAATCATTCCACTATCTTCTTAAACCACTGACTGAGCTTCATCATTTCTTTCATCTCATATTTCATTTGTAGTCTCTACATCATCATCCACATAAATACTACTCATAAGACCATGCTGATTCTCTTCATGAGATTTTCCCTTAGGGCATTGGTTTGCATAATGCCCATACATTCCACATTTAAAACATGTAATCGTTGTTGATGACATAGAAATACCATTATCATTGACCATGGTGTTAAATGAACCATTTCCGTTGCACTTTTTGGCGTTGTGTCCTTCTTTTCCAAACCCAAAGAATATTCTAGTTCCTTTGAAAAAATCTCCTCGATGCCACTTCCCACATGATTTACATGAGGGAAATTGAACATTCATTCCTCTATGATCATCATGAAACTCCATCATTCTCTTATTATCTGAGTCGGGAAACTTACCAAAGTTTAGATTATTGATCATATTATGAGATTTCTGATTAGGCATAATAACGATGTTTGGACTTCCAAATCCCATTTCATTTGGTTTCTCATGAAGAATATCATTCCATTGTCTGTCATATCCTCCATTATTGTGAATCTTCCTGTTTCTAGCCATTTTCTAAAACCCAAAAAGAACAGTGTGAGAGGAAAAAATAGTTCATGGGAAAAAAATATTACATGGGGAGTACCCTCAATATCTAACATCTTAGGTTAAATTCAAAGATCGTTACCATAGTTCTAGAACTATGTCATATACATATACTTATCGTTAGGGACATCCCTAGACATACCTTAGAAATATCTCTAGGGATCTCACTAACGTTTTCGAATCCTAGTTTCCAATGGTTGACTAAACAATTCCTCTGATACCAACTATAGTGACCCAAATCTTGGCATATATGGACATTACATTAATTTTGCGGAATACTTAGTACATAACAAAAACATACACACAAGGACCGTGATAGTTTAGTGTCTTTGGAAACTTGGAATGTAATCTCCTATCATGGTGGATGATCTTCAACATATCCCAAAACATTCTTTCCTTTTTTATACCTAAAACCTTTCCTTAAATCCTGGGGAAAAGAAAACATAAAAAGGGTGAGCTCAAATGCTCAGTAAGGGAAAACATAGTGAACATAAAACAATCCATAAACATTTGAACGCAAAAAACTTGAACATGAAATTTGAACATCAATATCTTGAGCAAAGACATAAATTGTGGAAGTAAATAAGGAATATATCATAATGGAACATCAATCATGATAAAATATAATGGGAATAAAACATGTAATTGTGGAAACCATTCAGCACATGTCATGATTTCCATAATAGCCAAGGCATTGCTGCCATGACCATCTTAGTGGATAAAGTCCAGTTCGGAATCGAGTTCACTCCAAGTTTCATTCATGTAACACCAAACCAGATTAACTTACCGTTCTATCCATGTCTATTTTATGAGATATAAATATTTACCCAATTCATTAGAGGGATATATAGGTCTCACCCATCTCATAATGAAATCATTCTTTCTTGTGCCACAAAATAAACTTAAAACATTCATCATAACACAAAAAAATAAAATGGGTTTCATAAACATCATCCCATAATTTCATAATACATATAAAAAATGGACATTTCAACATAAGAAAAGATAACCATGTAAATAATAGAGACATTAAACTTGAAACATACACATATGAAATAATGTCATCTTAGATGGAAACTGGTTTTGATAAAACATTTGAAATGAATTCTTGGGGAAAATACCATTTCTTCATCAATATAATTTTCGTTTAAAAAAATGTGATGCACTTTTAAAATTAATGTATTTTGTTTGAAATAGTCATAAAATGAAGTAGAGTAAGCTTCATGAAAATGAGGCGTTATGAAACCGTAAAAATCTATTCATGTCGTAAAAGTTAAAAAAACATTCTCCTCATACTTTTTTCAGAAAAGTCAAAAAGTACCTCGTATGGTAAAAAACAATGACTTACATGCCATGTAGTAAAAGTCAAAAATGGTTAAAAAAGACATTAAAAATACATTAAAACACTTTTCTAAAACATGGACATGGATGATAGAAATTACCCTAGTAAATAATTACGAATAAGCAATCTCGGATAAAAATGAGATTTGCAAAATTATCCCTTACCTTAGGTCCGATATGCTTTGTACGTATTCGAACCTCCTGTATAATTATTTAAATAATGTCATTGACTTATTACAAAACAATATTCATTTTTATGATATCATATATGGTTCACTTATGACTTTATATTACCCGTTCTTTTGTAAGTTCCATGTTAAATCAGTGTTTTTGGTTAAATCGTGTTATTTATCATACGTGTTGGGACTTGTTGTTATGGATATTATTAATTATATCATGATTTAAATAATTACATAATGAAAAACATGATTTGTATATAATATATATTCAGTATATACATATATATATATATGATAGATCGATTAAATGGAATGAAATATACAGTTCATGGAGACGGTAGGCCGTACGTACGCATGAACGATGTTTTCGTTTCCGTATTGAATTGAATGAAATTAAATAGATGACATATATATATATATATACATAAATCTAGTATCATTATTATGTCATATATTTCATTATTACTTATTATATATACATTATAATCACTCATAATGGTTTACATGGAGAATGAATCTCATCGCGTCGTGGAGACGGTAGTCCGTACGTACGCACGAGTGATGATATCATTCCCCTGATCGTGGAATTGCATTGAAGTTCATGTATAATATTTCAGAATCAATATAAATTTTGAATAATCATATATAGTTATTTATTTACACCATTATACCCATCCAAGTAAGGTGGTGGTCAAAAATAGATTACACAACGGCATGGAGACGGTATTCCGTACATACGCATGCGCAGTGATTTCGTTTTCCGTAGGATGGATAGATGGTGAAATAGGGCTGTTTCATACATATAATAACATATTAGTATATGAGTGATATTTCTGTTATTACTTTATAATGAAACAACTAAATATGATTAACTGAAGAAGAAATAAAGTTGAAAGAATCCGTAACTGATAATACCTCTTCTTTCGACACGCCTTTTTGAAACCTTCTCTTAGGGCACTATGATTTGTCTTTGAAGAAGAACAGAACCTCTTGGGTATTTCTAAGGAAGTGTAGAAGATAAATTTGTAGGGTTTGGCCGAGCATGAAGGCTCAAAGTGGTGTGAGGAAGAGAGGGAGGAGTTGCCCTTTTATAAAGGAGGAGAGGGGCACCTTTAAAATAACTAAAAATATTATTTTATTATAATGTCATATTCGGTTATTAATAGCTCCAATTTGAGTTATTTCGAAGCTAAGGTGGGGATGGGTTGAGATACTCTCATCCAATATAATTTATAAAAGTTTATATTTCTATTTTAACCTTATCATTTAGATTTATCATTAAGTTAAATAATTTTTCTTTTACTATGTCTTCTTTTTTTCTTAAACTATAAGGTCATTAAACATACTATAACAAGACAAAAAAACCCAATATGTTTATTATTAATATATATAACCTTATCTAAGACATTTGGACAAACCTTAGATTTTTAGGAATAAAATAACAATTAATAATATAATATTTGTTTTAAAAACTATTTTATGTCAATTTTGACACTATTTGGTAATTGATTTTTGTGAAAGTTATAAAAGAATGATTAGTTCAAAAAGAGTTAACTAAATAAATACTAACATGTCATTTTAACCTAGATAATTAATGTAATTAATAAAAATTCTCAAATTACATTTATTTGGGTATTTATAACATCAATTATGTCAATATTTCATTAATAAGATAATTACTGCATCATCATTGTGTCATAAATAAAATATATTATTTAATGTCTAAAAATTATAAATAAAATACCATTATGTGGGAATATTTTTATCTTTATAAAGAATATTTATACTCTAATTTATCATATATATAACCCTATCTTAAAAATTATTTAGTTATTAATCTTTGATTTTAACTATTTTAATCCCTCTTTAAATAAATTAATAATAAATGTCCTAATCTAATCCAAGTGGGACTAAATGGTCATATTTTATTCCTAAGTTTGTTTTTGGTCGAATTACACTTATCCAATAGAATTATGTTATGTTTTAGTGTAATAATAATATCATTTTTACCATTAATTACCATATTTACTTTTAACCGTGGTAAAAAAGTAAAAAGTTACTATTCACCAAAAATTATTTTCATCTCATTGTTCCACATTTTAGTCCTTAATGTTAACCGTGTCTCTTGGATTTTCGAAATTCCACTCACACAAGTGGTAAAATTAAGTTTTATGTGAATTTGAAAATTCTCCTAGGAGATGGGTAAAAGACGGTAAAAAGTTCAATAAACTTTTTATATATCTAAAATTATTATAAATTGACTCCAATGAATTACATTGAACTTATATATATATTATGTATCTTTTTTGACCAAAAATATTTTAAAATAAAAAAATAATTATTTAAATAAAAAGTCGGTTTTTGAATAGTAACCTAGTGTTTTCACTATTCATTAAAAATTAAATGTTTTCAGAAAAAAACCAAAAATTCACCATAGGCTAATTTCAATATTCTGAATCCAAAAATGAAGGCCAATTTGAAATAAAAAATTTATAAAATTTCATAAAGTGGGTATTACTTTTTATAAGGGCTAGTTTATATAACATATCTCTGTTTAGCGAAACTCGGTATTGCGTACAACACATGCTATCGTGGAAGGTCGTGATTGCGTGTAATGCATGCCAAGTCCGGGATGCGTGTTGTGCAAGCTCCTTTTTGTTTAGCTTACAATAGAAGACATTAATTAAATTAAAAGTAATATTTTTCATAAAATCTAGAGGTGTTACAGGTAACACATGATTATGAGTAGGATAGTTTTTTGCATAAATTTTTTTCTACATTGATGCATAGGAAATAACACAATCATTTTTCATAAGGAAACAAGAATGTATATTTTTTGATGCATCACTATAGATCAAAAACCCATCTTCCCATTATAGTAGAGATTGGATTGGAGAATTCACTAATTTCCACATTAATTCATTGAAACATTACTCACCATATATTTACCATATGAACATAACTCCTTTAATAGTATTATTTGCAAATGGGTGGGTAAAACGTGCCATGTTATGAACAAAACACAAATAATAACCTGATAAACCAATAAAACTGCATATATTGTTTATGTTTTTTGGTGTAGTATATTACTGAACAACCTTTGTGTTCTAAGGATCAATGGATATTTCTTCCTTTGAGACAATATGTACAAGAAAATAAAATGATTGGATCCAAAATTCAAACTTTCAGAACATCCCATATAATTTATTTCTTATAAGATTCCTCAGAATAATGGGAAACATATTTTCTCAATCTTCATAGATTTTGGAGTATACAAATATATCATTAACAATACCACAACAAAGTCATCACGATATTTCATGAAAACCCAATTCCTTATACCCATGAAGATAGAGGGTGCATTAGTCAATCCAAAAGGCATTACTGTAAACTCGTAATTTCTTAACCTGGTTCGAAATACAATCTTTAGAAGATTTCCTTCCTCAATGACAAATAATTATATCAATATCGAAGGTCAGTCATCAAAAAATATTGGGCTCTATGAAGTTGATTAACTAAATGATCAATGTGAGGTATTAGATACTTATTCTTTATTGTATTATAATTGATATCTCTATATTCAATATGCAACCTTATAGAGGCATCTAGTTTTCAATGAAAATATAGGGGCTCTATATAGAGATACACTTGGGTGAATAAATTTTTAATCAGTCCATTAAAAAAAATTTCTTTTAATTGTAGTAATTCTACAATGTCCATTAAATAAGGAGTCTTTGATATAGTCCTTGAACCCGGAATTAAATTAATAGAGAACATAACTTCCAGATCATGTTTATTTTAAGGCAAATCCACTAGAAAAATATCAATATATTATTTCAAAATAAATACATCCTCAATTTGAATAGTTTTTTTCCCACTAATAGATATTGAGTTTACATCATATCCAATAATTGAATTTTGTTGAGATACCAAGGGTCGATCTAGATACGAATCAAATAATTATGTTTCGACTCTACAGATATTAGATTCTTCATTATTCTCAACAATTGTAACATCATTATTCTTACAATATATTTTCACATCCTGATTCAAAATCCAATCCATACTATAGATTATATCAAATTAAATCATGGTTATGATAATAACACTTATGGATAAATCATGTTTTTTCCATAATCGGCACTTCTTGACACATATTGGTTGAAATGATACATCCCTTAGAATTTTTAACTAAAAACAAACTTATTAAATAAAATTGTAAATATCCAATTTTCATGTACAATTGGGAAAATATAAAAGAATATGATGATCCAGAATCAAATAAATAATCGGTTATGTTTTAGGAAAAAAATTAATGTACATTCCACCACACCATTATGAATATCATTATTTTCAGTTGTGATCACATAAGCTTAGCCTTTATCACTTAGCCTTATTTGGGGAACATTTTTATTATATATAGGAATATAATTTCCCTAATTTCCACTATATTTGAAATTGTATAATTAAACAATAATGTCTTATATCATCCCTTTACAATCATTGGATATTTGGCCTTTTCTCGAAACTTTTATCAAACACCCATACCATTCAAGCAAGTACTAGGGTGCCTCTTCCAATAGTTATCGCATGCAAGAATGTTGACTCTTCCATTCTTCCACATTTCCTTATTTCCTTTTACCATGTTTTTAGATGCCCTATTATTCTCTTTATTTACCTTAAAATCCAAATACTTATAGAAATCCTTTTCTATCATGATAGGACATTACACTAAATATTTAAATGATAAGGATATTTGGGATACTAGAGCCCTTATGAGGATTGGATTTAAACAAATAATGAATCAATAAATATTTCTCCATGGATTATTTTTGTAGTATAAAACATTTCTTTCTAAACATATGAAGTTAGATTCATAATTTTCAACATTCTCATTCACTATTTAGCTCAAATTGAGAAAATATTTTTCTATATCTTCCTGTTATTCACTAGGGAAGTAATTTTCTAAACGGGTTTCATTAAAATATCTAAATTACATTTCATATATTTCTTCCACTTCAATTGTGTTCTGAAATAATTACCACCACATATATTATTCTCCAGGTAAACAATAATCAACCAGGACAATTTCCACTCTTTCATTACATCCCAAAGTGATAAATATATTTTCTAATGAACTTATTCACTACACTACTGCAAACAGGTTTGTATTCCAATTAAATGATGTTGGTTTTTGTCTCATAATGTAGTCTAAAATAGCCCCACCATGTTGTGGATATAGATCAGACAAATAGGTATGGTAATTGTTCATATCCTCGTCCAACTATCCTAGTATAGTTATAAGTTTCTCAGAACCGGTCACAACACCAGATCCAACATCATTTTCTTTAATCAGAGGAAAATACCTATAAGGGAACACATATTCATGAGGTTTGAATTAGTTACACTATGTTAAATTTATAAATAATGGCATAAAATAGATTATTTTATGGATCATAATTTACAATATCAACATAAAAAATAAATTGCATAAATTGAAATATCATTATTAGGTAATCTCATAATAATAAATTTGGATACAATGGGAAAAATATTACATTTAATTCTTTTATACTAGTTTTAATGAAAATTTGAATTATCCTAAGCATTCCCTATGGTGTTTAAAACTAGGTTCCTAGAATGGCATGTTGATGTGATCCAGAATACCCTAGGTCATTCCCAAAACCCCTTGATTGAGTTGTTACCACTAGCTGCATCTATGGCAGAACCACGTCCACATGTATTATCCATAAAGTGATTTATTTTCATGAAAGATCCACATAATATATACAAACCCAAAACTATAGGATTTAATTTTATGTTTATCCTATAATTCTATCTTATCATTTTTTTCCTTAATATATGTTTTCTAAATTTAGTTTCCATGTTTTCTAATAAACATCCTTTGATACCAATTATAAAAACCTTACCCTAGTTTCCCAGAGTAGGTGCATTAATTCATAATATTGGAATGATTAAAAGAAATTAATATCTCTAACAAATGAATAGTTTAGTAACTTTGGAAAACTAGATACATATGTATGTTCAACGATACAATTTCTGAAGAAAAACAATATAGATATTCTTTTGAAAACATCCATAACTCCTAGGTTACCCCTACATGTCATTCATAATATACCTCTTCATGTATCGGGATAATGAAACATATAAATGGGGTGAGATAAGCATCTTAGTAAGGGTAAGAGATACATTTAAATATATCATAAACACTAATAATAAGGAAGGTGAATAACAAAATATATATTCCCATAAAAATGATCTTGAATATATTATGGCATGATTTATAGAATAATAAATAATTCCATAATAAAGAATCACCATGGGTATTATAATAGTCAAATAACCTCATTGTCTTTAAATTAATTGGTTTATAATGAGTAAATACATAATGTTTATAATCATAATTGTGTCTTCGAAGCCTCATGCCAAGTCTATAAATAACCATTTTTTGAAGGCCTTTTGCCAAGATCGTAGTTTGTCTCATGACACCAACCGATGAATCAAGGGTCTGTAATTGTCGATTCTCAAAAATTACTAATTCCAATCCATTTATCATATTAATAAGGATAAAAATAAAGAACATATACATTCATTTTGAAACTAAAATTATAAATGTGAATAACTTTCTTTGAACATTATGTATAAGCACTAACCTTTCTGAGTAAAATGTTGAAATTTTTTAAGATAGCACATACATAGTAAAAATAATTATAAAAAATTAAATTAAATATGTTAGATGATATCAAAAAATATTATTCACAACAATACGTATGAATAAAAAATATTTTTCAAATAGATGATGATACTCTTATAAAAGCTATGAGTAAATCATTAGATAAATACACTTTTTCATTTAAAGGAAGAGTTATTTGGAAAATCCTTTGTATAAATACTTAAGTAAAGTAAGATTGTATTTTTACAATATAATCATTGATTTTATAAAGATATTGTTTTCTAAAAAAAGATTATATAGTTTCCTTGAAACTATGTATGAATTTGAGAAATTTACTGTAGTTTGGATTTATTTTGGGATAAATTTTTGAAATATCCTTTTAAAACATATAACTACCTATAAATGAAGTTAGGGTTATGTTTGGTACACATATATGGATATTTATGAAAAAAACATTTGGAATATAATTGAATTATTAATAATTTAATTGTGGTAAGTAGAGAATAAGAGTAACCAGATGAAAATTAATGTTCAGGTAGAAAAACATTACCTTAGGTAAAATTGTGTTATTATCCTGATCATAGTATCCTAGATAAAAAAAATTAAATTTCTTATATAATATTTTAAAAAATATAATTTATTTAATTGATTTATTATAGCCTTATTATGTTCATTAGTGGCCTTCTTGATGTGTTTAGGAGGATCATTTTTATTGTTTTGGATTGTTTTCTTCCTTGGTATTGATGACTCGATTATTTTTATACATGTAAAGATAAACATGTTAGATGATTCTTGTTTTACATAATAGAATTTTTCTTTCATATTTTATCATCAATATGTTTAAATATTTATAAATTTCAATTGTTTATTGGGAGTGTATTGGAATCATTATATAAACTTTAATGATAATTATCTAGGTTAATTGGCGGTTTTTGATAAAAATGAACCCATTTTGATTTATAAATTAATATAATGTGTACAATAAGATTTAATAACCTCACATAAGATTAAATACATATATTATAGTCGTGTTTAACCATAAAAATTGGTTCACGAAATGAACTTAAGATGTTAATAGAAATTAAAAACACCTCATTCTTGAATCTAATAAATTAACACATCCCAAACTGTGTTATTGTAACGCCCCGACCCCAGCTACCCAGAGTCGGTGCATTACTTCATAACATTGGCATGATCACAAGAAGATCAAATCCCGAAAGACCGATTAGTTTAGTAGCCTTGGAAACACTAGATATATTCATAAGTTTTACATTACATCATAAAATGAAAAACTACTACAACAACATAATGTTTCCAACGTCCACACTATAAACCCCTCATAATATCCCTGCAAGTCAATCATAATTTACTTCTTCACTACCTGGGAAAAATAAAACATAGAAAATGGGGTGAGCTCAAATGCCCAGTAAGGATAACAATATAGCGGAACATTCAAAATAAGCATAAACATTTAAGGCAATGAATTACTAAAACAAAAGCCTTTTAAAATTGAACTTCAACATAGTATGGAAAAAGTAAAATGAAATAATGCCATTTACTTGTTCACATGGATATTCTACTAATCGAATAATCACATGCAATATCAATAACCACTTTCATAATGTTGGAATGCATAATGCCAGACTATCATAACCACATAGCCAAGGCCTCGTGCCAAGACTACAAATAAGATTTTGTCAAGGCCTTGTGCCAAGACACTAGTTTGTCTCATGAGACCTACCGATGCAATTGTTTTTAGAAGATACTTATGTTTAAAATTGATAAAATATACTCCAGTGTTTTTCTGAAAGCAATATGCAAGCTTCTGAAAACAAAATAACTAATTCTGAGACTTCTCGATTAATTACAGGCCATGATGGGTCCACTCCCAATCCCTTCCTGTCTACCAAACTCGAGAGTCCGGTTTTCTGAAAACATTTTTAAGCTTGCGTTAAATACATATACATTTACACTGGATTTTCATATATTTGAGGGAAATATCTCTCTTTTGAAATCATTTAAAAATCACATAAATATAAAAGAAAACTTTTCTTTGAAAATATTCTTATAAGCTTGTAAGGAAAGCTTCGACGATTTTATAATGGCGGAAAATAGCCGCACCCGCCGTATAAGTTAAAAAAACATTCTTACCTTAATTCTGTCGAAAAGGTTAAAAAGGACCTTGTTTTGAAAACGACCGAAAGATTCCTTTATAAACCACTTATAAAAGTCAAAAAGGGTATAAATGACTTTAACTCATATTCTAGTAAATAGTAAAAATGTTTTGAAATGCATTTTTAAGAAACATGGATGTGGATGATAAAGAGATCCCAGTAGATTATTACGTATAAACAACCTCGGATAATGAAGAGATTGTGAAATAACCCTTACCAGTTTGGTAACTTATGAAACATACAACCCATGAAAGAGGTATCATACAATGAATATGTAAGTACACATAAATTAGAGTGTATTACACAAAGAATATAATTATGGGCAGTACATACACCACACAAAAGGTAATGGTGGCAATATGGCATGAATCTCTTGAGAATAAGGAGTGAGATGAAAACCCCTTACCACGTTAATCAACTGAGTCGTATGGCCAAAAGTTAATAACCACCAAATTATTTATAGAATAACATGAATATAATCATGATAATATATATCAAATGGCAGTACACAATACACCACTTTCAATAATTTAGTGGCGAACAATGGAAATCTCACGGAATTGAAAGTGAGATAAGAAAATCCCTTACCTTGTACTTTTCCTTGGTTGGGGTAGGTTAACCTCCTGTATAATGGTGAAATAATTGTTATTAAATTATACAAGAATCATATTCATTAATATGATATCATATATGATCTTTTAATATTGATTTGATAATAATATCTTAGTATTATCGCCGTTTCGGGTGTTAACTTACTCATTTTCTTTTATATGTTTTGTTACATAAGTCATGTTTGTTGTATCTTATTCATATCCAGAATGATATCAAGTCCTTAAAAATCATTTTTAAATCATTAAATGATAATTATACTTGAATGGATACGATGGAGAATGAATCTCATCGCGTTCGTGGAGACGGTAGTCCGTACGTACGCACGAACGCTACTTCCATTTAATTTTTATTTTAAATGAATCGAATCCAAATGATACATAGGTATATTACTATTCTAGTATAATATAATATTTTATATATGTTACTTAAGTTCATTAACACCATCCTTTATACGTTCCATGTGTGGTATGAACGAGTCATATCATTTTAAGGGGGCGGTAGTCCGCACTTCCTCAAATGAAATTATCGTATGTATATACGACATGAAACGAATAATGGTATGAAATAAAATAGAATTACAGAAGATTATATATAAAATATATATCATTAATATCATATTTAATTACAGTGCCATCATAATGGCCACCATGAGAGGTGGTAAGATGTATTTGAACAATCATCGTTTCGTGAGGCGTTAGTTTGCCATCCACAGAAACATTATGTTCATCATCCATTAGATGGAGTTGTGTGTATGTGTAGTTTTAATCCTTCTTATAACAACATCCTAGTATATTGAGGATACTGGTGTTGTTACAAAAGAAAGGAAATAAAAAGAGTTTGGGGGTTGGAGAAGCAAAATAAAGGAAAATAATTTAAGAGAAATTGTTACCTTTAATTTAGGTAACTCACTTTGGTTGGAACCAAAGGACTTGTTGAAATGCTTTCTGCCTAAGGGGAAGCTTCAAGGAGGAGGAGAGGGATGTGGGGAGCTTAGTTGAGCAGAGTTTGGACGAGCCAAGTGGCTTGAGAGGTGTGAAGAATGAGTAGAAGTTGTCTCCTTTTATAAGGGAGAGGAGGGTCTCTTTAGGAAAGAGTTAAAGTATTACTTTATAATATAATTATATTCGGTTTATAATGGTCCAAAAATCATTGAGGTCGAAGATAAGATGACTCATATTCTAAATAACATCAACCAATAAGAATTGGACAGGTTTTAGATAATATTTTAATCATTATAATCTTATTTATTTAAATTATTTATTAATGAGGTAAACATTGCATCATTATTGTGTCATTTATAATTTAACTTATTTGATGTCTAAAAATTATAAATAAAATATCATCATGTAGTAAATCGTTTTAGCTTTCTAATGAATATTTATAATCGAAAATCCAACATGTATAACCCTATGTAAAAATTGTTCTTCTAAAAGATGTAAGCTTATGCCATTTTTATTTTTATTTTAACTTTATTAATATAATGTGTCCCTACCACATACAAGTGGCTCCAAGGGGTCCCCAAATTTACCCAAGGATGCCCATGGTCGGGTATGTGTGAACCAATAGGGTTAAGACACGTTTTAGGGTAATTTAGTATTATTATAATATTATTTTTTAACCCTTATTTACCGGATTTACCCTTAACCATGGTAAATAAAATATTTACCGCAGTAATTATTCAAAATGTCTAAAAATAAAAGTTACCTATTTACACAATTTGAACATCATGATTCCAAATATGGAATCCATTTTCGTAAATTCAAAACACAGAAGTGGCAGAAATTAATTTAAAATTAATTTCCGCTGTCAAAACAAAAAACGTGTTTTTAAGAGATAATAACTATCAAAAGATTGACACTCGTTTATGTTCGGTTTAATTGTAAAATTATGTCCAATGACCAACATTATATTAAATGGTAAAAATATATTCTAAATATACTTTAAAACCACTCAAATTCATAATTTATCACTATTAATTATTTTGATTAAAAAAGTTGTTTTTAATTAATACTTAGTAATTTTCACTATTCATCAAAATATGAAAGTTATCCGAAATGTACCAAAATTTCACCTTAGGCTAAATTCGATATTCCGAATCCAAAAATGAAGTCCATTTTCAAATATAAAATATATATAATTTCGAAATTTAGGTATTACTATTCATAACGGCTAGTTTGATCGGTTGTGGTGTGTGTTAAAACTCGACGTTGCGTACAACACACGCTACTGTTTTATTCAAAGGAAAGCGTACCGTGGAAGCTTGGGATGTTTCATTCTAAATTTTTTGATGTCTCCATTTAGTCAAAAAGCTTAAAATATTGTATTTAAAAAGGTTTCACTATCAAAAGTTGATAAAAGTGCAATACTGAAAATGAATCTGTTCTTGCATTATGACTAAGAAACTCATAATATGGATTCTAAAATTATAAGGATTATATAAAGTTAAAAATGTAGTTAATGCTATTCATGACCTCTTTTAATGGCTTTTTTTTTTGTAAGTCATGGTGCAATTGAACTCGGTGTTGCGTGTAGTGCAAGTTATTGAATTATTTTGAAGAAATAACACACTATGAAATCTTGGGGTGTTACATTCTCCCCTCCTTCAATAAATTGCGTCCTCACAATTTGAAATTGTTCTTCGAAAATAAATGGTTGAAAATAGATAATATATTTGTGGGAAAACCCACATCGGAAATTGGGTTACTAAAATTTAGTCTTAATATGAGGAAAAGAGAAATGAAAGGTCACCACCAAATTATGATCTTGATTAGGAGAACATTGGTGGCAATTAGAGACATATAATCAGAGGAAAAACATAAATATTTATAGGTAGTGATTGAGGTCATCAATCACAAACAAGTATAAAATTGAGGTCCTTAAATTCATCAATCTATGATGAATTGAAATACCATCGGTTCAACAAAACATAGGGTATTAGGATAACACATTTTTGACGTTTCAAAATATCTTAGTTGAAATCCCACATCGAAAAATGAATTAATGAGGCCTCTATTTAAAATAAAGAGTGGAAAGTATGAAGATTACCGAAAATAACACATACTAGGGTTCCATGTAGGAAAATATGGATATGGAAGATAAATCTAACCATCAATTATCTGATGGAGAGTGGTAGAGAACATGGCTATGAAAAGGCCAACAATCTCAAAGCCATAAATTAGTGATGATTTAAGGTACCATCTAGGGAAACATTTTTGTTCTAAGTTCCTTTTATTAATGTTGAGGAATTTATTTATGAGATTGGCTAAGATCATAAGGAGATATACTTACTTTATAATCAGAGTTTTATCCATTAATAAGTTTCTACCAAAAACTCATCTTTCACTCTAAAAGATAATAGAATGTAATTTTTTATTTATTTATACTATTCGTACAGGGTTCCAAAATAAATGAATTTATAATTCATCTACCAGATCTTAAAAAAAACAACATTATTTAATCCAGGACATCTCATGGGCCAGTGGTAGGTGATACACCCTTGTCGCCCTTCAGTTGCGGGTTCAAGTCTCGCAGCCTTGCCGGACATGACGGGTTGCCGCCCAACCTCCGGGTTTTCCTTTTATGGTAATCCAAAATAATCCAAACTAGAACTATCCAAAATACTTCTGTCCAAACTCACAGTCCAACATTTATAAGGAAGGTAAACATAATATAGATCCTTTTTAACCCGCAATAGCATATGAATACCTTCATCATTTATTACCACATTCCTTATTGATTACATTCATGTTCCCTTATTCCATATAGAATGCTGGATATACTTCATTAATCCAAAAATGTTTTAAACCCCAAAAATGATGGAATATACAAATCATTAATCAGCTTCAAGGTAGTCAATAATATCCAATATAATTTATCCAAATCAATCATGTATTATTCTAAAATCACCACCTCGGTATCTGAACCATATTATGGTTTATCCTTCTCTCAACCATATATTTTCCAAACATTTAACCTGCTACTGAGTCACTTTTCTTTGTTCCACACCATCTCAAGTCCTTAATAAAATAGTACTGCAGTACAATCCTTATATACTCCATAATTATTATAACAAGTACATTGTTGATACAACACTCAATTGACATAATCAACATAAGAACTCTAATCATTTCTCTTCATCTGTGGTAGTATCATAACTTGATTATTATCCATTAGCATCATTTGCGTCATAGTCTGATGACTGGGACATAGGTTCGCGTAGTGTCCAAACTCCTTGCAAATGAAGCATTGTACATTTGAAACCATTTTCTTACCCTTGCAGTCACGTACTTTGTGCCCTTTTCCTCCACACTTATAACAAACTCCCATTCCTTTCAGGCAAGTTCCAGGGTGTTTCTTTCCACAGTTACCACATATGGGAAAATTCTTCTTTTCCCTCTTCCCTTTATCCATCTTTCTCTCTTCCATCCTTTTCTTCTCTTGCTTCCCTTCAAAGCCATAGGACTCAGTAAACTCTTTACTTATCTTATCAACACATGATATTATTTCTTCATATGATGATAATACATGGGAGACTATTTCTCTTATAAATTCTAGCTTAAGACCATGAGAGATATGATCCTTCCTTCTCTTTGAATCATGTGCATTTCTGGAGTTCTCATTCCTTCTACTGGGCGCAATTTCTAAACAATGGCATAAACTAGATTAGTTTATGAGTCAAAATACATAATCCCATACTTATAAAACACTTAACATAAATTGAACTATTTATGGATATAATCCATAATCATAAAAATGTTTTCTTTGAGGAAGTATATACTCATAAACCCTTCATAATGGTTTGTAAAGAAAATGAGAATTATCCTAAGCATATAACCCGGGAGTGTCGTAACCAAGAGTGCAGCAAGGCCCGTTGTCGTGCACCAGTTCCCGTTCGAGTCTAGCTCAAAGCGGTGTTTTCGGGTTTTACCCCTAGGTACATCTGTGCCAGAGCCGCCTCTACCTGCTCGTATCCAGACAGGGATGTATTGCTCGGAAAACTCACAAAATCTCTACAATACCAAAATTCTAGGAAGTTCTTCTACACTAATCCTCAAAGTTCATCTTAGGTCTACGTGCTCTAATCAGAGTTTATCTAAATCTAGCTTCCAAGGTTTGTACTAAACTTCCTCTGATACCAATTGTAACGCCCCGACCCCAGCTACCCAGAGTCGGTGCATTACTTCATAACATTGGCATGATCACAAGAAGATCAAATCCCGAAAGACCGATTAGTTTAGTAGCCTTGGAAACACTAGATATATTCATAAGTTTTACATTACATCATAAAATGAAAAACTACTACAACAACATAATGTTTCCAACTTCCACACTATAAACCCCTCATAATATCCCTGCAAGTCAATCATAATTTACTTCTTCACTACCTGGGAAAAATAAAACATAGAAAAGGGGTGAGCTCAAATGCCCAGTAAGGATAACAATATAGCGGAACATTCAAAATAAGCATTAACATTTAAGGCAATGAATTACTAAAACAAAAGCCTTTTAAAATTGAACTTCAACATAGTATGGCAAAAGTAAAATGAAATAATGCCATTTACTTGTTCACATGGATATTCTACTAATCGAATAATCACATGCAATATCAATAACCACTTTCATAATGTTGGAATGCATAATGCCAGACTATCATAACCACATAGCCAAGGCCTCGTGCCAAGACTACAAATAAGATTTTGTCAAGGCCTTGTGCCAAGACACTAGTTTGTCTCATGAGACCTACCGATGCAATTGTTTTTAGAAGATACTTATGTTTAAAATTGATAAAATATACTCCAGTGTTTTTCTGAAAGCAATATGCAAGCTTCTGAAAACAAAATAACTAATTCTGAGACTTCTCGATTAATTACAGGCCATGATGGGTCCACTCCCAATCCCTTCCTGTCTACCAAACTCGAGAGTCCGGTTTTCTGAAAACATTTTTAAGCTTGCGTTAAATACGTATACATTTACACTGGATTTTCATATATTTGAGGGAAATATCTCTCTTTTGAAATCATTTAAAAATCACATAAATATAAAAGAAAACTTTTCTTTGAAAATATTCTTATAAGCTTGTAAGGAAAGCTTCGACGATTTTATAATGGCGGAAAATAGCCGCACCCGCCGTATAAGTTAAAAAAAACATTCTTACCTTAATTCTGTCAAAAAGGTTAAAAAGGACCTTGTTTTGAAAACGACCGAAAGATTCCTTTATAAACCACTTATAAAAGTCAAAAAGGGTATAAATGACTTTAACTCATATTCTATTAAATAGTAAAAATGTTTTGAAATGCATTTTTATGAAACATGGATGTGGATGATAAAGAGATCCCAGTAGATTATTACGTATAAACAACCTCGGATAATGAAGAGATTGTGAAATAACCCTTACCAGTTTGGTAACTTATGAAACATACAACCCATGAAAGAGGTATCATACAATGAATATGTAAGTACACATAAATTAGAGTGTATTACACAAAGAATATAATTATGGGCAATACATACACCACACAAAAGGTAATGGTGGCAATATGGCATGAATCTCATGAGAATAAGGAGTGAGATGAAAACCCCTTACCACGTTAATCAACTGAGTCGTATGGCCAAAATTTAATAACCACCAAATTATTTATATAATAACATGAATATAATTATGATAATATATATCAAATGGCAGTACACAATACACCACTTTCAATAATTTAGTGGCGAACAATGGAAATATCACGGAATTGAAAGTGAGATAAGAAAATCCCTTACCTTGTACTTTTCCTTGGTTGGGGTAGGTTAACCTCCTGTATAATGGTGAAATAATTGTTATTAAATTATACAAGAATCATATTCATTAATATGATATCATATATGATCTTTTAATATTGATTTGATAATAATATCTTAGTATTATCGCCGTTTCGGGTGTTAACTTACTCATTTTCTTTTATATGTTTTGTTACATAAGTCATGTTTGTTGTATCTTATTCATATCCAGAATGATATCAAGTCCTTAAACATCATTTTTAAATCATTAAATGATAATTATACTTGAATGGATACGATGGAGAATGAATCTCATCGCGTTCGTGGAGACGGTAGTCCGTACGTACGCACGAACGCTACTTCCATTTAATTTTTATTTTAAAAGAATCGAATCCAAATGATACATAGGTATATTACTATTCCAGTATAATATAATATTTTATATATGTTACTTAAGTTCATTAACACCATCCTTTATACGTTCCATGTGTGGTATGAACGAGTCATATCATTTTAAGGGGGCGGTAGTCCGCACTTCCTCAAATGAAATTATCGTATGTATATACAACATGAAACGAATAATGGTATGAAATAAAATGGAATTACAGAAGCTTATATATAAAATATATATCATTAATATCATATTTAATTACAGTGCCATCATAATGGCCACCATGAGAGGTGGTAAGATGTATTTGAACAATCATCGTTTCGTGAGGCGTTAGTTTTCCATCCACAGAAACATTATGTTCATCATCCATTAGATGGAGTTGTGTGTATGTGTAGTTTTTATCCTTCTTATAACAACATCCTAGTATATTGAGGATACTGGTGTTGTTACAAAATAAAGGAAATAAAAAGAGTTTGGTGGTTGGGGAAGCAAAATAAAGGAAAATAATTTAAGAGAAATCGTTACCTTTAATTTAGGTAACTCACTTTGGTTGGAACCAAAGGACTTGTTGAAATGCTTTCTGCCTAAGGTGAAGCTTCAAGGAGGAGGAGAGGGATGTGGGGAGATTAGTTGAGCAGAGTTTGGACGAGCCAAGTGGCTTGAGAGGTGTGAAGAATGAGTAGAAGTGGTCTCCTTTTATAAGGGAGAGGAGGGGCTCTTTAGGAAAGAGTGAAAGTATTACTTTATAATATAATTATATTCGGTTTATAATGGTCCAAAAATCATTGAGGTCGAAGATAAGATGACTCATATTCTAAATAACATCAACCAATAAGAATTGGACAGGTTTTAGATAATATTTTAATCATTATAATCTTATTTATTTAAATGATTTATTAATGAGGTAAACATTGCATCATTATTGTGTCATTAATAATTTAACTTATTTGATGTCTAAAAATTATAAATAAAATATCATCATGTAGGAAATCTTTTTAGCTTTCTAATTAATATTTATAATAGAAAATCCAACATGTATAACCCTATGTAAAAATTGTTCTTCTAAAAGATGTAAGCTTATGCCATTTTTATTTTTATTTTAACTTTATTAATATAATGTGTCCCTACCACATACAAGTGGCTCCAAGGGGTCCCCAAATTGACCCAAGGATGACCATGGTCGGGTATGTGTGAACCAATAGGGTTAAGACACGTTTTAGGGTAATTTAGTATTATTATAATATTATTTTTTAACCCTTATTTACCGGATTTACCCTTAACCATGGTAAATAAAATATTTACCGCAGTAATTATTCAAAATGTCTAAAAATAAAAGTTACCTATTTACACAATTTAAACATCATGATTCAAAATATGGAATCCATTTTCCTAAATTCAAAACACATAAGTGGCAGAAATTAATTTAAAATTAATTCCCGCTGTCAAAACAAAAAACGTGTTTTTAAGAGATAATAACTATCAAAAGATTGACACTCGTTTATGTTCGGTTTAATTGTAAAATTATGTCCAATGACCAACATTATATTAAATGTTAAAAATATATTCTAAATATACTTTAAAACCACTCAAATTCATAATTTATCACTATTAATTATTTTGATTAAAAAAGTTGTTTTTAATTAATACTTAGTAATTTTCACTATTCATCAAAATATGAAAGTTATCCGAAATGTACCAAAATTTCACCTTAGGCTAAATTCGATATTCCGAATCCAAAAATGAAGTCCATTTTCAAATATAATATATATATAATTTCGAAATTTAGGTATTACTATTCATAACGGCTAGTTTGATCGGTTGTGGTGTGTGTTAAAACTCGACGTTGCGTACAACACACGCTACTGTTTTATTCAAAGGAAAGCGTACCGTGGAAGCTTGGGATGTTTCATTCTAAATTTTTTGATGTCTCCATTTAGTCAAAAAGCTTAAAATATTGTATTTAAAAAGGTTTCACTATCAAAAGATGATAAAAGTGCAATACTGAAAATGAATCTGTTCTTGCATTATGACTAAGAAACTCATAATATGGATTCTAAAATTATAAGGATTATATAAAGATAAAAATGTAGTTAATGCTATTCATGACCTCTTTTAATGGCTTTTTTTGGTAAGTCATGGTTCAATTGAACTCGGTGTTGCGTGTAGTGCAAGTTATTGAATTATTTTGAAGAAATAACACACTATGAAATCTTGGGGTGTTACAGTTATCATTTCTAGTATAATAGAAGGGGAAAAGAGAGATGGTGATTAATTATTCCACTATCATAAAACAATTCCTATACACATGAGGTACAATTGTTATTATAAAATTCATAGGAAGGGATATTAGGAATGAAAATGAAAAGAAAGAAGCTCAAAAAAAATTAAACAAAAAGAAGAATTTACCTCTTGATGTAATCTTTGTTGAGTGGCTCTTTAGGGGAGTTGTTTGGGAATTAATATGTTAACAATGGATTCTTGACATGGGGTAGGATATTAGGATTAGATTTGAGTAGAATTTATAAATATAAGAGGGGTTTATAGGAGTGTGGAGAAGAGGGATTGAGGTGGGGGGGGGGTTATAGTGGAGTAGAGGGGTGATTCTAGAATATCTTATTCATTATTTTGTTAATTTCATCAAGTCATCCAATAGTGTTTATTTCTTGTGACTCACAATAAAAATAAGGGAAAATTCATTCTAACTATTTCTGATTACATCTGCAATGATGCCAGTAATAGTGAATTTAAATGATAATGTATATTTAGAGTAAATTACTATATTTTATTATTTATAAAAAATTGAGTATTTCTGAAAAATCCCAAAATTTCACCCAAACCATTTTTTTAAAAATTGAATTTAAAAATGAACTCGAATTTTTTAAATATTATTATATAAATATTATGAATTTAATATTTATATAAAATTTTAATTTATTCGAAATATAATAATTTAAATACTATATTTCATTTTATATAACCTTGAGAAATTATTCAAGATCACATTATTTTCATAACGTATGAAAATAAAATAACAATAGGATATAATATCAATAATTGTCATATTAATATTCTGATTACTATTCATAAGGGTTTGTTACTATTCACTAAAAAATATGTTGGCTTTGTCAAACACAAAATATCTTAGTGAATGCAATTGTGTGTGTCAGTTTTTCACAATTCACATCGTAGAGGTATAAAAATTATATTTAGTAGATTGGTTATAAAAATGTGGAGTTATGTAGTGATTTTTAATTTCATTCATTAAATTTTAAATTTATTTATAAATCCATGGGTTGTATCAAAAGTGGTGATAATTATGAAGTTTTGATAGATATTAGATCCATATTATGGGCCTGAATGCATATTAAAAATGGTTATTGGTCTAAAATGATTGTAAATAATATCCACATCAATGGTATTCCTATGTTGGGTATTTTGTTATTTTTTTTAAAAAAAAATACTAGTCTTCCATGAAAAAAAATTGTTTATTTTTCAATAGAACACATACCTAGTGTGAAATTTTTTTCAAAAACTCCCATGAAAATGTCTCATATTTTGTTGTAAGAATAGAATATGAAACTCTAGTGTATAATTGATAATTGATTAACTCATCCAATTGTGTCTCTTTTGGGTGAACCAACTCTATTGGTGAAAAAAGTATTGAACAATGTGGCTCTGCATTGATTATCAAGAGCTGGAAAAGATTAAAATTAAGAACAAGTCTTATCATCCCCATAGTTTTGACATGTTTGATCAACTCTGTGGTGCTTTATACATTTATAGGATTGAAAATCATTTTTGTTATCATCAATTGAGGTTCAAGAAGGATTATCTACCAAAGATAAAATTTTGAACAAGTTAAAGACTATTTAAATATACAATGACTCCATTCGGTCTTTCAATTTTGATTTTATATTCCTTGAGTTAATGAATATTGTCCTTAGATATTACATTGATTAGTTTTTCAGAGTATTTATAAAAAATATTATTATCTACTTAATAATGAATGGATATAAGGGAAAAAACATGAGAAATTTTACTAAAGAACCTAAGTAAGTATAATTTATAATAATAATTTTATAAGTGTGAATTTTGGTTACAAAATGATACATTTTTAGGCCATATAATCTCAAGACTGGGTTGATTAGTATATCTATCAATGATAGAGGAAATTGAATGATTCCTAGACCAACAAAATTTAATATGATCAATAGTTATATTGGAATAAAATGATTTCATCAATAGGTTTTTTTGAATTTTTCAAGAATATCTAATCATATAAATATTTTACTTTGAAGGGATCCAACTTATTCTAGACATGTGAATGTGAGGAAAATTATAAGGAACACAAGAGAAGCATTAATAGTGCACATGTGTTTATATTGCCATTTAGTGGATATGGGTTTATAATTTATAATGATGCCTCCAAAATGGTAGTGATATGTGTTCTTATAATAAATTACAAGGTAATAGAATATTTTAAAAGATAAACTAATATACATGATAAAAATTAAACAACTCATGATATGGAGTTAACTGTTATACTTTTTTATTTAAGGATATAAAGGAATTAAATTTATGTTGAAAAGTGTGAAAAATATACTTATCCTAAATATTTAAAGTATATATGTACAAATAATTAATTATGTTTCCATCATTAGTGATGGTTAGAGGTGATTGATGATTATTACAGCTCATTACATTATAGTGGTGGGAAATAAAACACACTAGATGATGATTTGAGATGAAGGTATCATGCTAGAATAACCATGATGATGATTAAGAACGATCAAATACTCATAGATTTGAATGGTATGGGTATGAAAATATTGATTAGTGGGAATAATTATTTTATTTCACAATTTAATATTCTACCATCTATCTGTGTGAAGATATAATAGGATGAAAAGGAATGTGTAGAGATTCAAAAGAAGGATAGTTTTGGTTCTATTGATTAACCATGATCAAGATGGAATTATATGGTTCCAGAAATGTGTATTTATTTAATCAATACCAAATTTGATGAATGACTTATTAGAGGAATATCATTTATATCATTATCAATTTAATTGGGAAGAATAAATATGTTTATTGATTCGGAATGATACTTCTAGGGGGATGTAATTAAGAGAGATATCGTAGATTATGTATCTTGATGCATCGTTTTTTTAAACATGTTTGTGATGAAAAAAATTCTATTGGTACACTAGATCCATTACCCATACCATAAAAGAAATGGAAAAACATCACCATGAATTTTTCATTGGACACCCCAAAATCTCTAAATTATATATTGTTATATGTCTTCTAGTTCATTTTCGTACCATGTAATAATAATCCATCACCATCATATAAGATATATCCCTGTACTAGAATTCAAAAATATATATTTAAGATGTTTTAATTGATCATGGATGACCACATTCAAGTTTATATAATCAGGATCCAAGCATCTAATCAATGTTCCAATTAAATATTTAGCAATCTCTAGATAGTGAGTTGAGTTTTAGCACTACAAATATGACATAGAAATCTGTTTAGTCTTAAAAATCAATTCAAACCATAGATTTCATTTTTAGATATTATTATTCGTATTTCAAAGGATTTTGGGATATGAAACTTCTTCTTATTTATTTTTCTTACAAAAATAGCTTTCACTCTAGTATTCATATGTCTTCTTCTAAATCCCTTCATGGAAAAACATGTAGAGCCCCAACGTGAGGGAATGATTTTCTAGAGTTATCATTCATTTGAGGAACAACCAGTGGTGGTTTGGATCATAAAAAATGTTTTATTAAACATGAATACTAACATAGTAAATTTTTTGTAGAATAACCACCAGTTTGAGTATTCTATATGGGGATTCGGGGATATGATTTGGTAGAGGTATCATTATTTGTTTGTATGAGAGTAATGAATTTTAGGGTGATGTTACTTTTTATGTGGGGTAGAATATGACACCCATATATTCAATAAATTCAATTTTAATAAATTAAATTTATTTTATGTCTGTTTTTAAATGATATCCATGTCAAGATTGTGCTCCATACAACATTGCGTAGTCTTTCACTTCACACAACACTCAGATAGCTTTGTGTCACACATGACCCTATGTTTTAACAAAACCACAATATATTATTAATAATTCCATCTAAACTAGAATGCAATAACCTAGAAATTATACTATATAGATGAGTATTAATAAATAATTTTTCAATATTATTTATAACTTAGTTTTTATAAAGTATTCACATTGATAATAAAATATATGATTATCTATAATGTATTTATATGTCTGACAAAACTGTTTGTTCAAGAAATTTTATTATTTCATCTATGAAGATAAAAAATAATTTTTTACACATTTAAAAATTTCATTTGATAAAATAAAATCCTCATTTTAATTCATAGTGACATGTTTTATTTAGGGGGAATGTTTTTATTTTTTTTAAGATTCATTTTTTAGTTAATTGTGAAAAATTCTATGTTTTAATTGAAACAAGAGTTTTCATTTTATATAATTTTAATTTTAATATGTATTTTAGTATTAATTTATATATTATTTAGTTCAATTAGAAATATATTAATAAAAATATATTTCATTTTAGTCAATTTGATATTTAAATTTAATATATAAATATTTTAGACTTTGGATAATTTTTTCATTAAAAACTCACTTTCTCAACACGTCTAGGGGATGAATTTTAATCCTTTTCCACATCAGTGAATATAATTGGGCCTAATGTATACCTTATTTAGAATATAAATAATTTATTTTTCTATTATGTTAATCATAAATTTTTATACAAATTATTAGTGAATGAAATGAATGTTCAATACTATAGTTATGGTGACAATTAGTTTCTTGGGTGTTCAACTAAAAAGATATCAGTAAAAGTAACCTATAAAATTTTCTAAAATCCATTATGTGGTCATATTGTGACCCTAAAGTCTCTAATGTATGATATTAGTTTATTTTTTGACCCTTCTGAATCTTGAAAAATAGGGTTCAAAATATCTATTTCAAAAAATTATATGTTTTCCACTCACCTCACATATAAATTTACACTCCATATCCTCTCTTCCTCAAACCATCACAGGTATTTTTATCAGCCATTCCCTACCCATATAACTTATAAACTACCATAAACTCACCTTTGAAGCCTTATATTTGATTCAAATCCATCATATTATAGATTGTAGTGAAAATTATTAAAGGATACCCGGGGAATATGTATCGTTCATCAATGAACATTTTGGTTTCGTTCCATCCTTAAACACTATAAATTAAATTTAATTCAGGATTATATAATAAATTAAGTATATTCATTATATTGAGACATTATTATGTAAAGTTAATTACATTAAAAACAATTAATGCCATCAAATGGGTTGCAAAATCGTAGTTTGTGTGTATAGACGTCTACAGCATCACGAACTGAGTTCAATCGTTTTTTTATTACCACCACTAATATTTGGTAAAAATTATGGAAATAAATTTTTTATAGGATAATAATAATATTTTTATTACACTATAATTATTATATCACAAATAACATTGTGTTTTTCAATTTTGTGGGAATACGATAACATCATATGTGTGTATAACAGACTACCGCCATACGATGTGATGTGAACCTTCAAAACATTACATGGAATGTATTAATTGTAGGACTAATAATAATATTTGAAACATAATAAATAAAAAATATACGTTAATGATAATATATCATTTAATTTATCTTTTTCCATGATAATATGAATGAATAAAATAGCGTTCATGCATAGGTGTGGACAACTGGATCGAAGAAAGATGCATTTCATTTCATTTCACTAAATTTTATAGATTTAAATAAATATATATATAATTAATATGTATTAAATTAATATCATGTTTTATATTCACTATATGATTATATCATGGTCAATGTATGAGTAAAAATAGTAACAAATAAAAACATATAAGGGATAAAAGGAGATATCTCCCAAAAGAAAATATTAAAAAGGAATTGTTTATACAATGGTAATATATGGTCATAAAAAATCACATATAGAATGATATATATGAAAATGAGTCTATTATAGAATAATAATAAACATATATTTATTTTAAAGGATGAATAAATGAGTATAGTGAAATCAAATATATAATGTAATAGGATTTATTGGCTCACGTGTAATTATCAAAGGATTATTCCATATTCACCACTTGTTTATTTTATGTGTTGTATATAATACCCTATGAAATGATATTTATTTTATATTACTAATTAAATTATAATTATTAATTTCATTTATGTTATTAGTTCTTCAGGATTATAATTCTATATATATAAAAGTAGTCATGTTTTTATTCTCAATTTTTCTATCATTGATATGTACGATATATTATGCACATATATTATTTCATGATGTTTATTTATATCCTCATTTAAATGGAATATCAGGAATTCATTAATCCCATGATATTTTAAGTCATTTTATATGTTGTCCATGTATGGGTATTATATTAATGGTTACATGTGTGGTAGTGATTATATGTTACCATCTCATTGATTAACTGGATTTTTTATGATGAAGGATAAAATGTTAAAATCTCAAGATCTACTTCTTGAAATCACTTATTAGATATATTATCCAATTTTTATTTATGATATCTTCATGTAATGTTTCATTTTTACACCATTTAGTACATAATATAATAAATACATTTTTTTTAAAATAAGGTATAATTTTTATTTTTGAATGAAATATTATTATTCTTTAAAAACCATTCCATTCAAAAATGTATTAAATTTTTGTATTAACATATTATGAATTTCAAAAAATAATTTAACCGCATATTTACATTTTTAAAAAATATTGTAAAATTAATGTTTTGGTTTTTATCCAAAACATTTCCAAACTGGCTTTTAATAAAATTATCAAAGCAATAATCATTTTAACTACTAAGACATAAATTAAATTTCATTCAATCAGGAAAAATAATTTCTTTGAAGATTCTATAGTATGTTTTGACAGCTATTTTAAATTTATTATTTTTTAATCAATTTGTTTAATTCATTTTTCAATGTTGAAAGAATAATTTTTTAAAAATTGTTTTAAATGATGTTTAAAATATATTTTCCTTACAAGATGACATCTTGTTGTGCAAAATATTCTTTATTGGGGATATGATAAATTTATGCCATTCGTATTATTTCACATAATGGGTTTTCATTATTTAAAAAATTTTATGAAACATTTTATTATTCAACGGGTTATACTGTGTGAAAATTATTATGAAACCAACTTTTTTTCTTGGGATAATATTTGTTGGAATGATTATGAGTCTTACCTCTATTCAACATATTATGACATGTTAAAATGATTAGAAAACCGATTTAATTACACGGTTTATGATATGATTAATTTTCCTAATCTTTTGAAACATATATATATATATATGGTTTTCAATATGATATTCTTGGGACCTATATCTACTCCCCATTTAACTGGATAAATATTTATATATCTCATGAGATTGAAATTTCTAGAATATGGAGTTAACCAGGATCAATATTACATTTCTATAATGAAGAGAGAACGTATTTCATTAAGATACAGCTGGAATGAGGAGTAAAATTTGTACTCTACAGAATTATTCCTTAATGATGGTCTTGGAAGTGATCCTTTACTAACATGAAATTGATTTTAATTACTTATATTTTTGCTATAAATTCCAAATCATATCTTGATGTTATGATCTAATGTCTAGTGTTCTTTTATTACATTATGATTCATGATTTATAATCTACGATATTTATTACATGATTCAATATCATGAACTTTGATATGTGGGGATTATATTCTAATGTTCTTCCAAGTATTTCATTCCCTGGTTCTAATGTAATTATTATGTATCTCCCTTACTGACACTCACTAAGCTTATAAGGTCACCCTTTTCTTTTCTTCTTTTTCCTATGTTTTGAAGGTATGTATTTTGTATGATATGTTTAATTATTTTGTTAATTTTGATTACTGTTATGGGAGATTATGTTGCACACTTTTGTACCACTGTTTATGTTTGACAGGTTTTTGAGACACTAAACCATTATGGTCCTCTTGTGTTTTTTTATCCAATTTAATAAATATTAAGGAAAACGTATTTTATATCTATATATGTTAATCTTGGTTCACAATATATATTATACACAATAAAAATTTAAAATTATTTTTACATCATCCTTTACATGTTTCAAAAATTATTATGAAAATATTTTGAAATTATATTATCTTATGAAACAATATTTTTAAATTTAAAATGTTGTATTACTCGAGATATGATCCATGTGATATTTCAAAATCATTTTCTTATATAAGAATAATTCTTTTGATGTTACTTATTCTTATACTAGGATAATGTTTACGTATAACATTCATATTACATATTTGAATTGTTAATGTTTATGTTAATGAATGTTTTATGAAACCTATTTATTTTCCAAGTGATATTATACGGTAAATTGGTGAAATTCTTGTGAAATCCTTTTTTATACAAGATATATGATATGATGATTTTTTTTTATATTTTGGAAACAAATTGTGGTTATTTTTATTAGATGGGTGGGACTTATATCAAACTCTAATGCATTGGTTAAAGATTTAAATATAATGATATTACATTGGAAAAAATAAGACATTTTCCATCCACTATTTAAAACAAGTAATTCTTGATCCACTATTAGGAAGATATTCATCCAGATCCACTATAGGAATCATGTGATATGACCTAATCTACTATGATGATGTTCTTGATAGTTAAAATTTTCATATGAAATTTTTTATCTATATTTATGTTTGTTCCATAATTTTATGAAATAATATAATGGTTGATGATTTATTTATGATGTTTGGTCACTCTTATGGGCTATGTTTTATGAAAATATGTTATTTTATTCAATGAATAAATTTTATTTTCTGTGATTGGTTTTTTATGAACTTCATATATCGAAATCATGAGGAAATACCCATAACATTTTCTTAATTTTTTATCATAGATTTATACCTCCTATGTTTTCCCTTAATAGTCATAAAATCTCAAAATTTATTATATTTACTACCTTAGGTTATAAAGAATTGTTTATATTGGGTATTCCTAACAGGATAATTATGGTTGACTCTATTTTTTTGGATATTTTGAAGATAATTCATGATTAAGGTTATTGTGTCAATACTATCCAAAGACACTAAACAATTATGGTCCTTTATAATGCTTCAATGTGATGTATTGAATACTCATATAAAAATATTTAATATTTAAGTATAAAATAATTTTTCTACATACATTGTATGACCAATATGAAAATAATAAGAGACAATATTAATTCAAAATTGACCCCATTAATCAAAATTTCCTAAATTCAAATACAAAAAAATGGTCAATCTCGCAATATATGCTTTAGTTCATACCAACATCCCCTCATCAAACCTACGAAGAACATAAAAAATAAATAACCAATAAAATAAAATTATGAAAACTATAAGGAACAAAGGTATTTTAAATTACAAATTATTTCAATTAAATTTTTTAAATCCCATTGAATCATAATATTTATTGTTTACATTTGGATGATTTTTAAAAAAGAGTAGAATAATATTTAATGAATCCTCACATGAAAATTCTTTATAAAATTTACCCAATACAGGTTCTTAATATATCCCATGACATGGATCGGTCTACATACATAATCATAATGTGAAATAATCTATTAATGGGATCTAAGACAAACATAATTAGGATTTTTTACAAATAAAATAATAATAAATGAGTAATTTCCACTCAAATTTCTAACATGGTTGGTTCAATGCTATTTTTCGAGGATTGATGCTATTTTTTTGTGAATAGACTCATGATACCCATAATAAAGGTTCTTAATTTAACTCATGACATGGATCAGAGTACAAACATAATCATAATGTGCAAGAATCTATTAATGGGATCCAAGAAAAAAATAATTGGGATTTGTTAAAAGTAATATAATAATAAAGGAGTAATTTCCACTCAAATAGCTAACATGACCATTATGTGAGTCAGATAAAAATATCAATAATAATCAAGAAAAACATAATAATATTGACTAAAGGATTTTTAAAAATGAAAAAAATAACTCGTAACGATCTTATAAACACATTTTATATCTCAATCTTAATAATATGGATCATTAATCACGCTCTAATTCAAATAATTAAGGAAATAAATATTTAAAATATTTACATGACATAATATACCATGAAAATAAATTATAAAAAATAATTTCTATAAAAACTGACACCATTGTCAAACTAAAAAATCAGTACTTATCATCAACAACATGCCTCAAATGAAATACCATAACCAAATATATAATCATGGTAAACCATAGATGAAATAATTATAGGAAGGGTTTGAGAAAAATATTAACAATTGTATTTCTCCCCACAACAATTTCAAAAAAAATTAAAATAAACTCTATTTATTCTAGTTTGAAATACTATAATAAAGTTACAATTTTATTTTATTAAAAAATATATCATGATTTATATTTCATTAATACAATCATTAAAATTTAATAGTCAAATATCATCCACAAAAAAAAAATTTCCCATCAAACATAATGAAAATTAAAACATTTAAAATGTTTTAAAATTATTGGAAACATTATTAATTGGATATTAATTTACATAGAGAAAAATAAAAAAAATTTGGGGAAATAATTTATACAATTGTTTTAATCATAAAATAAAAACATAATTACAATACTATAATAAGATTAATTTAAACCTAGTATCCTAGTGAAAATATATAACAATGTTATCATAAACACTATATATATACTAACACTAAATATCAGAAAAATGTTCCACACTCCTAGATTTACCCAACATAGAAAGAAAAAATTGAAAACCCCTTATAATAGAAAACCCTTTCTATAGGTCACTATCTAAGGAAATTATAATACACTAGTGGAACACTTGTTTATGGATTTTACCATGTTTTTATTTATGTATTTATATGATTTTTATTTGTATATGATCTAAATAAATTATGATAAATTATGTAACAGTATCAATGATCATACACATCTATCTATCTCCTAAAAACACCTATTAAATAAAAAAACATTTTTTGATGAAAATTATAATGACCTAAACATTCCATAGTAATGAATCTATCATAAAACATCATGACACAATAATTTCAATAATCTTATTCTAATATCAAATGTTATTTTTTCAAGGTTCATTGTCTATGGAAGTAAATAATTATAAGGTCCAAAGTTATCCTTATAAAAATCTACCAAAAAAATATTATTTGTTAAATTTTCAAATCTAAACAATATAAAAACATAATTGAAATTAATAATTTGAATATTAACACAACTATTAGAGACCCTATGTAAAACCATAATTTTCATACAACAACACTTTAAAAATACATTTTAATTCATTGAATTTACATTTATATAATGTATTCCATTTCAAAATACATAAATTATTTTTTAAAAACATATGGCCTTCAAATATTTGTAAAAGAATATTTTACAAGTAAACTATAATTAAGAACTATTTTCAATGAGTGAAAAATAGGTAAAACCCCAACATGATATGAATATGAATAATAATATCATATAATAGAAAAATTAAATAAAAAAATTATTATTTAATATAATTTAAAACCACAGTTCTACACTTAAAAATCATTTATGAAGGATATGTACCTCAAATTTATCCATTCAACTAAGAATGATGACAATACAAATCAATAAGGTCTATTAAGGCCTTATGATATGAAATTTAATACACTAAATATGAACTTTATAACGAAAATTTGGACAAATATAATCCTTATGACACTAAGACGGTATTATAGAATCAATATATACTAAAAGTGGGAAAACATAGAAGAGACTAGGTTCATGTGAGTTTACACTATAAATTTTTTTTTAAAAAAGATAAATATCATAGGCTATGGGCATGGAAAATATATAGAAAATGAGGAGACAATTTATTCATTAATAAATAATTTAGATTATCGAGGAACCTTGAAATTGATACAATATATTAATGAAATTAAATAATTTTTCAATTTTCAAATCTTGACAAATATATACAGTTTGGCCACAATGTTTGTATACTATGAACCTACCAAGCACCCATCACTCGAGGGAACTGGTCAAATACACACAATTTTTTTTAATATTACACCAACCATATAGGTATAAATTAATTCAATATGATGGCTACATTATTTGGTATTCAGGTATTTTAAAATAGATCAATAACCTCAGCAATATATTACATACTTTTCATAGTAACGATGCCTGGTATTCACTATCCATGACCAACCCATGAAACATGAATTATAGAACATCTATCACTATAATTAAATTGATAATTAACCATTTTAAAAAAAGATCAATTAAAAAATATATTTAAACAAATCTTCAAAAAAGAGGTTAAGGTGTGATAGTGATAGACATTATATCAGTAGGGTTGAAAAATATAAGGATGAAAAAATTGATATGGGGTTACAATAGACTCTTTTGAATAATGTTATATTTTACACACACTCATATTTCTAAGATATAGCGATGAATGTAGTATTAGATGAATCATGTATAGTGTTATTACCTTCTTGATAATGAAAATCTAGAGGTTCATATAGTCGACTGAAGTATAAATGGGAATGTTTTTAATCACTTGTGGATTAAAATCAGATAGTTATGCCGGATATACACATGTTTCTCCTATATTTTGAGATCAGTGATTTGTTGATTATAGTATTGTGATTTTGGAAAACACAAGTTTTATTATTTTCCCTAAAGCTAAACATTGTAATATACGTGGTTGGTGTTGTATCGATTATAGATTTTAGAATGTTATTAAATCATTTTATTTGTTAAATATTCACTAACAACATATAAATATCATAAATATTCAATTTTATAGTTGACTATAGGGAATAAAAATCTTTCTGGATCATCTTTTTGGGGACAGAAATATGTAATTCAGCTTTAGTAGTCAAGGAATTTCCTAATGGGAATATATATCAACAATTATAATTATTTGATCGAAATATAATTTCCTATTCAATTGATTAGTATATATATGATGGTTTTTATGGTACTTAATAATCATAAAGACACAGTTTTAGTATCTTTTAAACATTCTTTCTTCATAATTTGATATAACATCTTCTCATTACATTATCTATAAGACATATCTAACTCATCTAGGATTGGGTGTAAAGGTATCGTAATGAAAAATATGCATTGATACTCAATTAAGGATACAACTAGAGAAACATATGAAATTATAAACAAATCATCTAATAGATGTAATTTAATGAAAACACTGGTATTCATCCATTCTCAATTTGAATATATAAATTATTATCTTTTTTATATACTATTTAACATAATACAAAAAACTCATCAAAATTTATCAAAACAATTCCCAATTTATCACCAAAATTTAAAAATATAATAATTTTATTATTTTTTAATAAATTAATGTCTTTCATGCTAAACAATATTATTTGAAAATTAAAATTATTAACACTGATATAGAAATTATGAATGTTATAATAATTAATGTGGAGAAAACAATGGAATTACCTCATTTGATATGCTATTTTACTAATTTATTTACTAAATAATTTCTTGGATTAACCTCTACATAAAGTTTGTAGTTATTAAAAAAATTATTTTTAAGAATAATTTTTTTTTCATGTTATCATATATCACTTCGATATAAAAGGGAACCAAGTAGTCAAATTCAGGATCTTGAGTCTTTCGTTTTTGATATCCAGAACGTATTCTTAGAGTGTCTGATTATCTTCACCCAGAAACGTGATGATATTATATGGTTATTTATTGACATTAACAATATAAATAAGGTAAACATTAATAATTTTAGTCAATTACCTTATATTGAATTCTAATTTGAATAATCTAATGTTAATAATTTTTTATAATGAACAACATGGGATTTGGATACCGTCAATTGTGATTGATACTGAAAGATATTAAAAATATGTTATTAAAAAGATTATATATTATATGTTTCAAAACCAATCATGGGTTTTCAATTGAATAATACTATTTATATCATTACAGCTTTATTAAACATTATATTCCATCCATTACTATATTTTTGAGAATTTATATATTTTTTGTTTTTTGAAACAATAAATGATGTTATATTATTTATTTATGATAATTTATTTACATGTTATTTTAATTATATTTTGATTCATGTTTTGAGTTTTATAAATATATTTAATACTTTGGTTTTAATAAATTCAAATGTTTATTTAATATTTATTTTGTAAATATTATTTTTCTTCCTTTGTAAATTTTGAGTATTATTTTATATAATTAAACATATATTATAAAAAAATTTGTTTTTATTATTCATTACATTTTTACGATTCATTACATATATGAATGGGTGATGATATATGAAAAAAATGAGAAAATAGTATGTATTTCTATTTTTTTAATAAATAAACATTGATATAATTTAAAACTGGATGAAACAATATAGAGAACTATTTTATCGGCATGTGACTAAAAATGTCCAAATCTTAAAATGAACTATTATTATTGTATATAAAATTTTATTGGGTAAATTCAAACCATAGAATAAGAAAAAATAATTTTATATACAAACAAATATGATAATATCTTTTATATCATGATTAATTTAATCCGTGCTATAATCCTATCATATATCACTCTTGTATCTAAACACACTTCATGATTATACATTGAATTAGGTTATCATTAGAATACTTATATAATTATATAACACAAATAGTCTCAAAGCCATAAATGTTTAGTTATTTTATTCATGATCAAATAAAATTTCCAATGGTTGATAAAAAATTGAAACATATTGTGGACTCATTTAAACAAATTAACTTGTGTAAAGCATTATTTTTTTTAAAAATATGTTCTTCAACATATTTAATATTTTTATTATTAATTAACATAGGATTATCATTTTGATATTATTAATCTCCGAATAATATTATAGTACTATTTATGTTATAATATATGTATTTAATCTATAATATTCATTTAATTTTGAACATGAATAGGCGTTTTGAGTTGTTTTCTGATTAGATGTTATATTTCACTCTCATTTAACCACATGATTAAGATATAACATTCCTTTTTTTGAATAAAATGATTTAAATGTATTTTTGTGTGAATAATAATGCATTTATAAGAACCTATGGTATCATGTTCAAGTATTCTATATATAGATTGATTGATGAATTATTTTGGTCATTATATTATTTTCAAATTTAATGTAATGACTTATAAATGAAGTAAGAGTTAATATTTATGAAATATACTTGAATTGAATCTAAATGAAATTCATTAAAATATTTGGACAATATTATTTAAAGATCGACCTTTGTGATGTATAGTTGTGAAACATCAAGATATAAAAAAATGATATAAGTAAATATAAATTGTCCATTATATATTATACCTTATTAGAAACTAATGTAAGAAATTGTTGTGATAAAAACACTACTTAGATTTGCAATGTATGATAAAAAGTGGATTAAACATAGTATTACGTTTGATAATGTATAGTGAAAGTTGAATTACACCTAGAAGGGTTTAATCAATTTCTATAGATTACATAAATTATATATTATTTATAATATTATTTTCATGTGTTTCATTGAATTAGGAGAAAAGAAACTCAAATATCCCAATTTCATCTTTAGAAAACAAGAATTTAATGATAAATGTTAATATTTTTTAAATTTTTTATATCATCAATGTAATGAGGTTCTCATGAATAGTGAACGTTGATAATGAACCAGTAACATAGATTTCATTCAATAATGGTTGAGTATTAGAATGTATTTGTAAATATCTGTTAGGCCATGGTGTGAAGGGTAAATTATAAATTATAAAAAACTATTTTAATTCAATTTTCACAATGTAATTTTTAAATATTAGAAGTCTCTTTTCTAGTTTCCTAACAATTTATTATATGTTAAATTAAATTAAAGGATAATGCACATTATAAATATGTAGCAATGTAATATATATATATATATATAAATTCATTTGTATAATTGTTTTACTCTATTTTTTAAGGTAATTTTATTTATATAATAAATTCCTTATCAAATTTTAGCACAACGTACACACACAGTTACACAACTATTAAATAAAATTATTTGGGTACGCTTATATGAACAATAAAATTCATACATAGGTTTCATCCTCCTCTTATAATTGTAATAATTGGTTTCATATCCAAATCAATAGATAGAGTAAATATTTACACATTGTTAACGTAAGTGGTAGATTATTACTTGGTTTTAAAGAATTTAATTTCATAAATGGTTGTTTGTTTCTAAAAAACTAAGGTAATTATGGATTGTTCAAATCTATCAAGGTCATAGAGAGTTTGTGATGAGTGGATTTGTTATTTTTCCAAACCACTGTAAATTCATAATCCATATTTTCTATTATTGTTACTAATTAATTCCTTTTATACATTTATAATTCCTAATGTATATATACTTAATGTGTTCTTGAATTGATATAAATGCTTCATCAACATTTTCAAAATAGATTGTTTCATTACATTGAATTCATAGGAATATAAATAAACTCATTTAAATATTTTCCCATTACATACATTTTATTTTGGAAGGGAATCATCAAAAACAGTTTTTCTTCATTAATGACATACTTATATAATAAAGGCCATGTCATTATTATGGAATGCATCTTTTAGTTATCAAGGGAAATATATAAGACCACAACCATTATTCTAATATCACTAAATATTTCATTTAGTTTAAGGAATTAAAATTACATGGTAATGTCCAATTATCGTCTAGAATATTATTTTTTCAAAATATTGAATATACATTGGTGTCTTTGGATGTATCTAAGAACAAAATTGAGAATAATAATTTCTTATTTAACATTCAAAATATTATAAAAAATTCATTCAATATTCTTTTAGACACCAAATCTAAAACACTTATTGGAAAAAAAAATAGAGTTGTTTATTAATAGACACCATTGTGATGTAGCATTCAATGAATTAAGGTTGATTATTTTTATAACTCATATTATATTAGTTTTAGAATAATTAATAGTGTTTGTTTTTTATTTATTGTCTATTTTATAGATATTTTTCATGTTATTATGAATGATCATCATGTATAGACTTAGGAATATATACACCAATAACCTTCAAAGGGAAATTATACAACCTTGGAAATGCACTTATACATGGTGGTGGATGTCCATGGGTATTGTAGAATTAAATTTCATGTTATTTATTCCTGGAATAATCCAATTAAAAAACGTAAAATACATCATTTCATTATTATAATTGAATTTGGTGTATCATTTTCAGTTAAATACCAAGAAAATTTTAATTTTGATATTATTTATAAAACTGGGAAGAGAAAAATTGTACTTAAATTCCACATTTTGTAGTTCAATCCAAAAATGTATATGATGTTAAAGTAGTATGGATCTTAATATCCATTTTATTGAATACTCAACCTAATATTTCTAATGATTAGAAATGTATTTTTGTATAAAAAATTTATCTTGAATCATACATCATATAGTGGGTAAACCAATCATAAATACATGATCATCATTACATCATCATGTCAGAGAAACTCATTATTGGTGATATTAATAAAAGTTATATAAAGAATCTTGTTCATTAATTTATGTAATTGGATGTCTTATAGTTTTATATACCAAGAGAGAGATCATGGTGTGTGAATATAATTTAACATAATGTTTTATTAATTTTGGAATATAAATTATTTATTGAGATACACATAGGTAGATCTATTAGCCTATCCTGGCAAATGACATTATTGGTTTCGTTTAATGATTTTTTACATTTATATATATTTAATCAAATAATTAATGTATTAAAAAAATTTATTATTAGTCATTATTTTATTAGGAATATTCCCTTAGAACACAATAGATTTCAAAACAATTTGTCCCCATTATAATAATATTGATCACTAAAATTAGAAATTGTATTTCCTACTATTAGGGAATCGACATATATAGATGAGTTAGGTAAAAAATTAAATAAAAAAATAATAGATCACTATGATAAATTATAGATTATTGTTTCCAACAAGGAGTTTAGGATTATATCATGGTTTTCTGAGGGGTTGAAATGAGATATTCAAACCCAATTATACTAAATACATTATATCAATTTCAAATTAATCAACTGAACAAGTTAAAAATTAATGTATTATTGGATTCTAATAGGTTATGTATTAATTATATTTATGTAATTATGGAAAATTAATAATCATTTATAAATTTTTCTTATAATTATTGGTAACATTTATCCATCAGTCAACTCCATTTAAATCTGTCTAAAGTACTTGTATTGATTTTCCACTATGTTTGATAGATAATTTTAAGAAAACATATATTAGTATTAGCAAGGTATAAGTGATGAATGAATAAAAAAATCAATCTATTATACCAATATTATATTACATTTTAAACTATTATTTTGTTATCATGTTATTCTATGAGATTCTTGATGATTATGTTACATAAGGATGGGAATAGAGAAAATCTAAATAATAGATTGATATGGAACATTGACTTTTTATTTAAATTTGCTGAAATGTATTATATAATTTAATTTCATCATAAGTTTATTGTAACCCTAAAATTAATCCATTATTCAAAAATAAGGTGATGTATATAAAATAAAACTAATATTATAAAATTTTATTATATATAATTTAATTATAATATTTATTAGTTAATATAGTAGTTTTTAATCATCTTCCATTGAAATAAATTTATAAGAAGGAATGATATTAATTCAGTATGTTTATTATTAAAGCATGAAGATATATTAGGGAAAACAATGTAATTTGTTGCCTATACATAATACCAACTTATGGGGTTATTTCTATTCAATTGTCATGGTTGGTTCTCCACGATTAATAACATGATGGTAAAGAGTTTTTAGGGACACACATAATAATGGTCTACTAAATCATTTAATATTTAATGATATTATGTTTTAAAATATTAATAATAGTTGGTTCAAGAAATATTTGGGAGTAATAAAAGGAGTAAAAAGATAAAAATTAATTTATACAATATTTACATTGAGTTCCTCATGGTAGGGAACTTTATGAAAGTGTACTGGGATCATAGGTCCATCTAGTTTGGATACAGAGTATAAATTTGTAACAACTACGTACCTAGTGTTTATATACTATGTAACAATAAAAAACATGATGTGTTTTACATAAAAGTTTATAATATTGTAATTTTAATTTAAAATTTTGACCACATTAACATTATTTAATATAGTGTTTCATTCATTTCAACATATTTTACTTTTTTGGGATTTCTTCACCAACCTCTCAATCTCAGTAATGATCTACTATTCTGAATGTATATATATATATGTGTGTGTGTTTTTGTGTCTGTGTGTGTTACAATTGTTATATAGGGATTATATTCATTGAAATTAATTTTATAGAAAGTGTTTCTAATTATATTATATTTCCAATAAAATTATAGTGATATCATTAATCGCTTTTGGATTCCATTTCATCCAATGATAATATGGTATTCTATTTAGTGACCTTGATGTACGGTTTCTAATTAATGAATGTATTTTCCATACATATTATGTATATACCATATGTGTAAAATTTATTATTAAATTGGTTTCGTAAATTCACAATGTCAAAAAATATTTTATTTTTCAGGATTTTGGAATTGGATTTATGAAAAAAAAAATAATAAACCCCACATTTTGTATAAATATTATTTTTGCGGTAATGATTATAAATAGTTTGATATATTTATAAAGTAACCATTTTTTTCATTTACATTATTTATTAATAATTGGTGTTCTTTAAAATAAAATATATTATATGGTTCTCAATCAAAATTATATAGGGAATTAATTTTTCAAATAGTAACTTAATAATATTAATATCATTTAAATTCATTATAAAATGATTATTTACTTGGGGAAAATGAATTTAGTTACATAGGTACCTAAAAATTTATCATATTGAAATGTAATTTATTCTTAATGTTCTATAATTCTAATGACCCCATTCAATTTTGATCATTATTTCTTAAATTTTTTGTGGAATAAAAAAATTTAATTTTATATTATTTCAATGATTCTAAGACATGGTTTCTTTCAGGAATTATATATTCAATGAAACAGGATTCATAATTATATGATAATGATTTTCTATAAAATTCTATGCCATATATTGTAAAATGACTAAAAATCTTCAATTAATTCATAAACAATATTTAAATCATAAAAAAAAGTTCATGTAATCATCCTTTTATAATATTTATATATATGACTCAATGATATTATCCCCCACATATGCCTATTTATATCTTATCAAATTTTGATATATTTCATCGTATATATTATTATTACAAATACATTAGTTTCAAGGCCGAATATAGGCCATTATATGGACATAACTATTTCACATAAACTCCATAAGATGGAAACGAGTTCCAAATGAGTAAAAATGGGTATATATTTCCCATAAAATATTATCCTATTCATGAATTATGTTCCCAATGAATAAACCAATTAATAAAATTCACTCCAAAAGTGAAGAATATTATAAATATTAACCAAGAAACCTAAAATGATCCAATGTAGACTTTTATAATCAAAGTAAAAACCCCTATATATTTCTATATTAGGAACTATGATTAACATATGACAGTGAATGAATATAACAATTAAAATTTAAATCATTATACCAAAAATTATATAAATAATTACCAAATAATTCCATTGGTGAAAAAACTTTCAAGTAAATGGACTTCACAAACAAATAATATGTAAATAAATTTTCAATATCAAACATTCATAAGGATTCCTTTATAAATAAAACATTTTCAAAATTAAAAAACATGTAATTCATAAAAAAAATAACCGGTGTTAAAATAACTTTTCCTCATAAAAAATCAGTTTGATTTTTAAATAACATTTTGAAATAAATTCACATATTCTATGAAAAATATATAAAAACATATAAAACATACTCATTAATTCTTAGTTAACACTAAATACCTCTAGAAATAAATATTTAGGAACCCATAATATGTTCTTTACGAGCTAGACTAGATTTTTATTTAACATACTCAACAAATTAAAGGGATCACTTTTTCACATATTCATCGACAACCTCCAATATATCCTCAGTAATAACATGCGCTGTCGTTCTGAAAAATGAGGTTGTCTTAATGGAATCTCTCATCTTTCCATTGTATATCAATTAAAAACCCTAAAAAATTAAATTTCAATGATCCATAATGACATTATATAAATTGAATCAAATTTAATCAAACATACACATTAAAAAATGATTGAAAATATAAAATATCGTCAAAAATTCACATAAAAATATAAAAAACATTTAAATTTTAGAAAAAAAATTCATCGAAGAATATCTAAATTTTTAAATAAATTATTTCATTAGTAATAATTAAATATAGAAATATTCAATGATATTAAAAGTACTTTGTAATGAAATATTATCACTTGATTAAAAAATATAGAGTATTATCAAAATCCATCCTATAATTTAAAATAACAGTTCTATAAATATAATTACTTAAAAAACCCTATTCAAATATATTTTTAAAATGAATTTATTTTTCAAATATAAATTAAAATGTAATAAATTTGTAGTTATTATTTATATAAACAATATAAATAAATCAAATCCACCAACCAATATATTGTTTCCACCAATTTTCATATATCATATGTTCTTTATAATGTTTTGATGGAATCCCAAAATTTATTCAATCAATGAATCATGTATAATAATTTAAAAATATTTATCTAATTATATAACCATTTTAATGGTTATTTAGCGGTGAGAGAGAGATATAATAAAAACATGAAAAAGGACATCACACACATATATATATATTCAATTAGGCATTGATTCAACCAACTCGTCGTCAAAATCCATCAAATAGTGGGAATAAATCATTAAAATAATCTGTTAATAGACCTAATATTTATTAACATAGATAGATCATTTATATTACAATCAATAGAGGAATATTTTGGTATTAATACCAAAAGAAATAACATTTCATAAACTATGTATTTTTTATAATATTAAATAAAACTATGTAATGATTCTTGTCTAAAAAATGTCAAGTGTTAATGGTTGGCTTGCATGGTTTGACCAGCTAAGAACTTTATGATTTCAATGCCTCTCCCTCAAAACCATGGAATTTTTTAGCATTCATGGTTCAACATACAATTCATCCAACACATCTTTACACAAAAAAGAATCACAAAATTAATTTCCTTCCAAAAATCCAAAATCCTCATGATAAGAAACATACATGTTTGGAAGAGTGACATATATTATTAACTTTCCGAAAAACATTTGAAATACTGAAAACTACATTTTTTGAACAATTATATAACCATTTAGGTATTTTACCTACAATTTAATCTATTTTTTTAGAAATTTTATCCACTCAATTGTAACATATTATTGTTTATAAAGAATAATTTTATATTCATATTTATTCATTGTTATCCCATATATGATAAAATCATTTTTCAAAAATAAATTTAAAAAATTATTTAATAGAATCAATAAAATTACATCTTATTTCAATGCATTATATAATCTTAATAATTAATTATTATAAATAAATCAAATTCCATTAATAAGGAAACTATGAAACCATTTATCTCCATATCACCTTATCCCCCCCTCAACTTACTATCAATGTGTTATATTCTCTTTATTTCATCTTAAAAAACCCTTCAACTGTTTATACTATCATTGGTTCCCAAATTGATAAATTTATAATATTTATCCAAGTATTTTTTAAAAAATTAGATTTATTATTGTGATATTAAAAAAAATAATTATTTGTATTCTCATTATATTTTTCATTCAATTCACCTTAGAAAACTATGAAATTAACTGTTTACATAACTGAATATTTATGGTATTCTATAATATATCATGTTGAGGAATATGTATTAACACCACGGTCTAATCTATTATTCTCAAATAATTTTATTAATAACTTTTTCCACCTTATATATTACATAGAATTATGTATAATGATCTAGAACATCACAGGTAATTTTATTCATTTTCATAATTAATGTTATAATTGGTGTCATTGTACTGCATTATTTACTGTTGTATAATAATTGTTTATTGTTTATAATAGTATTATTATTAGGCAAGGTTGTGATAAGTACAAAAATATCTTCTCCAACATCATCCATTTATTTTTCATCCAAATAAATTTTAATTTTCATATGTCATAACTACAAACTCAAGCTCAACTATGCTTCATAATGTAATATTATTTCATGATATTCCAAAAAATTTACATACATATAATATATAAATTGATAATATTTTCTTGAACATATTTATACCATTAAAATTCATATTTATATGAAAATAAATTCTTCCTCCATTATTCCTCTTATTTCTTAATGTATTATAATATTTATTTTATACAGTGAAGTATTCATTTGTCTACAAAAAATTAAATTATTTAGTTTCATATTGGTGTCTGTTTTATTTACATGTCATCAAATCACTCTTTTTTAATAAAATATTCCATATAGTTCTTTTTTAATAATTTAGGTGTATGATTTTTTTTCTCCATAACATTCCATTTTCGTCCTCTAGTATAACTACATTCTCATTATAGGTGATGTTTGTTTGGGTTTTTTCCATCCATGTGAAACCACATCATCAGATCATTTTAACATTTATTATAATATATAAATATTAATAAACGAAAAAAATATGAGAACATTGCATCAAGTGACCTTTAGCATTCCCCGGGAAACATTAGAGGATACCGACTTGTAAGGGATAATCAATACCGTGGGGGAATATACCCTCTACTAGATAAGAAAAAATAGAATTTGAAAAACATATCGATATCTATATTGAAAATTTCAGTATTCTATAATAGTAATAATAAAAAATTACATAAATAACCATTGTATTCTATAAAAAATATGTTCAATTGTAATTTCATACATGGAATTAATTAAGACTAAGATCACTCAATGGTATGATCAGATATAAAATAGGATAATTTTTTAAAAGATGTTATATTAAACTAAGATATAATATTTATCCTTTCCATAGTCTCATATCCCAATATCATTATTTATCACATACCACTATTCAACTATAGAGACCATTCTAGCACGTGCATCCTTAATAATAAAGTCTACATGCCCACTACTATTTGTATTTTGGCTATGAATAAAAAATTCAGTAAAACACCACAAATTATGAACCTTAATAGATCCAAAAATAATTATGTATATGTATGATATGATATTTTATATAATCAATTATATATATATCATCTATTATCTAATAATATACTAGGAATTCAATCATATAAATAAATATTCCTTTAATAGTAATTGACGGATTGGGATGGAGTAAAAACCTAGTTAATATTAACACTAAATTATTTTCCTGACATTTTATTATTAATTAATAAAACATAAAGAGTAATATTCTCTATAATATTTTTGTAGTTTTTCGATAAAAATGAAATAGTTTTATTCTAGCTAAATTTCCTTCCGTGATATATATGGAATTATTTAATTGGTAAAGATATATTTTTTTAATAATATTCATTAAATTTATTTCATTTGTTATATTATAGTATCAAATATTTTTTAATGGGAATTTTTTGTAATTATTTTTTGTAATGATTCTTTTTTGGCGTAATAGTGAAATAATAATTTTCTAAATATTTTCTATCATTTTTTTATAATATTTAAATAATTCATTATATTGTGGATTGGATTTAAGGTAATTTTATTTCTATTTTATTAATAATGTAAAAATTATTATTATATTAATCAAAATTATACATGATTTCTATATAAAATAATTTTCATATCAGAAAACACATTTGTCTAAAAAGGGAACATTTCCATTGAATTTTTCATACAAATATTATAATTAATTTAAAACACATCTACAGATTCAATAATGAAAAATGGATTCTATATTCGTAATTATGTCCATATAATTTTGTAACATGGTTAATTTATTTTATGTTGATAAAGAATAGATACCATGCTAAAAAATTACCGTGGTAAAGGGTATGACACATTAACTGAGGAAAACATTAATTAATATAGTCAAATAAATATTACCAAAATTATTATTAGATGAAGTTATTTATAAATTTACGACCTTATAATAGATATTATATATATTTAGAGGCCCATTACCATGATTAATTTTAAATATTATATTTAATCATTTAATAATTACAAGAGTCAAACTCTCTTCGTATATAAAGGGGAACACCCTCACCTTTCATATTTACATACATGAGCCTTTTTGATCAAGTATGTCCTTCAAAAATTCCATACCAAAATCTATCACAATGTACTCAAGGTCTTGGTCACATAATAAGTCCAAACATAGATAGTCTACGGTATATTTCAAGTATGGTTTTCATAGAATATGAATAACTCATAAACTGTAATTCCCATGTTTATTTATTATTCAACCTAATTAAAGCTTTAATTATCCTTGATGATATATATATATATACATAAATTTTATTATGATTCTATAAAACCCATTTTCATCTATTTTCCTTCATAAAGTAAAAAATAAACATTTCTCTGACTTATGTGTGGATTACTACCTCCACAAAGCAACATATTTCATTTTCAGTCACCAGCTAGCATGAATGGATACAATGATTGATTTAATTAATAAATACTATTATTATGATATTTTTATTATTCTATAAATATTTTATATTGCATACCATCAGACCAGTTAATCAATAGAAAAATTAAGTCATCCCTTGTGAATATGTTTGGACTACCCCTACTAGGATGCGATTTGACTCATTTTTCACAACCACCTTAAAGAAATTGATATAACGAAATATTCACTCTATTTATATGATAATAATAATTCTCTATAATTTTATAGATAATGTTTCCATGAACCCTTTTATCATAGTAAATTGAATAGCTATATTTTTTATGAATAAAATAATTTACCCTAAAACAATCAATGTGAATTAATATTATTTAGTAACTATCAATTCCAAGAATTATTGGGATCTATGAAACAATAATATTATAAAAATATTAGCATTGAATTTATATCATAATTTCATTTTTGGTGACACAAAATTCTCATTTATAACAAACGGATATCGTGGGGATGAAACTGTGCTTGAATGATTGTTGATATTTTACCTTCTTTGATTTTAAAAAGAAGGTGAATTCTACTCAACATCCATGATATATGACTAAAATAACAGACATTGGATCCTTGTATCTCACCAATGTAGACATCAAGATTCCTTTCTATGTGTTGTAGTGGATAAATAAAAATTTATTTGACATATCGATGTTCATTGGAAGACTACATCTTCGATCTCGGGAGATAAACAAGAATTGGTTTTATAAAAGGAACCACATCCCCCCTTTGGATATGGATGAGAATAGTGGGTTAATACTATATTTAAATTTTATATTAGTTATACAAATTTTTGTCTATATTGACTTAAAAATTTTGGTTAAACTTATAGAATTGAAACATTGTCCCACAAATATTATTAACCATATATCTTAGACTTAAATGAAATCTTATAACCTATTAACAATGTCATATTTTCCATTAATATTTCATTACATAATTTAAAAAAATGTTACATGATAAAATAAAAATAACTAACTCGACTTGATTATAGAAATAATATAATAAAACCTTGAATATTAAATAGTCATTCATAAAATATGTTTCTTCATTTACAACAAAACAAATTTTGTAATTCCTGAAAATTAAAATATTATAAATATAATTATATACATAAAGAAAATGAATTCATTTATCTCTTGGAGATAATTCATTCTAAAACATATTCCAAACCCTTAAATGATCCCAATTATATCCCAAATAGTCTGAAAAATTTAATATTCAATGTGTGTGGACCTTTTGTCATTTAGCACGCTAGAAGTCAGTTATAGTTAAGGACTAGAATTGAAATCTAGAAACCTATAAATTCTCATAATTAAATAATTATTAGCCATATTATAAATTTTTTTTCCTTCGAACATGCAATATGTAATATAATATTTTTTTGTCTTGTTATCAATGAATATATGCTGAAAAATCATGAAATCTCCAACATTAGTTTATTATTTTATAAACATTCTATATTTACATACCATTTTTAACCATGACCGTAGATTTAGTAATAGTACTACCATCCCAGTCGATCGGCCATGAGACAACATTTCCTTAACTAAGATGAAGTAAATATTATATTGATCAATAAACTAATTCATTACCATCAATGAAAATAAAAATTAATGATAACCCACCACTTTGGTAAAAATTTAACGTCATGAGACCATTGAAAATACTCTAATATACAGAAAACCCATGAAACATATAACATTTTTTTTCTGTTATGGGTCACCCCTCCTAATATCATTTTCATGTGATCACAAAATGTGTACTCCATGAGAAAATGTATTAGCGCTTTAGGGCTACATGAACCTGATAAAGAGACACTGTTTTCCAACTATCAATATGATGTATGAAGAACATATGATATATAATTAGTATTACATTCATGGTTTCCCAATTGTCATAATATATCATGAAACTACCAAAACATTTTGATATAAAAAATAAACTAGGGAAATTACAATATAAATAGTGGAAACATAAGGATCATCACCATCATAGTAATATAAACACATGCATATTTGAAATAGGTTACATGTAATGATAGTATATCTACATTCTATATTTTGGTATATGGAACTAATTCAAACACTCAACCATACACTATAGTCTATCAAAAATAATTGAAATCCCCCAATCTTGCATACACAGTTTATTCTTCTACCGAGATAATGATTATTTTAGGGGGTTTGATGTTAGACTTTATATCTACTATTCAAACTGAGACTTCACATCTATATGTAAAATACAAAAATATTTTTATAAATTTTATTTATATTCATATTTATCTTGTTTTCCCTAGGATTCTAGTGATGAAAAACTATTTAAATATTATCATAATAAACTGTAACACGGTCTCCAATATTAGTAAAACCACCATTATCAGAGAGAAATTCTTGTATAAAGAATACATACATAGGACTTATATAGGCATATGTAAACTTAAATTCCATTATATAATCTTTAATACATAAATTATAGATCAATCCTTACACATTTAACTACCATTCGAACAAAATACATTTCCATACTACAATTTCAAATCATATAGATCTGTGTGAAATAACATAGTATTTTACCCCCTCAATTAAATCTTCTCATATCCTCTATCCCCACATGAAAATATCATCTGTATGTCTCATGTACAGTATGGATATCTTTATAGGTTCATAATGTTGACCTCTTAGATTATCTTGATATCTTCCCACTGTGATTATGAAAAAAAATAAAAAACTACCCTAACACATGTAATTACATACATGATAGATAATACTACTAGAATATATATCACTCGACCCATTTTTTCAATAACCTTCTATGATTTTGTACACATTTCATTAGAAAGGTGTATTCTATATTACAGTAGAAATAATTATCACTATGAGTATTCGATAATGTATCTTTTTAGTACCATGTTAAAATATTTACCTTGACATAACACAATTAACATAGGAGATTTATCTCAATGGATATTAATCTATATAATTTATATTTGATCACTTAACCTTTTCCTAGATATTCATCTATTTAACCATGTTATCACTAACTATATGTCTTGTACATCATTTCACATATTCAATAGGTAATTTTTATATAACATTAATAAAATAATGGAACTAATCATCAAAAAGTCACACTATCATTCATAATGTATCAAATTAAACATATGGCCTTATAAAATAATATATTTATTGTAACTAAATAATCTTTTAGTCCATATATGGTTCTCCATAACATTAATAATTTATTATAATTATTCAACTTAATAAACTGGTTGAGATATTTCATATAAATTTCTTTAGAAAAAAAACAATTTAAAAAAAATTTATATCTACTTTACAAATGAAATTATCATTGACGAATATTATATTATTTAATATTATGATTTCATTTTGCATCATTACTAGTGATATGGTTTCATCGTAATCATTTTTTTGATGTTTCCACAATCCATTTTCATCCAGTCATGAATTATATGTACTTAAATTGCTATTAATGATGATATTTTATTAAATAATAATTTATAACCAATCACATTTACACCACATCTAGGGTCAAATAAAACAAAATCTTGGGATTTCTATATGTAATCATTCTTATAATGATTATATTTTTTCTACATAGGATATGATTTTCCATCTTCTGGTTCCTCATACTTCAAAGGTTCATTATACTTAATATGTAATGTAACACCTAACCAAGTGACAAGAATACAATATCATTTGGGATCTCTCTACTCTCTATTGATCAATTATTTTATTTGTGTCTTTGAAACATCAATATTTTCACTTTTTCTCATGTTTATGGTTCATATACCAAGTTAGGTCCATCTAAAGGATCAACCTTTAGTACTCTCGATAATGAAACGTATACACATAGACATATATATATATATATAATTATATTAAATTTTTTGAAACACATGTTACAATAATAAATGACTATGGAAAAAAGGATTTATATATTTTGATACAATATATATAATTATCTTTTTTCATGTATGATATTTGTGATGTCCCAAAAATTTATTGCCATGGAGAACACTTCATTGAAAAACACAACACATAATCAAGAAAAAGGAAACAGAATAAATTGTGAGATAAGGAGGTTAGTAAGGGTAAACATATGAGATAATTTCTAATGGTCATGTGTGATCATATTATTAGAACAATTGTATTAGATCATGGTTATAATAGTAATAAATCCAAACAAAAAAATTCATATATCATAAAAACGATTCATGGAATAATTGTTTGGATGCTTCAAATACATGAAACATATTATAATTAAAGACCATAAACCATGAGAAAATAACATTGTAATAATAACATTTCATATATTTATAATAAAATTTTATTGTAATCAAAATCATAGAAATAAGTTGTGAAGGCTTTCCAAAAATTCATTTACGACATGTTGATCTTGAGAAAGCCACCCATGTATTCCCTTTGGTCTTCGGTTAACCCCACGTGTACCCTCTTTTTATCATGGGATAATATCTCATATATCCTTTTATATCAAAAACATAATTAATTTTAGAGACTTTGTGGGACCACCCATAATATCATAATAATCTATTCATATTTATGATATATGGTCTTGAAAATATTTATGATTTTTCATTATCATAGCTTAAGGAAAAAAATTTGTTTCATCAATATTTCATAATAATAATCATAAATCCTTTTAAAAAAGAATAAAATGTGTAACATTTTACTGTGTACCTACTAAAGAATTTTTAACTTAATTTTAGGATATTATTGATTAAAATACCATTAAAGATCATTATTACATCTTGCGATAAAAATATAAATTTTTGTTTTAAAATCACTCATTCGTAGTATAATATTCTAAAAATTATTGGGAAAAAATTATATGAAAATAAAAATGGAATCTTTCATGTGAATATTTAAATAAAAAATGATTTATTGTGGTGGTAAAATTTATTAATGTTTTATATTATTCAATAAAAAACTTATGTAAAAATTTACTCATTAAAAAAGATGATAAAAATATTAATTTTAAAGATCAATTAGGTAGACTAAATAAATAGTGAAAATAAAATTAATAATTAATTATATTAGAGTAAAATAATTATTGAAATCATTATATATATATATATATTAAAGATAAATAATCTAATCTAAATAGGAAAATAATGGTAAATTTACTTTATAAATATTTTATCATATACAAGAGTAAATGTAAGGAGAAAAATGCAAGGATATACCTTAATTTTAAAAAATAACCCAATGAGAATATATTATAAAATATGTTCTATAAAAATAAATTATAATTACATCAAAAATCAATTTAATATTTTAGAATGTATAATAAAACAATAATCAATCGGGTGACTTTTCAATAAAACATTGAACGAAATTATATCAGATAAATCATTAAAACCATATTTAAAATTATATTCACGGTATATGATATCTAAGGGGAAGTATATACACCACTTGAATGCGTAAAGTGTTGAATATGGAATATTTTTTATTTAAATAAATGTTATTCTAGAAACCCATATAAGTAAAATAATTATTGATTATGGATCCAAAAATATATGTTATAGAAAATAAACAGGTAAACTATATTAATGATCCAAGGGGTATAAAATAGATTTCCTTAAGAAATTAGATTCATATTCTTTTCTCAAATTACTTATAAACAAACATAGTCTTTAAATGAAATCACATTGTAACAAATATCACTTACTGCTTTAGTTGCATTTGAATCACAACCGAAATTAATGATTTTAGATCAAAGGAAACATTAAAAACCATGGATTTAAATTGAATAATTATATAATAAATAAAATTAATATTATATAACCAACATGAAAGAAAAACGTCGTATTTAGGAAATTTTTCTCACAAAAAATTATAGGAATGAAAACCCTTACATCAAAAGGAATTTATTTATCATCACTCAAACAACTTATAAAATTAATATAGATATATTATATATATATAATAAAACTATATTAATTCATAAAAACCATAAATGGTTTTCATAAAACATATTATAACCATTTCTTTTATAATCATTCATTATTATAATCATTTCAAGTGTTAACTTATTAATTTTAATATATATGTTTTAGTTTAGCTGATATGGTTCTTTGGAAATTGGTAATAGAAACAAAATTTACAAATTCTTACCTAATTATTAATTAGATTATTTTATTCATTATATATAATTTCATAAACACTCATATTTATAGGTGATTAAAAACGAATTACATCACATAGTAAAAATTGTAGTCCATACAAATGTAAGGGTGGTATTTCCCCTTTTAGATCGATAAATAGAAAAACATTCAAACCATAATTATAAATTAAAGAAAAATTATTTATCAAAAATATAATAATAATTAATTAAATATATATTTTGTTCATCTATGTAATGTGGATATCATAAATTAGTCACATTGCTTTCTGGATGTGGTAGTCTACATGCTTATGTGAGAAACATTTTCATTTTCAAACAGATAGAAAGGACAAGAGCTATATATGATCATAGAATTGTAAATTAATAATAAATATAATATATAAATATTAAATAAATCATAATATTTAACCCTTAAATATGTTTAAAGAAAACTGAATTATAATGTTATTTGACGTGGTACTCCAAACATACACATACGGGATATGTTCATTTCTTATTTCATCAAAATGAGGGTTAAAATTATTGTAACATAATTATAATAACATCAAATTATTATTAGGGTATTTTTAGATGCTGAAAATGCACAATGGTTGAAATAGGTTTTGGTGTGACAAAGAGAATCCATATTTTGAACTGGTGATGCATTCTGGTGGCCCGAATGGGCGGCGCAAAAAAACTCTCTTAGGGAAATGAAAACAGTCTCTCTATCGCAGAAAACTGCAGGATCTGAGGTCATTTTCATCACATATGTTAAAAATCATGTGCCACGTGAAAACCGATACACCTATGCGGAAAACACTCGTGCCCAACCAAAACTTCTACCCCGGGGTGAAAATTTTCGCGCTGCTGATAATGGGAGCAGAGTTTTATGCATGATGACTCGCGCATAAGATATTATTCATTGTCGACACTGGTGCACAAAAATTCTCTTAGACATGTTTTCGTGTGGATCAGGCGATTCCGAGCACCTAAAAATATAAGGGTACCCCTTCAACTTATGATGGCTGAAGAATCTAATCAGTTTCCTCTGCATGAAATCAACCTCTCCTACGTTCAAAAGATGGAATTCATGTATGGGATTTTTTGATACAGGTCACCGAAGGGTCCTCCATCGCACAGGTACACACAAGCTTAACCCTCTTCTAAATCCCTTCGAGTCCCATCCCCTGCGCAAAATCCCTTTCAATTGCATGAAATCTTTTCCAGTTTCAAGTTATCCCATCCAAATTATACGCAATCTCTTCCAATTATGCGCAATCTCTTCTAATTGCGCACAAACTGTATTTCTTGCGCCCAGTCTCTTCTATAATCATGCAAAATCGATGCTCCCCTTTACGTCCCTGACCTCTCTAATTGCGCGCTGACCCAACATTTTTTGTGTAAGAGGCTCAATTGCATGATGGCCTGTGCTTTTCCACGCAAGTATCTCAATTTCACACCAACCCACCATTTTTAAAGTCCCAAATCCGGAGACCCTCCACTGGTGCCCCGTACCCGGTTCCCCAAAAGACCTCAAGCGTGTTTCCCCAAATGCCAGAGGTTGCCGAATAGCAGCGAGGGCCATGGTGAGTCGGTGGGGAAACTATACCCTCATTCGGAAAAGTATACAGCGGAAAAACCATCAGACACAATAGCGGAAACAATAAACAGCATACAACAACTGAACCGAATAGCGGAAGCAATGTATAAATAATAATTATGCAACTTGGTAAATTTGTCTATGGAAAGTAGTAAACAGACCAAAGTGCTGAAATTAAACTGAAAACAGAGTGAAAAAGAAAAACAAAGTAAACTCCTCAGCATCACAAGCATCGGCTCGGTCCCATGCTCTCCAGCTCTAGTGCAATCAAGAACCTGAATTAGAAGGGTGCTTTCCCTTATCTATACCTTCAGTAACATAGTCTACTTAGGCCCAAAAGTATGGCCCAATAAAAGTGTGAGATACAATCCCAGTATGGAATCACCCGAAGATCTGTTCCTAACAGTCAATGAATACAAGGCATGCAAGAGTGAAGGAAGCAGTACACCAAAAACAACACAACAGCTACAATCCACATTTCTAACTTATAAATTACACAATTAAACAACCAGCAACAAGAAGAAAACAGGTAACCCTCTGGGTAGCTCTCACAGCCTAACCCCTATGGATCAACCCACTAGTACCAATAACCCTGTCGGAGGCACACATAGTCTCACCCCTCTGGTTTAGATAATAATATAATCTATGAGGAAGCACTCACCGTAAAATTCACCTTATAGTCTCGTGTCATGCTAAAGGATCTCTAGGGAAGCACTCAATGTCTCACCCCCCCCCCCTGTGTCCTGTGTCGAGGAACTACAGACTCTCTGAGAAAGCACTCATCGTCAATTCCACATGTGGTCTCGCATCGTATTAAATGACACTCTGGAAAGGCCCTTACATCCATTCTCTCTATGGTCTAGTACATTAGGTTCTCACAGTCGTGTGTAGAAAATAAACATGCTCAGCGCGCGTGCATCGTCCAAGTAAAACTCAATAACTACTTGTCTATGAATCTAAGGCTCAATAGCATAACAAAGAAATAGTTATACTATCCTATAACTTGGCATGGCAACTGGGAAAAACACCTAACACGAAAAAAAAGCATGGAAAAAAAGCCAGAGCACAAAAAAATTACCGTACTCACAAGCATAACCCTCTAGTACAGCAATCAAGGAAAGCTGGAAAACAACAGGGGAAAAACAAGAACACGCAATTCCCTGTTCAAGGGAATTGGTGGGAAATTGCACAAAATACTCATCGACTTTCTACAGAAATGCACAAACCACCTACCTCGATCCTAGGAGATCGATATATGTGAACCACGACGAATGATTCCCCTTGGAGCATCGTATATCTGAGAAAATGTCGAAAACACTAAACCTGCAATAACTTGAAAACGAGGAGGAATCATGGAAAAAGGCTAAAGAAGAAGAGAGAGATTACCGAGGTGATCCCAATGTAATCGACGACAGCTGTAACTGAGATCAGACGGAGGCATAATGGCTCGGAGAAGATTCACGGTCGTACAGTTGCTCTCGGACAAAGAACCTATAGAAGGAGTTTTTTTCCTCGATTAGGCATGACCACGGTCTATTTAATAAAAAAATGAAAGTACAGTGCGTGTAAATTTATAGTACACGGCGTGTACATGGTCTTTTCCTTACTCCGCCAAAAATCGGCCTCCACGTCACCCCTACACACCGTGTGTGTGGCCTGTACATGGCCAACACACGGCTTCGAGCGAGAAAAGTGTACATGGCGAGTACTCAGAAAGTACATGGCATGCACTTCAAAAATTTCTAAGAAGTTCATTTTTCTCAAAAACATCAGAAAAATGAAAGGCGTACCTGAAATGAAGATCCGAGTTATTAAACTGTTTTCCACAAAATTGTTCTATTTTCACGAAAACCCTCCTCCTTGCATGCATGTGTTCAAGGTCTCTCTTTCAGACATCATTTTTGGGTGACTCCCGTGCCCCATACATCTACGACACAGAACATTTTCTTGTACGTTCTTCAAGGCTCTTATAATGTAACTTCACAGTGCCTTGGGTGGTGTTTCACATTCTATTGCTTCGCCTCATGCTTCTTCTCCTAGGAATAATAACAGATATTTCTTCTTCGCATAGCCACACTAACGTGGACCCCCAAATGGTTCACTCCATAACAACCCCAACCATGGTGCAGCCAGTCCCTTCACTTCTCTGAGGTGTAGAGGGTTCTGATTATGTATGTCCTAGGGGTGCAGAGTAAACCCACCTCATCCGACCTGTAGGCCATTTAACTACCAAACACCTTTGTCCTTATCACGTTATGTTAAATGGTGGCCTCCCCCCATGCATCATACACGGGGTACCCCACCTTGGACATTTTCTATTCACAGTGGTCTCCACGAGAGTGAAACAATTCCTCACCTGGAATGAGATCTTATTTATCGGAGCGACATCTATCTTTAGGGAAAGGGAAACCACCCTGCTGTAAGCACCAATCTTTTCTTGCAGGAGGTAGCATCCCTGCTTCTCCTCTCTTCCTGGGAGCCAAATCCCACCCCCGTTGGGATTTTTCAACACATGGGCCTCCACCATAGAGTATGTCCCGTTCTCCATCACAATGGACTTCTAACAATGTGTAATCACCTATTCCCTCTTTGGGCTGCTAACCCCGCATGAACCCCACTTCACTTCCCACGGATTCACCTTTCGCGACGTGATCATCAGGTCTTTGTTTTCTCTTGTTTCTCACACCGAGCATGACTCTCATAAGCTTAAGGAAAGCATCAACCATTAAATCCTCTCCGGGAATCCAATATTGTATTCCCCAAAAACCATATTGAACTACATTGTCATTAATACTTTCCAAGGCGTGGTATGTAGGAAACCTCCATGGGGTTCAAGCCCAACATCTGGTCATTCCGACCCCCTTCACGTCAGTTCCTATACCACCTGAACTATGAGGTATTTGACCCTTGACAGGGAAAGGTATATAAGAATCCTCCATGAGGATCAAGACCACCATCCATATGGGCCCTAGTTTCTCCTTCACATCAGTTCACCCATGTCTTTCATGATGCTAAACTATGAACCCCAATTAGCGGTAAGCCGTTATGTCACCCGATTAGCAGTATGTCATTGTTTTCCCTAAACAGCAGTATGTTTTTACACCCACCTGAACTTCGTGGACATTGATCCTCGCAATGGTGAGGTATGTAGGAGAATTACATGAGGTTCAATCCCACCACTCATTGGTTCTGACCCCCCCTTCACATCATTTCACCAAACAACTCCATGAACATCGAGGTGTTTGATCCTTGCCAAGGCATGGTATGTAGGAAGCCTCAATGAGGTTCCATCCCACCATCGTTTTGGACCCCAGGTCCCCCTTCGCGTCATTCCATTGACCCTCATCCCATAACAACATCATGGGTTTGATCACTGTCTCCTCGGTATGGTACGTGGGAATCTTCCATGAGGATCAACCCCATCCAATGGTAAGCTGTTGTGAACCCACACGGTGGTAAGCCATGTTGTCCCAATCCAGCGGTAGGCCTTTTCACCTAAATTATTGGTAAAATATTGCATCCCCTACTCATTGTTAGGATATTATAATCTCATTTACTAGGACCCTCATCTTTGGTATGTCCTAGTGGAGTCAGGCCAACATGGGATGCTAACCATGCCTGAGCACCATACACATCAATGGGTTGTCATCCAATGTGTACGCCACAAATTCAAGTCCATTTCATGGACTTTCCTTCTTGCCTATGTGTTTTGGGAATGTCATTCCACAACCTAGAGGTTCTTCCGGGTGCAACACAAGTGCTCATTCTCATGGGCCACCTTCTTAGGCATCCCTTCGCCCTACCGAACTACATATACTTTGATTACCTGCCACAGGGATACGTAGGAAGTCTTCTCGACACACAATCCCAACATTATTGTCTTCCTCATGACGGTTCCATCCCATCCACCATCCACGTCATTCAAAAACTCCATCATCCATCTTTATTCATACCCAGGATGCCACACCCCAGTGAGGTCATGAAAACTCACCCCCAACATTACTGTTCCCTCCAGAGGTTTCACCCAGCCGATCCAATTTAATAAGTGTTATAATCAGTCTGATCTATATTCTCATGATGTTAATCCTACGGAATACCTTTTGTTAAAGATGGGAATTCGAGGAAAAAATTATATACATGCCTATGGAATATGATTCCCCACATTCGACGTGGGATTCATCGGGCTTCCGTGCCCTCGAGAAGCCCTATAATAAGGGGAAGAAACCGAGACGCGCCAGTGTTCCATCGTCCAAGCACACAAATGATGTCCAATGTGAAAAATCCACTAACCAAAGGTTGATGCCTGGAACAGACCATTCGGAATGTCCCGACAGAAACAGATTATTTAACTGGTGTCCATGATGTTATGTCACTAGTAATAGTTTCACGAACAACGTCTTAAATCAATAAGAGAGACCTGGAAAAGGTGATGAGTTCCAATGATGAATCCATGGAATGAAGAATCGAAATCCCATCATCACTATTCGATCAAGGAGAAAACGTCCCTATACATGTATTGGATACATCCCACCTTTGGAAAGTGGGAATGCGAGGAAACGAAACCATGACATTCGTACTCAAGAAGACAGACGTGTGTGCTCGAGAGAAAGCGTCAGAAAAAGAAATGGTGAACCCGGAGTTATATCTTCTCCTCAATATAGTGATTAATACATTCAAGACATCAAGGGATTAGGGTGTCACCATATCCAGTTATCTAGCACTGTGTCCCTACATGAAAATAGTGGGCCTATCATGAAACTCACCAGAAGTTGGGGTAGTAGAATGTTGGATGTCCCGGTCTATGATGTTGTATGTGTGGATCCATATTACAACCCATGGAAGATGGAATGAAATTGGGACACTGGTCGTCAATTACATTTTTCTTTCAGAACTGATGAGTTAATCTCAATGCTTTCAGAAACGAAGTTTCTGTACCCGGAACTTGGTCACTGCATGGCCACTGATATAGTGGTAGGGGTAGTGTAAGTGTGATAGTCCCATGGGGCTCTGCCTATTCCACAATGTCATCTACACCCACGACCATGGGGAGCCCACGCCCTATATCCCCATTTGAGGACATCCAATGAAGGGTGATCGATGACCTCGTACGCCGATACGAGGAGGAGTGAATTATCCCAACTCTAGATATCGCCAACCTAAATTTATAGGCATCTATGCCTCATCATCAATAATGCCACTGAGGATCGCCGAGTGATCCACTGCTCCCCAATCCCACATATAACTATTTCAATAGCCTATCATCGGAATTCTTCTATGACTCCCTACCCTACTCCGACGATGTAGTGGATGTTCGGGCCATCCCGGTTAGAGTCCCATTACAGGGGCTCCCCGCGAGGACTTCTATCAGGTTGCGCCAACACCGCCTCCTGGTCTTTCTGATGAGGATCAGGTAAGCCAAGCACCTGCACCACCGGCTATGGTCCGCCTAATCCAACGCCAGTGTCAGGTTCATACTGAAGATGATGCCAGCTATGGGGCACCAACGGTATAGGCTATTGTGGCTCGAGCCACTATTGATGCATAACACCAACTCCCTGTGTATGATGAAAAATAAAATTAATATGCCCAACCTGGATCGAGGACCATAACGCCCCAAGGTTAGGCTTGGTCGACTCTCTGGGTCACTGGTACATGCAGTGGCCACCACAGACTAACTTGTGGCAATGATCCCCAGTTCAGAGGTCCTCCCCTTACTACTACCATAGAGAACATGGTCCATCCACGCTTCTGAGTCCAGCATGGTGGTCTGCCTCGTGCCACCATCAGTCCATATGAGGGTCCTCCCCACAGTAGTGACGCTCACCATAGGATTCTTCTCGTGCTCACTACACTGGATATGGAGTCATTCCTCACCCCACAGACTGTTGGTATGGGGACGTTGCACATCCAGTCACTCTTCAACGTGGACATCATCCATGTGTCCGCGTAGTAGTGGGCCAAGGTCACCCTTGCCTCAGCAAACAGAGGATTGAGGTCCCGCTTTTCCTAACCATCATCCAGCACGGTTGTCCTACCCGTGTTCAGATCAACCAGTATGAGGCCCCTTTTCATACAGATGTCATCAGAGGGAACAAGCATGGGGGTCCCACATGTTCTTCTATGGGCTCAATCGGAGTTCCTACCCACTCTATCACATCCCACAGAGGTCCTCCCTATATCCCTTTTGATATATGCCCTGGTTCTCCTCACACCCCGGCTTTCTCAGGTGGAAGTCCTCCCTTCCCCAGCACCAGTTTTACCGAAAGACCTCCTCTTGTCAGATATATACCCTTTCTAGAAGAGCTATCCAGGGGATGGAAGGTGCGCCATTGCCGCCATAAAAAGGATTCGGGGATAGTCCGGATAGGGATAAAACTAATCCTCTTCACATACTCCGAAGAAGAGTACAACATAGCGGAGGAACCCTCCCCTCACTCCTTCAAGCCAAGGGAGGGGGAAAGAATGAGGCCCATCATCCTAGTACTCCCAGAATGTGAGGTCCATCGTATTCATTCCTCACTCCATAAGTATATCTAGGAAGAAAAAAATATTGAATCCCCGCGAGTTACGGTCATTCAATCACCACCATCATCACCAGATGCAGTCCTTTCCTCGACTAGAGATCATAGAGAGCTGTTCTAGGGACTAATGGCGGGTGAGCAGTAGTGCAACCTATTTCTAGTATCCATAGGACCTACAATAGGAAATGTGGTTGTTATACTATCTTATCGTGACATAGCATCCAAGTCAGTACACTCTTCAGAGGAAAATCCAATATTCGGTGGCCTGTCAGCCCATTCGCCATATTCCCCACAGGCCAGCCTGCTATCCCAATGGACTGCCATAGTACTTCTTCTCGTTCCTCAGCCGCCCCCAGTTAACGAATGGAGAAATAAAGGGCCATACAATGAATTCAAGATGAAGATCATATGGAATATCCTTGGAGCAGACCACTTCTCAAGATGTTATGGCCCGTGGCAGCGCCAAATTTCTGCACACCGGAATCCCTCACCCCATAAGAAGTTGTGTTCTTCCACCAAACCCTCTGGGCAATGCACATTCTCCACCGGCATCTGTGAGTGGTTTATAAAATGATATAAGTACATTTTGAATACATTGGAGAGAAATGTTGTCTAGTTGATTTGGCCTCACTCCATGTGGCTCAGCACCCCGAGTCACCAGGCCACCGTAAGGCCCTCCAACAGTAATGTGTTCAGAGTTTCAAGATACTCCCCAAGATTACTCAGAAGTCTTACCCCCACATTCAAATTCATGGCTAGGGGTAGTATTCTTCCCTCATATTCAGCCATATCTATTGGCAGATCGGATCACTAGGTGATATTGTGGACATGCCCCCAGGAAGTGTCACGGTCAACATGGCCGACATAGTGGACGAGGAGAATGAGATGATGCTTTTTTATGGGGACATACCCACTGAGGGAATTCCAACACTACTATATCCATCAGGAAGAGTTACATTCTAGCAGAAGAACTTGCAGTTTCTCCCTGCACTGACAAAGGCATTGGTCCTCAGCCAAAATCACAGAAAGGGTAAAAAGAAACTCAGAGATTCCTAACCCTCCAACCCGTCGGCCTCAATGCAGAAAATGAAGGAGGACCCTGAGAAGGCCGAGTTTTGACAACAACTTTACGAATAAAAGAATTTGGTCGATGAACAGTTCACAGAATTCACTTTAGTGTAATGACCTGACTACGATTATCATAGGCACGGGAAGTACGGGCAGGAACAACTTCACCTATGGGAGCTTCCTTCCGATGACCCAGGCCATCCTTCCCCCACCGACTGGGTAGAGACTGGAACATATGGAAAGATGAAACGATATGTCTCACTCAACCCTTCGGAATGGCGCGACAATCCATGGAACCCAGCTTGGGTTCCCCCAGCTAACCCGTAGGTCACTCCACCAGCAGCTCCATGAGCTACCAGTCCACCTTACCATGTTGAAGAACCCGCCAAAAAACCTATTGTTAGGGACACCCGTTAAGGCTGGGACCCTCACCCAGATGATCCAATGGCATCACACATTTCTTGCCTTGATACATTTGAAATGCGACATGTGGTACCATGTTAGGGACTCCAGTGCAACCAGAGGACTCCATGCTCCGATTTTTTTTGCAGAAATTGGAGGGGCATGCGTTTATTTGATACAACCATCTCCCAATTTGATCATTGACCAGTTGGGAGGACCTAAATAGATAATTACTCTTCCAGTTCAACATTACCTCATGGAAAACGAGCATCGCATACCTCTTCAAGTGAAAATAAAGTGCTGGTGAGCGCGTCGCTGACTTTGTCGCCCGGTGGAAAGAGCTTACAAACTCACTTGATATGCCAATGACTCAGGAGAATTACTGATGATTTTTGTGGGAAATGTAAATATAGAACTTGTTCCATCTATGATCACCCAGAACTAACCTAGAGAATTCTGAGACTTCTCTAATAACACCCACCACCTGGAAGAATCACTGCAACATGCCATCCAGGCACGTCTATTTCCCCCTGTAATTTCCTCAATGAGGGATGACAGATCCAAGCACACCACAGTGACTCAAATAGAGGCCCCCAGACAGCTGGAATTTTTACCAGTGGAGATGGCTGTATAACCTCGCCTTGGCCAGCCACCACAGGTGCATCCTTTATCCCAGCAGCTGCCGCCTCCAAATCGACATTTTCCCCCACATAAAAATCTGCCCTCGCCTATTAGGGACAATCTGGCCCTGCCTTCTCGAGAGGCTCATGCACCCCCGTCAGGGATAGGCTCTAAGGTCCACCTTCCCGAATAGAAGAAACCTAACCTACTCTTTTAATGAGTATCATGTTCCATTCTCTTTCCAAAGTTCCTTGGAATAGGGGATTGTGCGTTTTCTTGACTGTAGAAGTCTAGATGAGGAAAACCTCACTGTTCGGCCTAACTACTGCCCCAATATCCGGATCCTAGGACACACTCTCAAGCAGTGATATGGGTTCAAAGACTGGCATCAGGACTTGTTCGATAACAAAATATTCAGGTTGGTCCCAGCCCCGACACAAGTGGCATGCATCTTCTTACGTCCCGAAAATAGCATCGATAGCGAGGGTGAGTGGCAGCAGGTTTCAAACCTGAGATCATAGAAATGTGATCACTGTATGGCTCTCAAAATGGTCGTATGTTCCCACAGTGTCATTCGTGCATTCTTGAATCGGCCTGAGCCTTTATAATCTATAGCCACCACTTCTGCATCATTATCTCAGCCGACCTCTTCCCCAAAGTGCAAACATCGGTGATGCAAGGTAATGGAACACACCATGCCAATGAAATTTTTGTCCCATACTCTTAGAAAATTCATGCTCCCAAAGATGGGGATTTCTCCCAAAATCTACCCAGTATTGGACGACGCATAGAGTGGTAGTAAATGGTACGCTTTGATTAACATCGTAGAGTTGGTAAACACCTACTTGACCCCCGATGACGGGGAGCGCCAGGCAGATCTCCCCCACATCTCTAGCGGACACCAATGTCGGTGGAGCCGCAACCATATGGGTAATCGAGGAAAATTAGTCTGCACTTCCAGCTCGGTTGTGCATGCCCCTAAGACAAGACAGTAATTTTAAGGAAGATCTCAGAATGTGTAGCCTCCTCATACGGTGTCATTAGGCCCGCATTCACCACCGTTTTGGCTACAGGATCAAGAAGAGGAACCTTGACCATGGAGCGACCCACCATGCCCTACTACAGGCCGGTCTCTATTATTCGGCCATCAATCATTAGCTACTCTACTGGCTCCGACTAGTTAGTTGAGAGATATTCCTAACACTAGTTAGTCATCGGCCCAACTGGCAGGGGCCACCATACCACATGTCATATAGTGACCTCTTGGAAGCATAAGTTCATGGTAGGTGTAGATGTATGATCTTCTCAAGAACCATTCCAGCATTCAAGCAAGGCTTTCCATCATCTAGGCCCTTCACCTATCGGCGGATATGTGTGAGGCCCTCACTGAGGCATTATGAATCCCCCTCTAGTTTGAGACGGAGGTAGCAGCTGTATAGGCCTTTTAGGAGGAAGTGATAAGGAATTTTTAATGCTAGGAAATTATCTAATTCTATAGAGTAGATGACGGTACTCCCATACAGGGGCACATTGGCACAATGTATATCACTAACCAACTCAATGGCGTGGAGGTTTGCCGCTATTTTGTTCACAAAGGCTCCTGGATTAACCTTATCCTACCCTGGACACTACGGAAGCTGGGGTTATCTAAATATGACTTTACTCCCTCCAAATTGAATATCTAGTGTTACGATTGGACAGAGCAGAACTCGGTCGGCATGATCTATTTGAAAAACTATTTAGGTTCCCTAATTGTCTATACCTAGTTTATGGTGGTCTCCCAAGACACCGTATACAATGCATTGATTGGAAGATCATGGCTCCACCTGCATGGGGCAGTTCCATCATTGTATCACCAATGCCTCAAGTACTCCCCCAATGATCGAGTGGGCATGATCCAAGGTGACGTGTCTTCATTTTCCTCTAGTGAAGCCTGGTACCTGGATACTTACTATTACAAGAGCAAGGACAAGCAGATTCGTGCCACTAAGGTTGGGCATGCCACGGTTACCACCAACCCCTGGGAAGGTCTCGATGACTCTTATGTCTTCCAAATCAATTGATTGGAGGCAATGACACCTAATATGGGGAAATATTTTGATGTATCTGGCATAAGGGGAAGCATATTCTTAGGTCCAAGTGACGTCAACGAATAAAATTTTATTCTTATACAAATCATGTCTTGGTGATCCCTGAGCCCCCTAATCCCATAAGGTATCAGGATATCCACCCCATGGAAATGGTGATACATCATACATTCCTGTTTTTCTGGGCTGGAATTAACCAGCTCAAGCCAACACCCCACTATTTCATTGATATCATCAACCATGGCCCCTTAGGCTAAAGACCAGATGGGATTGGATCAACAGCCTTCATTGTTATGGTTTTGGCAGTACCGGAATCCTCCGATGCGGTGAAGATTGCTGCTTAGGCTGGGACCAGCCTCCCATCCGAATCTGCCGACCTAGAAGAAACTCCTCCCACTGTGGATTCCTCCTCAGAAAGAAATAAAAAATAAATAGATGATGCCCCCAAAAAAATTAAATATGGATTTTCTTCCATGGTCGATTTGTTTGTATAGGTAAACCTTGGTTGTGAGATAGATTCAAGACCTACATTAATCAGTCCCACCATATCCCTCGAGGAGAAGCAGAGGTACATAGACTTCCTAAAACAACATCATGATTTATTCTCCTGGAGCTACGAAGATATTCCATGACTAGATCCTCATGTAGTCTTCCACCACCTCGGTATCCTTGCAAATCATCATGGGTTCAAATAGCCTCCCAAGAAGATGCACCTTTCTAACAGTGCCATGGTGGAGGTGGAATTTGATAATCTCATCAGATCCAATTTCGTTAAGGATGTCAAGTACCCCAAATGGATTGAAAACATTTTTCCAGTCATGAAGAAGAACAGACAAATCTGATTTTTCATCAACATCCAGGAACTCAACTGTCACTGTCCGAAATATGATTTTCTCCTTCCTGTGACAGAGTTTCTGATTGATGCTACAGCTGGGTTCTAAGATCTCTCCTTCATGGATGGTTACTATAGATACAACCGGATCTGAATGGACCATGAGGATGAAGAGTCCACATATTTCATGGTTCCACATGTTATGTTTTGTTACCTGGACATTCCCTTCAGCTTAAAGAATATAGGTGCCACCTTTCTGCGAGCCATGCATCGCATATTCGAGCCAATCCACAGGACATTGGTGTAATTCTATGTGGACGATCAGGTGGTCAAATATCGACAGCACCAGGACCATCTCTAGGACCTTGAAAGAGTGTGATAATTCCTCTGTTCACTCCACCTAAAGATTAACCCATTGAAATGTGCATTCAGGGTCACCTCTGGGATGCTCCTTGGCTTTTTTTCAGGTACCTGGGCATCATGATTGACGTAGAGAAAATCAAGGCCATCAGCCAGATGCCTCCCTCATGAAGTATTTGGGATCTCCCAGGTTTTCAAGGAAACATATAATACATATTCCAATTCTTTGTAAATCTAGCCGGAATGTGTAAACCCTTTTCCCAGCTCCTGATGAAATGCACCGCTCATGATTGGGATTAAGAGTTCCAAATGGTGTTTGAGGAAATCTAGCAGTATCTGCTCCAGCCTATGGTCTTGATTCCACCCATCTCTATAAATCCATTGGTACATTATGTGATTGCCATGGAATGATATCTTGGTTTCCTTATCTCCAAGATCAACAATGAGGGGATAGATAACAGCCTCTACTTCCTCAGTCATATCCTCATCAATACAGAGACCAGATACTACCCCATCAAGAAGAGTTTCCTTGCGCTGGTATTTGTAGTACAAAAATTGTGGAATTACATACAGCACCATGAGGTAATGTTGGTGTCTCAGGTAGACCCACTAAAGTACATTATGAACCACCCCATGTTGGCAGACCATCTAGCTTAGTGGGAAGTGATTATTCAGTAGTTCGATATCATGTTTTTTCTTCAGAATGCTGTTAAGGGTAAATAATTGTCATGATTCCTTGCTTCCCATCCATCTTCTACTGAATAATCCGTGGATCTCGATTTTCCTGATGAGTAAATCCTCTCAGTAGATCATTCCATCACGTGTAGGCAGATGCATTTCAATAGTTCTTCCCAGTGTCTCATTGGATTGAGGCTCAATGACCTCAGGCTCAACATGGTATACTTGTGTATCATCTTTACTAAACTGGAACAATCCATTCCGTCGTACTCAATCCTATTTTTTGAAGTCTAAACCAACAATGAGGCAGAGAATCAGGCTCTTATCACTAGCATTGAGCATTCCCTCAAGAATGATGTGCCCCATTTTCTTGTGAACATGGATTCTAAACTAGTCATCAAGCTGATCAACGGTGACTACATCATCACAAAGACGAAGCTTACACATTTTTTGGAGAGAAATCTCCAGATAATGGCCCAGTTCACATCTTGGTAGGATGTTACTCATGTCCCTTGATCTCCAAATGGTCGAGCTGATTCCCTTGCCAGTCTGGTTGCATCACATGTAGAACTTCAGTAGGATGATATGATTATCCACGTGGCACAATAGAGATTCATTTCTCCTGTCACCCTCGGTGATGATGATCGCCTATAGGTGATCCATATTACCACCAGAGGCCCCATTTCAGTACCCCTAGTTCCCTCATATGTAGTGGTTGAAGTGACTCATGACATGAGAGCCCCCTTTTTCATGTATCTCCAAAATGGTCACCTCGAGGCTGATCGGGCCGAGCACCATCGAATACAACGCCACGCATTGTAGTTTAACCTCCAGAGTGGTACCCATATTGAGAAGATCCTCTACAAGAGTGGGTTCGATTTTGTTCTCCTCCATTGCATCCAAGGAGTCAATATTTCATAGGTTATGTAAGAGGCTTATTTCGGAACCTGTGGGGATCATCAGATTGGTCATAAGCTATCACACCTGATACAGAGACTGGTGTAATTTTGTCCCTCCATGATCAAGGATTTCATCACGTTTTTCATGTGATTTCATGCGTTCCAAGTTCATGCTAACTTCTTGAATCAACCACTAGAGACCCCCCCACACAACCATGTACTCTTGTCCCTTCACAATCTGGGGAATGGATGTGATGGGACCACATCCACCAGTGACATCTCGCCAGTGAAAGTTCATAATGTCCACTAATAAATTATTTTCCAAGTGGGCAGAGGTTGTTCTTCTCATCGAATTAAGGGCATGTTATATCATTGACTTTGTGGGCTCTAATATCATCTACCGATTTGGAGTCCCTCACGCTGTACTCACCAATAACGACACCAACATCCAAGAAGCCGATTTGATGAAAATGGATTCCAAGTACTTTATCTGTTCTAACCATACCTCCTACTACCATGTCCTACAAAATGGGTAGATTGAGTCTTTCTACAAGACCCACTAAAACATTTTTCAGAAAATGGTTGGCCAGAACATGAAGAGTTAGCCGAAAAAGCTCCCCAAGACCCTCTGGTCTTATCGGATGATGACTCGTAATTCCACACAGCTAACCCCATATTCCCTAGTATATGGAATAGAAGTCATCTTGCATATCGAGATTAAGTTTACTTCTTTACGCATAGCGGTCTACGACAAGTAGGCACCAAATAAGGAACCTGAAATTCGTTTGGAAGAATTGGAATCAGTTTACAAGAATAGGCTTCGTGCCCTGCACAACCTGGAAATACCCTAGAACAATATTTCCAGAGCCTTCAACAAGAAGGTACACCTCTGCTCTTTCCTGCAAGATGATCTGGTATTGGCCATCCAGACAACAATTAAACCTGGCAAGAAACCACCCAAGTTGAAGCCCAAATGGGAAAGACCTTTTTTGGTTCACAATATCTACTCTTATGGTGCATACTCACTGGTGAACATGGATGGTGAGCGTATAACTCCTTCCACCAATGCAAAATTCCTCAATCAATACTATTCCTGAGCCAGCTGTTTCGACATAACCCCAAACTATTTGGTCCCACATTACCCTAAACTGCCCAGTCCAAAATGACATTAAACATAAAACATCCAACATGATGTTAAACTGTATATTGTCCTACAATACAATAAACTACACCCTTCGATCTATGTAAAACTTGATTCCCATCATCGTTGGATACGTAAGAACACTCAGACACTCGGTTCTGAATCCAGCCCCTAAAATCTTCTCTTTGACTATCCCCCTAGGTATAGTTCTCACGGAGGGTCCATGCATTGTATAGTGTAGGCTTCTTTAGCCCCACTCATGTAATGATTTCGATGGTTGTACCATGATCCCCCTCCCCATTATTCTATCCTCCATGTACTCACCACACGATGTTAAACAACATGGCCTTTATGAACTATGTATGACTTCATTACCATCCTCATGGAATACATAGAAATGCTTGGAGATTTTTCTATTGGCCCAACCCGAAATTCGGAATCTCTGATAGGGACAAGACATAAGGTATGGTATAGGATATTTACCCCAATTCAGGTCAATCTCATATCAATCCCGCCATACATTTCGCTCCCCAGAGATATTCATCACCTTTACTGCCCTTCTTGACGTTTAAATGCATGGACACTGGTATGATTTACCCACTCCTATGATTGGAACTCCATCATCCTTCACGTCTAAAAGGACACATGACTGGCATGGGTGCTTGGGCTAAGGGCTCTCCAATCACTTCAGGTCAATGCCCTCTAGGATTTTGAGAAACACATTGATTCATGTCCCGCATTTCAAATATGGACAGCGGTTGAGTCTCATCTGTTGTTCCCATTTTAGGTCACACGATAAAGAAGTTGTGTTTCAAAAATGGTTAGTAGCTATCCTTTTCAACTATTACCACCCCCGTAGATCCCAAACATTGAGTGTGGTGGTTCATCATGTCCACTGAATCATTGTAACGACCCGAAATTTTAAATAAATATTGTTTCCTAATTTTATGTGTTATTTTATTTTATTTTTATACTCAACAAAAATGTTTCATTTGATAACTTGAGTATAATTAAAATGAGACTGTTAGGTTTTGACTGTTATTTGACCATTGGTCAATATGACTGCTAGAAACTAAACGTTTTGACTACTGTCTCTAAATACAAGAAATCTTGGTTAATTAATATAGAAAGAAGATTCGATGGCCTCACCCAGTAGTCTTGGACCGATCGAATCCCATCTAACAGAACTTGGGAAGGAGGTAGCACCACTGGGCTTTGCTCTGGACCAAAACCAAGCTGAACTTCATCGTATAAAGCTAGAACGGGATCGCCTTCGCGAGAAGTTCAAACTGATAGAAATTACTACTCGTGCGATGTTGGCCGAGCCTCCCTCGGATTCTCTCACCTTAGCACACCTTACACTTAGGTCCTATGCTGGTGTGATAAGGGTCTATGTAAGGAGACCGTATCTGTCTTGTGTAATCCTTTGTTTTAAATAAAAATTTCGATTTATTTTATGAATTTTCAAATGACCGGATAAATATAGTATGCTTATTTTTGATGAATTTTAGAAAAAGGATATTTTAAATATGTTTATGTAAACCCTAAATAATTAAAAATGTGTAATGATTTTCAAAAAATGGTCTTCTACAATTATGTTCAGTACAGAATTTAGAGTCTAATAATATCAACTTGATTTTTGATGAATATAAATTATGAATAGTGATTTTATGATTAGGATTAATAATGTGTCCAAATGGATTAGTAATCTCACTAAAAGAAAGTATTAAAATAATCTAGGCACTTTGATTAAGTAATGTGATTCAATAAAATGGTTAAATAACGGTTTCATTAATTATTATTCAAGTATTAGTTTTATCAGATGAATAGTGTTTTTAATGAAAATTTTAATTAAAAATATTTAGAAATTTTTTTTATAAAATGGACTTCATTTTTGAACTCAGAGCATCGATATTATGTTAAGGTAATTTGTGGGGATTTTTCTGAAAAAAATAAATTTTCGATGAATAGTGTTTTTAATTAAAAATTTAATTAAAAATATTTAGAAAATTATTTTTATAAAACGGATTTCATTTTTGAAATCAGATCATTGTTATTTGGTTAAGGTGAAATTTTGGGACTATTCTGAGAAAGTTGAATTTTCGATGAATAGTGAAAATACAGTTTTTAAGTTACGAGTGTTTAATGACATCATTAAATGTTCTATTAAGTATTTAATCAATATGGTCGAATTATGAATAGTAATATAAGGTATTAGGTGTCCCAAGTGGCCAATAACATGGGCAAATACCATGGGCAAGCCCATGGGTTTTCCAAAACCACTAGTGAGGTGTCCCTTGGCCATTAATGCCTTGTCCCCTCACGTTCCCTATAAATACCCACCCTTTCCTCCTTTAGTTTTCACTCCCAACTCTCCCCCAACGAAGTTATGGTCTCCTAACCTTCCAAGGAGTCCTCCAAAGGTTCCCCAATCCCTCAAGGTCCAAACCTTTGAGTTTTATGAGTTACATTTTAAGGTAAGGGATCTGACCTCTCTCTTTCATTTCAAGTAATCTCTTTTATGTCATTCCTTTTATGCTAAATGTTCTTATATTGGAGGATGTTATTTTATACTCCTCATACTTTCATTTTCATGTTCATATAATGAGATATCCCCTCTTACTCTCATTATTTCGTTTTATGAAGTTTTAAGTGGCGCCGTTAGACTGCCGAAATATTTGCAACAGATTCTTTCCCCTTCACATTTTTCAAGATCTATTTTCATGTAATGTATTTAAAGTTTATTTTGTTATGTTTGGGTATGATATATATATCTATAATACTGTAATCTTATGTTCATATGATGAGAGACCCCATTTTATCTTTTCAATTCAGTATTTTTAAGTTTTATGTGGCGCTGTTAGGCTGCCGAATTTTTTAGGGGATTCTTTCACCCTTCTCATTTTTTTCAAAGTTCTACTTTCATGTCAAGTCTTTCAAGTTCCTTTTTAATAATGTTGGGGTATTATCTCTATATCTGTCACACTGAACTCTTATGTTCACATGATGAGAGACCCTATTTGATCTTTTCAAATCATTTTTGTTGAAGTTTAAGTAACGTTGTTAGGCTGCCGAACTTTCATAAGAGAAATCTAATTTTTGTCTTCCATCCATGTTTTTCATTTCAAATGGTATGTCCTTGAAGTTTCATTAACATGATCATGTATCCTTATTATTCTGTCCATCTACTGTTTTATGGGTCATTTATGAATGTTTGACCCATTTTCCCTCTCTTTTTAATCTTTTCTAAAACCGTGTAACACAGCCGTTATGCTGCAGAATTTCCGTCTCAAAATGTCTCTCTCTTTTTCTAAAGTTATTTTATATTATTAAGTGAATACTCAAAGATATTTCTTATAAATGGGTATTCACATATATACCAAAATGTTCTATTTTAAATTCTGGGATTTACATACATGATACCCACCTTCCTTTTCTGTGGGTTTTAAAGTGACGTAAAGATCATGTGTTTAAAGCAGTTTTTAAAACGTTGTGATTATGAAATGAAACCCATTTATTTTATGCTATATGGGTTATTTATGAAATTATTGATGATGATATAAGTGGATCACATGATAATAAAGGCAAATTTAAGGGTGCTCCCTGATATCGCTCCAATGCATTGGGTAATGATGTAACCACTATAGATTACAATTTTCACTATACCTTGGTGAATAACCATGGTAATTTTCAAATGACACCTTGGGGATGGACCTTGGTGATATGTTCATGACTGTCTATGTTAAATGATGTAGCCACATATTCATGTTATGAAAAATTTTATTTTTATTATGAAATTCCTCATGATTTCTTTCTCATGCCTTAATGTTCTTTTCATGTCCTTATTGAAGTATAACAAGTTCACATGTAAAATGTTTCACTTGTTTCCCTTGTTGGGCCTTCTGCTCACCCTTTCTTTTGATTTATGTCCCCAGGTTATGAGATGCAGTAATGAGCCTTGGGTGAACATGAGGAGAATCCTTTCATGTGTTTAAGAAGAATGTTTTTTTTGTTTCATGTTTTATGTTCCTGGTTTCCAAGACACTAAACCTTAAAGATCCTCAGTTTTGTGTAATGTAATGAAAGTTTATGTTATAAGAAGACAAGATTCTATAGTTGGTATCAAAGGATGGTTTAATTATTTGTGGAAATTAGGATATGAAAACTCTAGGAGGAACCCTATATAAAGGTTTAAATATAGGAAATCTTCCTTTATTTTAGTAAGTATTGAGTAAGGGGTTGCCAAGAAAATACATCCCTGTCTGGATACGAGCAGGTAGAGGTGGCTCTGGCATAGATGTACATAGGGGTAAAACACGAAAACACCGCTTTGAGCTAGACTCGAACGGGAACTGGTACACGACAACGGGCCTTGCTGCACTCTTGGTTACGACACTCCCGGGGGATATGCTTTGGTAAATTCATAGGCTTGGTATGATCCATTTTTAAAGGAACAAAGATAAATTAAAATAAATATTCCCATAAGAATATATGATCATGGATAACCTAGATGGGAACCTAGGGGATCACAAGTTAGGTTATAATTTTCTTCTACAAGTTATCCTTATATGCTTTTAGTTCCTTTTCATGATTCTTGGTTAAGTATTTAAGCCTCTAATTATACTTTCACTTCTTAGTTAATGGTGGGAAATGGAATAACGTGTCTCAACAACCAATGTGATAGGAAATGAGACAATTTCCATATTAATATGACAGAGATGATTAGGGGATTAAAAGATGATTATTATTTTGGAAGACGTTCACTATTTTGGGGACCGTATATGATCGAGGTAAATAGATTACTATAGTATTTTCATTGAGGAGTAAGTTTGACTTATATTTTTGAAGAATTGATGAATTTAATGTGGACTTATAGTAATTTAGGTTACTTATGGGAATGAATAACCTATCTTGGTTAAAATATGTTTAGGTTAGATACTTTTGTTATAATATGTTAGGAGTGGTTGATGTTGTCTGGAGATGAACAATGAAGTTGTTTTGGAAGATTATGTTATCAAATCTTTCTTATATTTGGGTTTCAATCTTAGTTTGGTTTATTTTGAGGAATTTTAAGGACCGTTATTTATGGAATGGTCTATGATGAATTTTGGGTAGTACCATGGATCTTTGGAGATTTAAAAGTAGTTTCCAATCCTATGGGATTCTTTCTTTTTGAAGAGTTGTTTTACCATGACCTTTCTGTTTTTGGGATAATGTTTAAAGATAGAAGAAATAGATAGTTAACCTTTTGAATATTATGTGATTCACTAGATGATGATTCTTGTGCTTTTATGAGACCAAGTGTTTTTGAAGTCTCATCATTTGGAGAAAAGATTAGTGTTTGTAGGGACTTATTAAAGGATGAAAATCTACTTGAATGTAGGCATATTTTATTATGTTTTTGTTCTATGTAGTAAATGAATTCCTAAAAATTATGAAAAGAAACGTAAAACAAAAATGTTGTTGGTTTACGTTTCCTACTAGGTAATCAAAGACCGTTTACACACATCATAAGTTTGGGATTTTCTTATAGTTAACTTTCTCCTAATCATGTTCTCTATCACTCTCCCTCAGAACTTTACCCTTGGTTTTCTACTCCATGTCCATGTTTTCCTACATGGAATCCTACTGTGGGTTAACTCGGGCGACCTTTGTACTTCCCTTTCTTTCTTTTAAAGTAATAGTTTTATTGACTCCTTTTCCGATGTGGGACTTTCAATGAAATTTCAAAAACCAATTTTAAAAAATTGCGAGGACGCAATTTCTCAAGGGGGGAAGATTGTAACGACCCGAAATTTTAAATAAATATTGTTTCCTAATTTTATGTGTTATTTTATTTTATTTTTATACTCAACAAAAATGTTTCATTTGATAACATGAGTATAATTAAAATGAGACTGTTGGGTTTTGACTGTAATTTGACCATTGGTCAATATGACCGCTGGAAACTAAACATTTTGACTATTGTCTCTAAATACAAGCAATCTTGGTTAATTAATATAGAAAGAAGATTTGATGGCCTCACCCAGTAGTCTTGGACCGATCGAAGCCCATCTAATAGAACTTGGGAAGAAGGTAGCACCACTGGGCTTTGCTCTGGACCAAACCCATGCTGAACTTCATCGTATAAAGCTAGAACGGGATCGCCTTCGCGAGAAGTTCAAACTAATAGAAATTACTACTCGTGCGATATTGGCCGAGCCTCCCTCAGATTCTCTCACCTTATCACACCTTACACTTAGGTCCTATGCTGGTGTGATAAAGGGCTATGTAAGGAGACCGTAACTGTCTTGTGTAATGCTTTGTTTTAAATAAAAATTTCGATTTCTTTTATGATTTTCAAATGACCGGATAAATATAGTATGCATATTTTTGATGAATTTTAGAAAAAGGATATTTTAAATATGTTTAGGTAAATCATAAATAATTAAATATTTGTAATGATTTTTAAAATATGGTCTTCTAGAATTATGTTTAGTACGGAATTTAGAGTCTAATAAGATCAACTTGATTTTTGATGAATAGTAAATTATGAATAGTGATTTTATGATTAGGATTAATAATGTGTCCAAATGGATTAGTAATCTCACTTAAATAAAGTATTAAAATTATCTAGGCACTTTGATTAAGTAATGTTATTCAATAAAATGGTTAAATAACGGTTTCATAAATTATTATTCAAGTATTAGTTTTTTCAGATGAATAGTGTTTTTTAATTAAAATTTTAATTAAAAATATTTAGAAAATTATTTTTATAAAATGGACTTCATTTTTGAACTCAGATCATCGATATTATGTTAAGGTAATTTTTGGGGATTTTTCGGAAAAAAATAAATTTTCGATGAATAGTGTTTTTAATTAAAAATTTAATTACAAATATTTAGAAAATTATTTTTATAAAATTAATTTCATTTTTGAAATCAGAGCATTGATATTTGGTTAAGGTAAAATTTTGGGACTATTCTGAGAAAGTTGAATTTTCGATGAATAGTGAAAATACAGTTTTTAAGTTACGGGTGTTTAATGACATAATTAAATGATGTATTAAGTATGTAATCAATATGGTCGAATTAGTAATAGTAATATAAGGTATGAGGTGTCCCAAGTGTCCAATAACATGGGCAAATACCATGGGCAAGCCCATGGTTTTGCCAAAACCTCTAGTGAGGTGTCCCTTGGCCATTAATGCCTTGTCCCCTCACTTTCCCTATAAATACCCACCCTTTCCTCCTTTAGTTTTCACTCCCAACTCTCCCCCAACGAAGTTCATGTGTCCTTACCTTCCAAGGAGTCCTCCCAAGGTGCCCGAAGCCCTCAAGGTCCAAACCTTTCAGTTTTAAGAGTTACATTTTATGGTAAGGGATCCGACATCTCTCTTTCATTTCAAGTAATCTCCTTTATGTCATTCCTTTTATGCTCTATGTTCTTATGTTGGAGGATGTTATTTTATACTCCTCTTACTGAACTTTTCATGTTCATATAATGAGAGATCCCCTCTTACTCTTATTATTTCGTTTTATGAAGTTTTAAGTGGCGTCGTTAGGCTGCCGAAATTTTTGTAACGGATTCTTTCCCCTTCTCATTTTTCAAGATCTATTTTCATGTAAAGTATTTAAAGTTCCTTTTTGTTATGTTGGGGTATGATCTCTATATCTATCATACTGTACTCTTATGTTCATATGATAAGAGACCCCATTTGATCTCTTCAATTCAGTATTTTTAAGTTTTAAGTGGTGCCGTTTGTATAAGGCCCCAACCTTAAACCTTACTGAATCTTGAGTTATTACAAGATTACACATTGAGGATCTTTTCAGGTTTAGAGTTCTAGAGAATTAGATCATGAAACATGCATTACATTCCACATTTAAACAAAGTGGTTACATAAAAGACAGTATTCATTCTTCCCATCAAAGGGAACATATTTAAAATATAACACGGATTCTTTCTTGACACATCCTTGACAATATCATCACATCACGTACCTTTCACTTGACCTGTGAAAAACATTTCAAAAACTTTGGATGAGCATAAAAATCTCAGTAAAGGTTACAAAAATATGGAAAGGGAACCTGAGTTCATATATACATAAGAATTAAATCATACTTTACCCATAAAACAAAGGCACATTCATACCTCATCAAACCATGAATAAATCATAGAAATCATAAGAAAAAAAGGTAACTTGAGGCATTCATAACATTCTTACGTAAGGAGTAACCCTCTTGGTTATGTTTGGATTACCCATCATAGTATATTCCCTAAATCTCTTCGGAGAAACCTTAATGTTTCACACCTTCGCATTACCCAATGCATTGGAGAGCTATATCGGGCTCACCTACCCTTAGTTTATCACGGAACCACCTGTTTCAATAACATTGCCCAAGAACCATAACATAAACATATCTCATAAAACATTCATAAAGGAAACAAAACATTTCCACATTTCAATCACAATATAACATTTTAGTATTTTGAAATAATGAAACCATACAAAAAGAAACCATTTCCAAAACCATTTAAAACATTTAATAAGGATAATTTTTAATCAAAGTGTACCATACCACCTTGAAGATTTTAAAATTTTAAACCATTAATATCCATATAAATAAATACTTAAAACCATTTTGAAAACATGGATATTAATAAGAACAAGTCATTAAAACATTTAAAGCGATATTTTGGTAAAAAGGTTTTTACCCAAATTAGAGACACTTGATTACAATAATTGAGGAATAACATTTAATCAGAACTTTATAATATCATGAGAATAAATGGATTCATGATATAATATTCCAAAGGACAGTATATACACCATATAAGAGTGAATTGGTGCATAACAACAATGAAGTCTCAATAGAGATGTAAAATGTGATGAAACCCCTTATAAAGAATGTATCCTTAAATTAAGGACAAATCAATCTCAAAAATATGTGTGACAAATATAAATACACCCAATATAAGTGGATATTAATTGTAAAACAATAAAACGTCATTCACACATATTCAATGGATGACATATTCAATGACTACATGTTGAACCCAAAGAAATCGAAATTGGGTTAAAAAGTTCCTTTGACAGCCTAATGGCATCACATCAAAATGAGTTGATGAGAGATAAAAAGTGTATCTCATCACATGGACATAAAATTTACATCAATAAGTATATATGAGAACATATACCAACATAACAATATGTAAATTAAAAGACCCAACAAAAGAAGTCTTTTAAAAAAGAGGAGGGTGAAAGGTTCCCTTACCGACTTGGGTATCTTTCAAAACATACACCCCATGAAAGAAGGACAATAGATCATTGATGTAAATACTCATAAACGAAATTATATTACACAAAGAGTAGAATAATGGGCAGTACATACACCACTCAATGGAATTTGTGGCAAATGTAGCATAAATCTCACGGGAATAAAAGTGAGATGAAAAAAATCCCTTACGAAAACTCGGCAGCCTAACAGCGCCACATAAAACTTATGAATATGGATTGATGAGATCAAATAGGGTATCTCATCATATTACAATAAAATTTACAGCAAGAGGAATATAAAATAACATCCCCCAACATTAGAAAGAGGAGCTTAAAACAAGTGACATAAAGGAGAGTACTTAAAAAGAATGAGAGAGGTTAGATCTCTTACGAAAGTTCGGCAGCCAAATGGCGCCACTCAAAACTTCCAAAATGGATTGATGAGAGAGAATAGGGTCTCTAATCACATGAACATAAGAATTACAGTTGGAATAATATAAAATTACATCCCAATCATAAGAAAGATGATCTTAAAAGAAATGACATAAAAGAGTGTACTTATAAAGAAAGAGAGTTGTAGGATCCCTTACCTCGGGTCCGACTTGACTCGATCGTTCTTTAATCTACTGAATAATAAACTTGAGTTAATTTCTACATCCTTAAGAACCTTTATCAAGTTCATTATTCCTTTTATATAACTTATTACCATGTCATAAACATTATGTAATCATTAAGTTAATAATGATTTTTCTATCGATATTTGGTTCTTAAGTCGAAAGTGGACTTCTTACAATTACATGTTGTTCGTGTGGCCAAATGTTTATTAGATACAGAATTTTATTAATGATGTAGATATCATATATTTCATATATATCCAGTACATGCAAGCATTTATAACATTACATAATCATTTAGAGGTAACAAATGAAATGCACCGTTCATGGAGACGGTAAGCCGTACGTACGCATGAACGCTACTTTCATTTCTATTTCATATTTTATAGAATGGAATAATAATGATATAAAGGTATATTATAATTCCAGTATAATATCATATATAATATCTTTAAATCCATCCTTTATACGTCCCACGTATGGCATTAACGAATCACATCACTTTGAGGGGGCGGTAGTCCGCACTTCCTAAAATGATGATATCGCGTATACACATAATGGATGCCATAAAGGTAAGACACAAATGAAAAAATACAGAATCATAAGTAAAACATAAAAATATTATATATCATATATAAAAATAGTGACATCATAATGGCCACCTTTAATGGTGTTAAATGAGTATTGAACAATCATCGTTTCGGGAGGCAGAATTTCGCCATCCACGGAAACCATATTTTCTTTAACCATTTGATGTAGTTTTGTGAGAGTGTAGCTCGAATAAATCTTATAACAACATCCTAGTATATTTAAGATACTTGTTTTGTTACAAAATAAGTAAATAAAAAGAGTTTAGGAAATTGGAGAAGCAAAATAAAGCAAATGAACATGAGAGAATGAATTACCTTTAAAAGTGTAACTTCTTTTGATTTGAGCCTAAAGGCTTCCTTTGAAAGGATTCTGCCCAAAGGGAATCCTCTAGGATGAGGAGAGGGATTTGTAGAGAGTAAATTGGCAGCGGTTGGCCGAGCCAAAGGCGTGGGAAGTGTGTGAAATGAGGTAGAGGTGGGGGCCTTTTATAAGAGGAGAGGAGGGGCACTTTTGGAAAGTAAAGAAATATTACTTTATTTGAAAATGTGTTTCGGTTTTAAAAGGTCCCACATTGATATACTTCGTGGATACGGTGATAAGGGTTCCAAATTCACCCATCCAATAAGTTTTGGACATGTGTAGTTCATAGATTTTACATTATCTTTCCATTTTATTTAAATCATCAAATAATGATATCATCGCTGCATCATTATTATTTCATAAATAATTTATTTAATTTAATGTCTAAAAATTATAGAAAATTACTATGATGTATGAAATATTTTTAGATTTCCAATGACTATTTATAATCAAAAAATATGACTTTTATAACCCCACTTAAAAATTGTTTTAGTAAAAAATATCATGTTTGTGTCATTTTTACTTTTACATTAAATAAAAAGATATTTATGTCATTTCCCAACAAAAGTGGCTCCATGGGGTCCCCAAGTTTACCCATGGATTGTCTTGGTCAGCCATTACACATCCAATGAGGTTAGGACATGTTTCCAGTTCATTTCATATTATTAAAACATTATATTTACCTTAAACTACACTAATTACCTCTAATCGCGATTAATGAAAAAAAGTTATTATTCACCAAAAAATTATTTTCATCCCATTGAACCTCATTTTACATACTAATGACAACCATGTATGTCGGATTTTCAAAATTCAATACACATTAGTAGTAAACTTTCATTTAACTGAAAAATCAGTTTGCTTGATTACCACTTAATGGTTTCACTATTCATAAAAAATTGGAGTTTTTCAGAAAAATACCAAAACTTCACCCTAAGCTATATTTGATATTCCAAATTCAAAAATGAAGTCCGTTTTAAAAAATTAAAAACATATTAGTCACGTTAATTAATTTAATAATTAATTCCCACTGTCAGAGCAAATAGCGTGTTTTTATAAAACAATAAGTATCAAAAGATTGACACTAGTTTAAGTCTGATTTCAAAGTGAAATTAATTCCAACGACCACTATTGGATTTAATGGTAAAATATTTTCTAATTTCACATTAAAACCAATTAAAAATATTATCTAATCATATAAATAAATTAGATTAAAAGGAGGTTTTGAATTAAAACACAACATTTTATACTATTCATTAAAAAATGAACTTTATCGGAAAAATACCAAAAAATTACACAAAGTAAAATTTGATGTCCCGATTCTTAATAAGAGTTTTATTTGGTCCAAAAGAATGTATAAGAGTGATCAAAACTATATTTAATGACAGTTCTCCATTAAAAGGTGATAAGTGAACCTTTAGTGAAAACTAGGGCATATACACCTAAAATTGAATTCTGTCTGTATTTTAAGCCTTTAGCTTTTATTGGATAAATGTAAAAACATTAAAAAAAACATATATAATCATATTTTAGTTATTTCTATCCATTCCCGCCAATAAAACGGATACATGTTAACTACCATTTGAAATAATATTATTTTATTATTAGAGTGCAACGTAAGATTCCCAAGAAACTCGTTGTTGCGTGTTGGGTATGCCATCGAGCATTGCATCCCCTTTAAAGTCATATTAATATTTTATTCACAAATATGGATAAATATGAAAATGTCATATTCTTTATTTACCTGGGGTGTTACATCCTTCCCCCCTTTTGGGAATTGCGTCCTCGCAATTTTAAAATTGCGCTTGGAAACATCCTTGAACGTCCCACATCAGAACAAGAGTCGGTAAAACAATCACTTTAAAATAAAGAAAGATAAGAACAGAGGTCACCTGAGTTAACCCATACTAGGATTCCAAGTATGAAAATATGGACATGGAGGAGAAAACATAGGGTCATGTTCTGATGGAGAGTGATAGAAAACATGTTTAGGAGAAAGTTAACAATAAGAAAATCACAAACTTGTGATGGGTTAAACGGTGTTGGGTTCCCCAGTAGGAAAAGTTAATAGACAACATTTTTTTTTAAGTTAATTTTTTTTTAGGAATTTATTCATAAGGAAGCATAATCACATATCATGTTGACTTTTATCTTTTACTAGATTCCTTATTCAAACTCATATTTTTTCCAAAAGACGAGTATTTAGGGAGACTTGTTCGCATTAAGAGTACAATAATCAACTTCTATAGAATCACCTAATCCACAAAAGAGAACTATATACTTCCCATATCTTTAGACCTTAACCATAACCAAAACCAAAAAGGTTAGTACAAGGTCAGATAATCCAGAAAAGGATAACCCTTTATAAAAAGAAAATCTATTCCTAATCTCCAAAATTTTTCCATCAAAACCCAAATTTCAACGAGGACCATCCGATAAACAATTTGTCCATAAAATTCCTCAATGTAAACCAATATAAGATTGAAACCCAAATATTTGAAGGATTTAGTCACATAGTCTTCCATGTTAAATCATAACATTTATCTCCAAACAACATCAGTTGCTCCTAAAGTCTCGTATGGAAAAGTAATTAACCTAATCACATATCCTCCATGATAGGTTAATCATTTTCATAAATAACCCAAAATCAACTTACTCTTAATTCATAAAATCATATAACTATGAAGAATCAGTCAAACTAACCAGGGACATCACGTAGTCCAGTGGTAGGCGATAAATACCAGTTGCACTTTTTTGTGGGTTCGATTCCCGCAGCTTTGTCCGATGCGACATGTTGTCACATGGTCTGCATGTTGTCCTTTTTATAAAACTCCAAAAATAACCCTAACATGTTTTAACCTCAATAGTTTCCTTATACCTTTAATTTTCATCCAAATTCAGTATGATCTCAACACCTTAAATCATGAATTCTTATTTCACCACCATAATATAAAATAAAACAATTCCGAAAATGAATAACATCATACCTTGATCATGGCGTCCACTCGGTTTCATCATCATCTTGCTCACGTAGGTAGAAGTCCCATGAATTACAACAATGATTTAGAGATCCTTAAAAATCATTTGCTTCCTCCATCCAAATACACCTCGTGCAACATGGGTCATATGGGTGTTCATAGAAAAACAGTTTTGGAAAATAATCATGTATGACATATAATTCCAAAACATCTGATAAAACATGATTTCTAAAAAATAGTCGGACCGAAATTGAGTTGAAAATTTCTATCATTGGTCCTTTTAAAATACCATAAGTATGTGATGTGAGACTATATTTTAAATGCAAATATAAATAGGTTGCGCAAGGTTCTCCTTCCTCAGCACCATTTTGAAAATCATAATATGCTTCAAATTCTTGTGATAAGGTAAAATATTTGAAAATACCTTGACAATATTTAACTCTCTTGAAAACATGAGAATATTGTGAAAATAGTATTTTTCTAAGAACAACCCATGATCCACGATGATAAATAGGTATAGCGGAGGTGTTTGATATCTCAAACAAATGCTTGCAAGTGAGTTGTATGCTAGAAAAAGTTTCACAATCATCCGAAGATGACTTTGCAATAATTATTGCAAGTATGTCATCAGGAAGAGATAGGAATGACGTTTGAGATCCTCCTCCTTCCATTCGTAACCGACTTTACTTGACCTGAAAAAAAAGTTTTAAAACAAGGATTTAACTGAAATAATAGTTATAGGGACTGATCATGTGCCTCACAAAAACTCCTAATCCCTAAAGTTGTCTAAACCGACCTTTGATACCAAATATAAGGCCCCAACCTTAAACCTTACTTTATCTTGAGTTATTACAAGATTACACATTAAGGATCTTTTCAGGTTTAGAGTTTTATAGAATTAGATCATGAAACGTGCATTACATTCCACATTTAAACAAAGTGGTTACATAAAACACAGTATTCATTCTTCCCATCAACGGAAACATATTTAAAATATAACACGGATTCTTTCTTGACACATCCTTGACACTATCATCACATCATGTACCTTTCCCTTGACCTGTGAAAAACATTTCAAAAACTTGGGATGAGCATAAAAAGCTCAGTAACGGTTATAAAAATATGGAAAGGGAACATGAGTTCATATATACATAAGAATGAAATCATACTTTACCCATAAAACAAAGGCACTTTCATACCTCATCAAACCATGAATAAATCATAGAAATCATAAGACAAAAAGTTAACTTGAGGCATTCATAACATTCTTACGTAAGGAGTAACCCTCTTGGTTATGTTTGGAATACCCATCACAGTATATTCCCTAAATCTCTTCGTAGAAACCTTAAGGATTCACTCCTTCACGTTACCCAATGAATTGGAGAGCTATATCGGGCTCACCCGCCCTTAGTTTATCACGGAACCACTCGTTTCAATAACAATGACCAAGAACCATAACATAAACATATCACATAAAACATTCATAAAGGAAACAAAACATTTCCACATTTCAATCACAATATAACATTTTAGTATTTTGAAATAATGAATCCATACAAAAAGAAACCATTTCCAAAACCATTTAAAACATTTAATAAGGAGAATTTTGAATCAAAGTGTACCATACCACCTTGAAGATTTTAACATTTTAAACCATTAATATCCATATAAATAAAACCTTAAAACCATTTTGAAAACATGGATATTAATGAGAACAAGTCATTAAAACATTTAAAGCGATATTTTGGTAAAAGGGTTTTTACCAAAATTAGAGACACGTGAATACAATAATTGAGGAATAACATTTAATCAGAACTTTATAATATCATGAGAATAAATGGATTCATGATATAATATTCCAAAGTACAGTATATACACCATATAAGAGTGAATTGGTGCATAACAACAATGAAGTCTCAATAGAGATGTAAAATGTGATGAAATCCCTTATAAAGAAGGTATCCTTAAATTAAGGACAAATCAATCTCAAAAATATGTGTGAAAAATATAAATACACCCAATATAAGTGGATATTATGTGTAAAAAAATAAAAGGTCATTCAACCATATTCAATGGATGACATATTCAATGACTACATGTTGAACCCAAAGAAATCGAAATTGGGTTAAAAAGTTCCCTTGACAGCCTAACGACATCACATCAAAATGAGTTGATGAGAGATAAAAAGTGTATCTCATCACATGGACATAAAATTTACATCAATAAGGATATATGAGAACATATCCCAAAATAACAATATTGAAATTAAAAGACCCATCAAAAGAAGTCTTTTAAAAAAGAGGAGGGTGAAAGGTTCCCTTACCGACTTGGGTATCTTTCAAAACATACACCCCATGAAAGAAGGACAATAGATCATTGATGTAAATACTCATAAACGAAAGTATATTACACAAATAGTAGAATAATTAGAAGTACATACACCACTCAATGGAATTTGTGGAAAATGTAGCATAAATCTCACAGGAATAAAAGTGAGATGAAAACAATACCTTACGAAAACTCGGCAGCCTAACGGCGCCACATAAAACTTCCGAATATGGATTGAGGAGATCAAATAGGTAATCTCATCACAATACAATAAAATGTAAAGAATTAGTAATATAAAATAACATCCCCCAACATTACAAAGAGGAGATTAAAAGAAGTGACATAAAGGAGAGTACTTAAAAAGAAAGAGAGAGGTTAGATCTCTTATGAAAGTTCGGCAGCCTAACGACGCCACTCAAAACTTCCAAAATGGATTGATGAGAGAGAATAGGGTCTCTCATCACATGAAAATAAGAATTACAGTAGGAATAATATAAAATAACATCCCAATCATAAGAAATATGAGCATAAAAGAAATAACATAAAAGAGTGTACTTATAAAGAAAGAGAGTTGTAGGATCCCTTTCCTCGGGTGCGACTTGACTCGATCGTTCTTTAATCTCCTGAATAATAAACTTGAGTTAATTTCTACTTCCTTAAGAACATTTTTCAAGTTCATTATTCCTTTTATATCACTTATTACCATGTCATAAACATTATGTAATCATTAAGTTAATAATGATTGTTTTGTCGATATTTGGTTCTTAAGTTGAAAGTGGACTTTTTACAATTACATGTTGTTCGTGTGGCCAAATGTTTATTATATTCGGAATTGTATTCATGATGTAGATATCATATATTTCATATATATCCAGTACATGCACGCATTTATAACATTACATAATCATTTAGAGGTAAGAAATGAAATGCACCGTTCATGGAGACGGTAAGCCGTACGTACGCATGAACGCTACTTTCATTTCTATTTCATATTTTATAGAATGGAATAATAATTATATAAAGTTATATTATAATTCCAGTATAATATCATATATAATATCATTAAATCCATCCTTTATACATCCCACGTATGGCATTAACGAATCACATCACATTGAGGGGGTGGTAGTCCGCACTTCCTAAAATGAAGATATCGCGTATACCCATAATGGATGCCATAAAGGTAAGACACAAATGAACAAAAACAGAAGAATAAGTAAAACATAACCATATTATATATCATATATAAAAATAGTGACATCATAATGGCCACCTTTGAAGGTGTTAAATGAGTATTGAACAATCATTGTTTGGGGAGGCAGAATTTCGCCATCCACGGAAACCGTATGTTCTTTAACCATTTGATGTAGTTTTGTGAGAGTTTAGCTCGAATAAATCTTATAACAACATCCTAGTATATTGAAGATGCTGTTTTTGTTACAAAAGAAGTAAATAAAAAGAGTTTATGGGGTTGGAGAAGCAAAATAAAACAAATGAACATGAGAGAATGAATTACCATTAAAAGTTTAACTCCTTTTGATTTGAGCCTAAAGGCTTCCTTTGAAATTATTCATCCCAAAGGGAATCCTCTAGGATGAGGATAGGGATGTGGAGAGAGTAAATGGTCAGGGTTTGTCTGAGCCAAAGGCTTGAGGAGTGTGTGAAATGATGTATAGGTGGGGTCCTTTTATAAGAGGAGAGGAGGGGCACTTTTGGAAAGTAATGAAATATTACTTTATTTAAAATGTGTTTCGGTTTTAAAAGGTCCCACATTGATATGATTCGTGGATAAGGTGATAATGATTCGAAATCCACCCATCCAATAAGTTTTGGACATGTGTAGTTCATATATTTTACATTATCTTTCAATTTTATTTAAATCGTCAAATAATGATGTCATCGCTGCATCATTATTATGTCATAAATAATTTAATTTATTTAATGTCTAAAAATTATAAACAAATTACTATGATGTAGGAAATCTTTTTATCTTTCCAATGACTATTTATAATCAAAAATATGACTTGTATAACCCCACGTAAAAATTGTTTTAGTAAAACATATCATGTTTGTGTCATTTTTACTTTTACATTAAATAAAAAGTTATTTAAGTCATTTCCCAACCAAAGTGGATCCATGGGGTCCCCTAGTTGACCCATGGCTTTTCTTGGTCGGTTATTACGCATCCAATGAGGTTAGGACATGTTTCAAGTTCATTTCATATTATTAAAACATTATATTTACCTTAAACTACACTAATTACCTCTAATCGCGATTAATGAAAAAAAGTTACTATTCACCAAAAAAATTATTTTCATCCCATTGAACCACATTTTACATACTAATGACAACCATGTATGTCGGATTTTCAAAATTCAATACACATTAGTGGTAAACTTTCATTTAACTGAAAAATCAGTTTTCTTGATTACCATTTAGTGGTTTCACTATTCATCAAAAAATTGGAGTTTTTCAGAAAAATACCAAAACTTCACCCTATGCTATATTTGATATTCCGAATCCGAAAATGAAGTCCGTTTTACAAAATTCAAAACATATTAGTCACATTAATTAATTTAATAATTAATTCCCGCTGTCAGAGCAAATAGCGTGGTTTTATAAAACAATAAGTATTAAAAGATTGACACTAGTTTAAGTCTGATTTCAAAGTGAAATTAATTCCAACGACCACTATTGGATTTAATGGTAAAAATATTATCTAATTTCACTTTAAAACCAATTCAAAATATTATCTAATAATATAAATAAATTATATTAAAAGGAGGTTTTGAATTAAAACACAACATTTTACACTATTCATTAAAAAATGAACTTTATCGGAAAAATACCAAAAAATTACACAAAGTAAAATTCGATGTCCCGATTCTTAATAAGAGTTTTATTTGGTCCAAAAGAATGTATAAGAGTGATCAAAACTATATTTAATGACAGTTCTCCATTAAAAGGTGATAAGTGAACCTTTAGTGAAAACTAGGGCATATACACCTAAAATCGAATTCTTTCCGTATTTTAAGCCTTTAGCTTTTATTGGATAAATGTAAAAACATTAAAAAACATATATAATCATATTTTAGTTATTTCTATCCATTCCCGCCAATACAACAGCTACATGTTAACTACCATTTGAAATAATATTATTTTATTATTAGAGTGCAACGTAAGATTCCCAAAAAACTCATTGTTGAGTGTTGGGTACGCCATAGAGCATTGGATCCCCTTTAAAGTCATATTAATATTTTATTCAAAAATATGGATAAATATGAAAATGTCATATTCTTTATTTACCTGGGGTGTTACAGTTTGGCTGCTGAATTTTTTAGGGGATTCTTTCACCCTTCTCATTCTTTTCAATGTTCTACTTTCATGTCAAGTCTTTCAAGTTCCTTTTTAATAATGTTGGGGAATTATCTCTATATCTGTCATACTGAACTCTTATGTTCACATGATGAGAGACCCTATTTGATCTTTTCAAATCATTTTTGTTGAAGTTTAAGTAACGTCGTTAGGCTGCCGAACGTTCATAAGAGAATTCTAATTTTTGTCTTCCTTCCATGTTTTTCATTTCAAATGGTATGTCCTTGAAGTTTCATTAACATGATCATTTATCCTTCTTATTCTGTCCATATACTGTTTTATGGGTCATTTATGAATGTTTGACCCTTTTTCCCTCTCTTTTTAATGTCTTCTAAAACCGCGTATCATAGCTGTTATGCTGCAGAATTTCCGTCTCAAAATGTACCTCTCTTTTTCTAAAGTTATTTTATATTCCTAAGTGAATACTCAAAGCTATTTCTTCTAAATGTGTATTCACATATATACCAAAATTTTCTATTTTAAATTCTGGGATTTACATACATGAGACCCACCTTCCTTTTCTTTGGGTTTTAATGTGACGTAAAGATCATGTCTTTAAAGCAGTTTTTAAAACGTTCTGATTATGAAATGAAACCCATTTATTTTGTGCTATATGGGTTATTTATGAAATGTTTGCTGATGATATATGTGGCTCACATGATAATAAAGGAAAATTTAAGGGTGCTCCCTGATAGCGCTCCAATGCATTGGGTAATGATGTAACCACTAGAGATTACAATTTTCACGATACCTTGGTGAATAACCTTGGTAATTTTCAAATGACACCTTGGGGATAAACCTTGGTGATATGTTCATGATTGTCTATGTTAAATGATGTAGCCACATCTTCATGTTATGAAAAATGTTATTTTTATTATGAAATGCCTCATGATTTCTTTCTCATGCCTTAATGTTCTTTTCATGTCCTTATTGAACTATATCAAGTTCACATGTAAAATGTTTCACTTGTTTCCCTTGCTGGGCCTTCTGCTCAGCCTTTCTTTTGATGTATGTCCCCAGGTTATGAGATGCAGTAATGAGCCTAGGGTGAACATGAGGAGAAGCCTTTCAAGTGTTTAAGAAGAATGTTTTTTTTTTGTTTCTGTTTTATGTTACTAGTTTCCAAGACACTAAACCTTAAAGATCCTCAGTTTTGTGTAATGTAATGAAAGTTTATGTTATAAGAAGACGGGATGCTATAATCATCATGTTGTGACTCCCTTCAGGTGATGCCACCTATCATACACCTCTATGATATGGAAATATGAATCTGGATACTTGTTTCCCACACCGATCAATTCTCAAGTGGGCTTAGGAGTTGTGATGAGGTGATAACTGCACAAGAGTTCATATGGATATAGTTGGCTTGGATTCCCAACCTCATGTCCTTCGACACCTTTTTTCCCCTCACCCAAGTTCTCATTTAGGATTTTATGGTGCGGTTCAGGCTCATGTCCTTATTCATGTCGGGCTATTTCACCACGCCACTCATATCCCATAGATATATCCCTTCATTTATCATTCATTTTGCGAGCACAAGCCCTACCATGCTTGGCATGACCCATCATTTCGGTTTCTATCATCCTTTATATCTAAAATGTCCCCTGAATGGCCTGGATACTCAGCCCATGTGATCTCCTACCATTACAAGAAAACAACCACGTGGATTGCGACTAGAAAGATGATACAAGTCTCGTGTTGCATATATGGTCTGTGGTTGATGCTCATTGGTTTCTCCAAATTCTGGTCACACAAAGTTTGATATTTTGTTGTGATCCTAGTCATCAGTAGTCCTCAATAATCATTGCCTCTTTGGGGTCATCCATAGAAACAGTGATTCACCCTTTCTATCCCATGCATATGAAGTTAAACTAGGAATATACAGTCAGAGTTCTATACCCCTAAACTGAGATCAGTTCCCTCCTCACTACAAGATGTTATACTGTAACCTGGTTGGTACTTTCCATCCGAGGCCAAGCCATAGGCCCCTTGGCCTTCTCGGGGCACCGAAACAAGTTCTCACTTAGGGTTGTTCGATGAGGAGTGGGATTATGTTCACATTCACATCGGGTTACTCATTGCGCCATAGCCCTCCCTTGATTGAGGTATCTTACCCCATTATTCATCCTCACCGCAAGACGTTAAACTCTTTGATGGCTGAGACATTCAGTCTGAGGCCCAGCCTCCGGCCCCTTGGCCTTCTCGGGACCCTATCTTATGTTCTCACTTAGGGTTGTATGGTGTGGTATGGGATTATGTCTTCATTCACGTAGGGTTACTCATCATGTCGTACACCTCCTTCAAGTGAGGTATCTTACCCATTTGTGTCCTTACTGCATGATGGTAAACATCACATTACCCACTTATAGAACTATGTGTGGATTGATTCCCAGCCTCATGGGATATTTAGGAATGCCCAGAAATTTCATCCGTTAGACCATCCCCATCTCATAGAGATCTCCCTGTTATCTAGGCCCCTTTGGCCTATATCCTTCCATGAGAGGGACGTATGGTGTGGTATGAGATTATGTCTTCATTCACGTCGGGTTTGTAACAACCACTCCATGTATACCTTTATCCTGAGAGTTCTTTGTCTCTATGTTCTACGCTCATCTTTAAAAATAGGATGCTTCCATGTTGAGACCCTCGACCCTATAAGGTGGTTCAAAAATGTTCCCAAAAGTACTCTGGTTCAGCGTCTGAACGGTACGATTTTACTTGGACATGCTTTCAACCATTTTCCATGCTTCATGTTCCTAATTATTAGGGATTTCATCACATTTCACATCTTAACAGACCCCCAAATGGAATTGATGATCATCCATGTGTCCTTCCTACTATTGATGGGAAACATTCTCGAGGGTTTCTAAAAATAGATTGATATAGATCCCGCATGGAGAATACGGTCAGCGGTTGATGATCATTTTTTGATCCCATTCCAGGTCACACGATATGGATACTTTGTTTCAATCATGGTCAACATTTCTCCATCATCACACCAACCCCATTCAGCCCAAAATATTGGTTACATGGTTCACATTGTTTTCAACCCCATATTGTCTAAATGGAATATTAACACTCCTGACACTATCCCTCAGTGCGCATATTCACATTAAGAGGAAAAAAGCCATGGTATTTGAATTATTTGGAGCTCCGCACCATCTTTTCTTTAGCATTCCTTAAAGGTATTTCAGAAACAACTTCCAACCATATTTCCCACACCATGTTTGACTCACGTGGGATTAGGAATCGGGTTGAGGTTTGCACGTACTTTTAAGGATTTTTCTCATCTGTAGTATGAGCTCTAAGGACATAAACTAAGACCACTTCAAGAAATATGAAAAACATGATTCCCATTCACATGAGATATGTAGGAAAGCCTAAACATCTTGTCTTTAGGTCCTTCTCGAGTTCCACTAATTTATCTCTTCTAATCTTTTATCGGGGATTTAACTCTTACAGGACTGTGTTGAATGGTATGGGATTATGTCCTCATTCATGTCAGTTTTACTTAACCACACCACGTACACCCCTTTCAATGAGTTATTCCCCCAACATGTTATCCCACTTGACATTAAACTTTATGTTGTCCCGAACAATGTTAAAAGGCATCTTCAATAACTACATGTGGCTTGATTCCTATTCTTATGGGATATGTAGGAATGTACAAACATCTCGACACCGGGTCCAGCTCAATTGGATGATAGTTGTGCTTGACCCATTATACTCTAATATTTCTTGTCCCCTCGGCCCAAGTTTTCCTCCTCATAATTGCACAGGTAATGGTGTGGACCTCGTCCTCATATGCTTTATCACGTCATGCACATTCCCTCTAGAACCTCTCCTATCGTATATATTTCTGAGCGCTATGACTTTAAAAAATGATTCTTAATCACATAAGTCTTTAAAATATTATGTCTATCATACACGATATTAAAAATTCATGGTTGGTCCCATCACATGAGCATAAACTATGGCATTATCGTCTTGGCCACACGACGAAAAACAGCACTGCACCGTGATATCCTCACTCGAGGAAACATCTTGTTAGGTATCGGTCATGCACCATCCCATTTTCCAAATCCTGAACATGGATTGATTTTTTTGGATATTCCTGGAATTTCTATCCTAGGTCCATCATTACACAAAAAACATTCATTCATATTAAAGGAAAAACAAGATCTATCAAATACTGATTCATTCGGTGCAAGGTCCAGACCCGCACAACATTTTTGAACTACATGTGGCTTGATTCCAACCCACACATGATACCTATAAATGTTCGTTCACTTTTCCCTAGGCCCAAACTAACTTAATTTTTCATTCCCTCGACCTGAAACCTTCCCCACGAAGTGAACGGTGATCCAGACCATGTCCTCATCCACATCGGTTCTTGTAATTGCATCGTCATGTGTCTCTTATTTCGTACCATCTGAAATCCAAGCTCTATGACCATAAACTAAGACCTCTCAAAATACTTTCCCCAAGACGTTAAACTATTCAACATCTTCCAGAACTATGTATGTCTTGATTCCCATCCTCGTAGGATACGTATGAATGCCCATGAATTTTTGTCTTCGAGTCCAACACCAGGAATCTAAAAATCATGTCCCTTCTTTTTTCGGCTACATGGCCTGAAATCATTATGGAACATGTCGTGTGGTGAGTACCTCTTAGGTTCTTGATTACATCGTGCTGTTCAATAGCTTCAACATGTGCTTCCCATATCATTTTACAATGTGGTTTGAGTTCTATGTCCTAAAACTGAGATATCTCTATGGGAACTGTGCGTAAAATTTGGCTATATCGCCGCCCTACACACAGTCCATTAAATAAATCCCCCCTTAGTGTTCCACCCTAGGACCTTAAGTTGAATGTGTGTGACCCCAGTACCCCTTTCCTTGGGAAGGTACTTGACACCCTCTAACGATATTTCATATAGTAGTTTTCAGATGTGTTTTGACAAAGAGCCCAAAGTATGAATTTTTTACGAGGACATTCCCCTCGTTCCATGACCAAGATTTCTGTGCATGTCATCTGGATCTTCATCCTCTTACTTGTACTAAGGGACTCCCTTTTGTGGCATAGTCTCATGCCACACTAGCTTCCCAACCGTCCTAGTCCAACGTCTCTGAAAATATCAGACGACATTTGCGACATGTCCTTTATTGGAAACAAGGTCATCAGACGACCCTCATTTGTTTGTTCCCATTTCATGCTAACACGACATGTATTATGTGTTTCAAAATGGTCAATAGCTATTTCATATCATTACACCACCATCATTGTGGTCCAGATATCAAGTATCACGATTCACACATTTCCACTTCCATTTGATCAGGTGGTATTCCAACATACTATGCTTTACACTTTAGTGCATCTAGGTGCATTATATTGGCCTCTCAACAATCGTGGGACGTCATTCACCTAGTGTCCCATCATCCCTAACATGTGACCTCTAGTGCTAGGAAATTCCCATAACTACTTATTGTTTCCCAAATTGAGTATGACTCACGTGGGCATAGTCATTCTGGTAGGACTTGTACTGGTGCAACCATGCCACGAGTACCATTCCTCATCCCTCTTGATGTTAAACAGTGCTCTCAGAACTATGTTTATCTTTATTCCCATCCTCCTGGGGTATGCAAGAACATCCAACCACTTTCCTTCAGGCCCAGCCTAATTTTCACTTTGGGTCCTTTGACCTGAAGAGATTCCACTAGGGATAATTGTTCTGATCCAGACTCTAAGTCCTCATTCACGTCGGGTTTATAGCTTCCACACCACATACTATATTCCCGAGATATTCCCATTTCACTCCAGGTCCAATCATAGAACGTTAAGCTACATGAGTCCATATGTCCTCAATGCATGACACAAAACTGTGGTTCTACCCTGAACAAGTTCAGGGTGCCCTATGTTAATCCCTGAATGTGTCAATTTCAACTCCAGAGAGGATTCTCCACACTAGCATTTTTCTCTGACCACACTGTTCCCCATAAAATGCATTTGGTTTGATTCCTATTCCCCTTGGATACGTAGGAACCCCCAGATATCTTGTCTCTGGGTCCATCCCTAGGAACCATAATTCTAGTTCCCCCCTATTTTGTCGGTCCCTTGACAAGAGCTCTTTTGGGGAACCATGAAATTGTATCTTTCCCATGAACAAGTTTGGGATTCCCCATAATAACATTGGGAGGCGACAATTTCCTCGCCGGAGAGGTCCTGTTTGGAAGTATGTTTGATCCCTGGTCAGACTGACGTACCCACCTAAGGTGTTTCCAACACTGTGGTATAATTTCAAGAGTGTTGGACTCCATTCGAACAAACCCATCACTCCACTCTCCGCACATTGCATGCCATTTTTTCGGATCGTCTCCCCAGTTCACTTCCTAAGGAACCCTCTAACAGTATGGATGCATGGCCTATGGCTCGCCGACTATCCTGGGATAATGTTCCGGTAGACTAATGAAAGACATTTTGAGTTAGGCCCCGTATTTAGAAAATGGTTAGTGGTCGTCCCTAATTTGTTATCCCCATTTTAGGCTAACGCAATTAAGATACTGTGTTTAGAACATTGTAAACAGTCATTTTTAATTTTCAGTCCATCAATACAGTGTTTTGATCTTTGGTATTTTTATTCAAACCTTCCACCCCACCCCCCAGTTCGGATTAATTCCAGTGCCCCTGGCGTTACCCCATTCATTCACAAGAGCGCACTAGGAAAATGGTAATTCGACTATTCTGAGATCCTCATTCTCCAGTCAGGTCATTCCCTTATCCTCCCGAGATTCCATATTGGTGGTTCGACCCTCAGGTGCTCAATTCCTGGTTGTCATTCATAAATTTAAATAAAGTAATAGTGAGAACATCCTCTGTTTCTCACACCGGGTACAACCCACGTGTGCTTATGAATGTATTGCTATTTATTTTAGGATTGTTGTTGAAGGAATAAAACCAAAAGAACATGTAAATAAATCTATCTGCACGTCTATACAAACATGAAATTCAGGAAAAGTGGTAGTAAGGAAAAATGAGTTTAAGAGTTCGACCAAAACAAGGCCCTTAAGGATCAACATACTGGATAGATCATTCCAGCGCAACTATATATTTTCTTGGGGAATATAGGATTGATTCCCACCCCTTGAGAACCCTCTCTTCATCAGCGACCATAAAGCGCAGTGCACATTCCCATACAGGTTCTTGAGCCTGTTCAGTTTGATGTTCAGTCACATGGTGACCCGTTTCCAGTAGCTTCTCTTGGGCGACAGCCAGCGAGGCCCAAAATTGCTTCAAAATCTTTGAACAGATGGTGATGAATACCTCATTTTCATTCTTATGTCCATCAAGGCATCATACCTCTTATACCACCTTCTTGAATACTTGTGTACTCCTCGGTTCTTTCTGACTCTTTGAAACGTTAGAGTGTCGGATTCTCTCGCGTAACTTCTCGGCCAAGTAGTCACGGACTATCGAATAAAGACGGTGAGCTTCCACCCCATTAGCACAAAGAAAGTGCAGCCCGGTGTGGTATGATCCCATCCATTTTAGCCATTCTATCTGAGGCTGACTGAGAAAGGACTTGATTCATTTACTCCCCTTACGCCGTTTCATATGGCTGTTATCATCCACCTGCAAATCATAATCATCTATCTCCTCTGGATCTATTGGCCGATAGTTTGGGAACGTAGAAAAGAGATTAGCGACAATGACTATTTCAGGTACTCCTCATAAGGGGTTGGGCTATTCAATGTCTGGGTGACCTTCCTCTGTCACCTTAGTTTGGGTTACTCCTTTTCCAGCATCAGGCCTTGCCCCAGTGTTAATACCAGTGATATCCCATGCGCTTCGGTCACCATGTGCTTGGGCTATCTCGGTTTGGGAAATGTGACCTGAATGGGCTGACACATTTTCCATCGAATAACTCACAGATAATCTGGATTTGATATCTTATTGAGCCTCCAATGTCATTATTATTGCACAAAGAATGATAAACCTAATCAACTGAATTCTCTAAAATCCCATAAAATAAGATAATTGAAAAAAAATATAAGAACTCAGTGCATCGTTCTCTAGAATTCCCATCGCTGTAAGAGCTGTCAAGGTGGGGGATCCCTCAGCACTTGTTAGCTCAATAATGGGGATCATCTCCCCGCATTGTTCTATGGGTCCCCCCCCCCACTTCAGATGTAGCTTCTTGTTCGGCACCAATATACACATAAGCAGAATAAAGAGATCTGATTGAGGGTTACAAGAACATGCCAAGGGGGTAAGGATAGATAATGGCCGAGTCATACCTCATGTAGCTCAGTTATGTCTACATCAGATCCAATTTCCTCACTACTCTATTGAATACTTACTTGGTGGGACATCGCCTAATGACCTCCACCTTTGAGATCATCTTTCTTTCACCCCCTCCTTCACCTTCTCCTTACGCCTACTATTCTTCTATGTCACTATCCTCTGGCTCCTCATCTCTGTCGTCATCCTCGAGCGTCATCTGGTCTGGATCATGCTCCTAGCCGAGCAATACCATCTCCAGGTAGGGTGGTTACTTACACCAGCCTCACTGGAATGCATACACATCCATGGCTATTATTTATGTGTGCTGACGATGGATGTTTACCCTATCATCAACTCGGATTAGTCCGACCTCTGCCTGCTAGATTCCATCTCATGTTATCTTTTTCCAGAGGGCTTTAGTACCCATCGAATACTGTGGGGTCAACCACACCGACCACAGAGCCACAAAAAGTGCATGATCAGAAGGTTTTCGCATATTCTTTATCTGCTTCCAGGGAAGTTCCTTGACTGCTCTATCAGCCCCTCTTCCCCTGGGCGATGAAGACGCGATCATGCCTTGCAACGTTCCCACTACTGTACTCCCGGCATGTGTGGGTCTTGTTTCTTGACTTTCTTTTGACCATTCCTCCCCAGAAACTCAATGTCTACTCTCTCATTGCCTAGGATCTACAATGGTTTCCTTGAGCTACCGAACACCCTTACGCAAAAGTCCCTCAGGGTATGCTAGAACCCAGTGTTCAGTGTATTCTATTGAGAGGCTGGCAGTAACTCCTATGGGGGGAAAGGTAATGATGTCCCCAGAGCCATGGGTTGTGAACATCTACCACATTTGGCGATGTACGCAATAATTCCTCTCCTCCAGAAATATGTGTACACCTTATTTGGCATCCACTGGAGGCATCCAAACTGCTTTATGAATCTTGATGCACGTAGGGCTCCCAAAAAATCATCCCATCAATCCGGGTGACAAGAACCCCACCACTAATGATTTGTAAGTATTCGTTTTCCCTAGTGAGCCATGCATTTTGTCTATCATTTGGCCAGTCAATGTGGGGACAGGGCTGAAAGTTAGGCTATCATGATTTTTTATTTTGATCCTTACCCCCTCCTAATTGAGCGTCAACGGCATGACCCCTGAAATGTCCTGCAAGGAAGGTCGCAAGTGGTTACTCGGAGGACAAATGGAATTTGAAAAGGTATACCTACCACAATGATCTGTGATCCAGCCATGGAGGATCTGGAAGGGACCACATATCCTCCTTGGTGAGCCCCTTCTCAAAATGTGCCACAAGATGGTGTAAAAATGGGCTATCATGGGGATTCCCAGATTTATCCTCTGATGTGAGACCATGATGTCAGCCATCACCGATGTCGATGGATGATCAATGAGGTGTTAGGGATGAAGTGTGAAAAATAAAGAGCTGGCGCGAAAAAAATAGTAGGTAGTGAGAAAAATCAAGTGTCCGCATGGAAAATCAGGAGTAAGCATGAAAACAGAAAATGTAGAATGAAAATCCTCAGGTCTGCATGTATGACGGCTGCTGAACTCCAGTAATTACGAGCAACCGAAGAGGATTCTCATTTCAGATTGGGAATGTTTTTCGTGCACGAGATTTCAGGACTTCACGAGTGAGAAAAATATGTAAGGACTGAGGGACATGCGAGGGTTTTTATAGTCATGGAGCAAGAGTTTTGGAAGCACACAGAAAGTGATTTTTGAGAAACTTCTCAGTTTTTCACACACCTATAGGTTATTCATGCACGGACTTCAGGATGTTATCTGTTTTAGTGTTTCCCTCAGAATCTGAAATTTTCGTCCCCTCCTCAATCCAATTACGGGGGTGCATTTTTAGAGGCGGAAAAATTCACCAGGGATGAAGAAGGTTTGTTCATGACTAAACAAAGCCATATATTGACCTGGTGATTCATTCTTGGGGGCCTAGAAGAGCTGTAAGAAATAATCGTAGTGGGGTACGAAAAAATTCTTTCCCATGCAGAAATCTACGGGATCCGAAGCTGTTTTCTATGCCTGCGCAAAAACTTGCACGCCACGCTGAAACCATTGAACCCACATGGAAAGCTACCATGCCACACAAAAAAATCTTCCCCAAAACACAAATATCTGCGTCTCCGACCATGTGCATAGATTTTTAGGTGAGGTGCCCTACATGGAAGATCTTTCACACTGCCAACAACAGCACACAAACATTCACACTGACATGTTTCAACGCAAATCAGGCAACCCCAAGAGCCTATAAAAAGAAGGGGTCCCCATCAAATTCTGACTTTTGAAGAATCATAACCCTCTCTTATGCAGGAAATCCACAACTCCTATGTGCAAAAAATGGATTTCAGGTATGGGATTTTTCTTGACAGGTCGCCGAAGGGTCTGCCTTTGCGCGAGACCACATAGGCTTAACCCTCTTCCGAATCACATCGAGCCTCATCCTCTACATGAAATCTTTTTAAATTGCATGCAATCTATTAAAATTTGACGCAATCCCATCCAAATTGTGCGCAATCTCTTCCAATTGCACACAATCCTTTCAAATTGTGCGTAAAACGTATGTATTTCAAATAATATTCTCTATTTGCACGCAAAATTGTGCCTTGCCTTTACATGCTGGACCTCTCCAATTGTGCAAAGACCTAATATTTTTTTTTGCAATCAGATCAGTTGTGCGTCGGCCCGGTCTCTTCCGCAAAAGGTCCTAAATTGTGTGATAGCCTGGTCTTTTCTATCCATGTGCCTCAATTACATGCCAACCCTCCGTTTTCCATGAAAATGTTCCTTTTGCGCACAAACCTCCATCCTTTTGTTCACATGATCTATGTCTATCTTCCTGACATCATTTCCGGGAGCCTCCCATGCCAAAAACATCTTTGGCACCCACATTTTTCACGTACGACATTCTAGGCTCCTAAGAAGTATCTTCATAGTCCCTTGGGTGATTTTTCACATTGCATTGCTTCACCTCATTCTTCTAAACATAGGCACGCTAGAGGATATTGATTCTTCTCAAAGCCACTCTAATGTGGACCCCCCAATGGTTTGGTCCATAACACCCCCAACAATGTCGTTCTCGGTCCCTTCGCATCACTAAGTTGTAGTGGGTTCCAGTTATGTAAATCCTAGGGGTGTGGAGTAAACCCACCTCTTCTGAGCTACATGACGTTAAACTGCCCAGCGCCTTCATTCGTAGTACATGACGTTAAACTATGGCCTCACCTCGTGAATCATACGTGGGGTACCCCACCTTGGAAATTCTTTTTGCCCACTGGTCTCCATGGGAGAGAAATAATTCCTCACATTGAATGAGATCCTCTTTATCGGAGCGGTATCGGTCCGCGGGGAAAGGGAAACTATCCCGGTGTAAGCCCCAATCTTTTCTTGTAGGAAGTATCTTTGCTTCTCCTCCTCTCTTCATGGGTGCCAAATCCCTCTCATGCTGGCCTTTGTCACCACCTGGGCCTCCACCCTAGAGGTAGTCCAAATCTCTATCACCATGGGCTTCTAACCACGTGTAATCCCATGTTTCCTCTTTGGGACGTTAACCACATATTAGCCCCACTTTGCTTCCCACAGACGCACCATTCATGACGTGATCGTCAGTACTTTGACGTATCTGGTTTCTCACAACGAACATGACTCATATGGGCGTAGAGAAAGAATCAACCATGAAATCCTCTCTGAGAAGCATAGAGTGTAAGGCCCAAACAGTATATTGAACTACATGGTCCTTGATCCTTGCTAATGGGAGGTATATAGGTAGCCTCCCTAGGGTTTAATCCCAAAATCCATTCATTCCAACCCCCTTCATGTTGGTTCCCACAACACCTGAATGACAAGGTCATTGATTCTTGACTAGGAAAGGTATATAGGAAGCATCCATGAGGTTCAATCCAACCATCCATCTGGGACCAAGGTCCTCCTTCATGTCAGTTCACTCCTGTCCTCCATGACGTTAAACAGTTGACCTCAATTAGTGGTAAGTCGTTATCTCCCAGGATCAGCGATAAGTTGTTTTTCCCCCAATTAGCGATAAGCCATTGCACCCACATAAACTACGTGGATATTGATCCTCGCCAAGGGAAGGTATGTTGGAGGCCTTCCTTAGGTTCATGCCCACCACCCATTGGTTCTGACCCCCTTCACATCAGTTCACAATAATCCTCCATGAACTCCGAGGTCTTTGATCACTGCCAAGGCATGGTATTTATGAAGCCTCCACGAGGTTCAAGTCCACCATCCATTTGGACCCTAGGTCCCTCATTGCATCGGTCCACCAACCCTTATCACATTTGAACTACCTGGGTTTGATCTATGTCTCCTAGGCATGGTACGTAATAATCATCCTTGAGGATCAACCCCATCCAGGTGTAATCCATTCTAAACACACCCAATGGTAAGCTATTGTGACCCTATCCAGTGGTATTCCATGGTGACCTCAATCATCAATAAGACGTTTCACCCCATAATCAGTGGAAGTCCGTTGTAATCCAATTTTTTCAGACCCTCATCTTTTTTCCGTCCTAGTGGCGTCAAACCAACTTGGGCTTCTAACCATGTGTGAGACCCATACACATCATCGGGTTGTCATCCTATGTGTACGCCCCCTATTCAAGTCCATTCCCTTGTATTCCCTTCGAGCCTATGTGTTTCGGGAATGTCATGCCCCATCCCAGATGTTCCATTTATTCTGGTTCTAATACATGTACTCATTCTCACGGTCCCTCTCTTTAGGCATCCCTTCTCCCTACCAAACAAGGAAGACCTTGATTCACTACCACGGGGATACGTAGGATGTCTCTTAGAGTCTCAATCCCAACATTACCATCATCCTCACGATGGTTCCATTTCATCCACCATCAACTTCATTCAAACAGTCCATCATCCATCATGAATTTTACTCGGGCCGCCACACCCTGGTAAGGGCATGACAAATCACCCCTAAACATTAGTGTTCCCTCTAGAGGTTTCCCCCATCCAATCCACTTTAATCAGTGTTCTGATTACTCTGATCTGTCTCTGATGGATGTTAAACCAATGGCATACCCTCTTTTAAACTTCGCAAGCTGAGGAATACCACAGATACATGCCTATGGTATAAGATACCCCGCATTCGACGTAGGATGCCTCAGGATTACATGCGCACGAGAAGCCATATAATAAAGAGAAGAATTCCAAAAGCACCAGTGTTTCATCATCTAGACACGTCGTTGATATCCAACATGACTACTCCCCTAAACAAAGGTTTCTTTCTTGATCGGACACTTGGGAATGACCTGACAAATGTAGTGTAATTATCTAGAGTCCATGATGATATGGAACTAGGAAGAGTTTTACGAACAACATATTAAATCTATAAGGGAGACCCGAACTAGGTGATGAGTTCCAAGGAGGAATCAATCGAAGGAAAAACTGACATACCATAATCTTGTTTCGATCAGGGATCAAATGTCCTTGAACAAGGAACGGATGTCACCCATCTTTGGAAAGCAGGAATGCGTGGAAACGAAACTGCGCATTTCGTACTCAAGCATACGGACATGTGTGCCCCAGTGAAAGCATATGAAATAGTATTAGATTCATTATTTATGTATGGTATAATATATTTTTATGGATTATAATAAGAAATAATCATACAAAGATTTGGGTTCGATGATTACCTCATCTTTGAAAGACTACTTTTAGATCATTCCTTACTAAAAATAGGTTGGTCTTTGGGTATGAAAATAATTTCCATAATAATGGAAACGAAGCAAGAAAAAAAAATGGTGTCGATTGGATAATATAAAAGGATGAAAATATGTGAATATGTGTGGATAATAGGTACAATTTTATGAATATGGAGAGGAACACAGAAGGAATTTCTTAAATAATTTGAGCAATATAAGGAAATTGACAGGTCCTTGTGGAACCAAATGGACAATTAATATAATTAATGATTATATAAGGTCTATATACCTTCAAAAAATTATTTATACATTTTCATGTGTCATTTTTCACCTTATCTCATAGTTTAACACTCATAGATAAACCAGCTTTTACCATAACCTTTGTAATAAATTTTTTACTATGATATAAATTTATTATAGAAATCATGGAAGGGGAATAACTAAAATATTTTGAAAATATGGTCCTAAATATTAAATTATTGTTATAAAAGGATATTTATTGATTTTGAAAAAGTTAATTAACAAAACACAATTCCACACCCGAGTTATTTTTATCACACATTATTTTGCATCATTTTTTGATCAAGGTTTTACTCTCAAGTTATGTGTGTGATGGGTTTTAAATTTTAATATAATATAATTTCTATATTTTTTATCCATGTTTATTCCTTAGTATCACTTTGTTTTTTGTGATATATTTTATGTTTTGTCTTGGAAAAAGGTGTCACATGGTTGGCGCATGGTTTTGAGAAAACTGTATGGCTTAAAAGAGGAAAAAGTTCCTCATTGGGTTGAAGTATGGGGCTAGGAGCACAATTTTTCAAACTATTTAGTATTCATGTTGTAATGATCTATCTCATATAAGTATGGTTGCTGAGTAGTTTAAAAAAAATGAAACCAAACTGTGAGAGATTCCTAGATCATAATATTTTTTAAATGACTCTTCTACCGTATTAGTATTTTTACCCCAAAACACTCATTTTTAATCCCCCTATTCCATGAGACCTAAATGAGGCCGCTCCATCCTCCCTATTAGTGTGGATCTAGGGTTTCATTATGGTTTTGGGAACGTTCATAATGAAAATTATCTCTTATCTTCTTTCTCTAGATTCTTCATCCATTTTTTATAATGAGTTCTTATTCTCCAATGGTCTTATGTCCTAAAGGATCATGTTTACCTTGGTTTATGTTTTGGGTCTTTTCTTGGTTAGGGTTTCTCATATATATTTTTCTTCCATGAGCCGTCACTACGATTTTTTGGCTGTGTATAGTAGAATCGTAGTGAGATTGAGGTATGTTTTTTATTCAATTTTCATTAAAGTTAAGAATTGTTGGATTCATGAATTTTTTCATATTTCTTACAGGTTAAATATATTTTTTTGGTATTCTGAATAAATTTTTATGTTAAATGTCGTGGTTTTCATGATTTTTTAAGAATATCCCATTGTTTTTCAATTTTATACATAAGAAGTTTTTGATAAAATTACAAATTTTCTTTTCTGAGTGATATTTGAAGCCTAAAGAATGGTTTATATATGTAAATATATTTGTGACATCTAAAAAGTTTTTATTGACTTAATTTAATGGGTTTTTAAATTATATTTTATATGAAATCGACTTTTGATTGGTTCATTCAAAATGGGATTTCTTGGGATGATGATGTGTGGCATGATAGGAACATTGATGAAAATGGTGTTGTTTTTCCCATGTGGTGTGAGTAATTATAGGTAATTTTAAAAAATTATTTTGAAATTTAAATCCATGTGTTTTCACCATTTTGGAATGGTGTTTTTGATTCTTTGAAAATGGATTCTTGAGGCCCACTTAGCACATTTGTAAAATTATTGAGATTTACCATCATGAAAACCCTCCTTGGATAATATTCATTGCATATTTATATTTAATGGATACTATTTCTTCATTACATAATACTGAAGATCCATTTATGTGATTCATAGGTATGTCCTAATTATGGCCCCCCAAGACCCATTAACCTTGAGAGGAATGTGAGATCCTCCGTGTGGAGTTCTTCAGATATATCCTTTATGGAATGTTTTTTATCTTTGGGATGACATGGGGTGATTCTTGTTGTGATAATTATTTATATATTATATAGATTCATGCGATTGGATGCTTGGTCGAAATTAGTAAGGCCACTCCATTAAAATCCTATCATAACAATATTTTCTGGAGAATGATTCCTGCACTAGTTAGGATTACGTTAGGACTAGTGGAATATGGGAAAGAATTGGATATGTACTGTTTATTATTTTTATGGGATAGTTCCCCTGGTTCAGGCCATTTAGGGTGTGATCAATAATTTGGGTGTAATTTGATGTCCTTGTGTGAGGCATGCTTTCTAGAATGAGTCAAAATGTATAGAATTTTTTTTATATTTAACGAACTCCTAAGATCTCCCATGTCAATTGGAACATGCTTTCCTATAGTGGATGATTGATATGAATTTTTATTTTGTTGTCCTTTCTTTATTAGTCCAATTTCCATTATTATGTGATCACTAATATTTCTTATGTTATTGTATTACCACTTAGATATAAATGGTATACCGGATTTCAAGGCTCTATGGAAAAAGATTAGGAAAAACATTTTCGTATTGAGTTCCCTTTTAAAATTAAAACATCATCCTTTATATTTAAAATTAAAATGCTTCCCTCTTGGTTAAGAGTGTGATTTCAAATTGATAAAGGGAAATGGAAACATGGATTGAATTAATGTAAGAATATGTGGAAAGTGATTACTTTAAACTATTCTATTTTAATCCTAAAGATATTGTCTCAATTATTTTCAAGGACATTCATTTGTAAAAGATTTTTTCATGAATTATTAATGATTTTTACTACTCATTCACGTAGTTATTTCTTATTTTACCATATGGTGTAGGTTTCAGATTGGTCTCGTTCAATGTGGGAGATTATTGGTTCTTGTATCAAAGAGGTAACCTTGTGGTCACATATAGGCATTATGGTTATCTGGTTTAGTTGGTTTTTTGAATGTATAGTTTTGTTGTTGTTTTTATCTAGTATTAATAATGATTGGTTTTGTTTATATATTATTTTTGGGCTAATTGGTTCATTTTTGTTGTTCGGTTTATTTTTTAAATTTGGGTGAAATTGTTCCCTAGTTTACTCTGATGATGCTCGATAATTTTTTCCTTCCCAATGTTATTAAGAATACACTTCGGGACATTCTATTGATCATCTCGAGTGACATGTTTGGGTCAAACTGAGGTGGTCTTTGAAAAAAATTGTATCATAGGGAGGTTTATTCTTTAAGAAAATTTTTTTAGGGGTGCCTCTTTTTATTTGGGATTTCTAGGTAGATGGAATATTAGGTACATGAAGTGATTGTTAGGGAGAGTATCTAGTCAATACATATAGGATCTAAACAATTGAAACCATGGGAAGTGGGGATATGTTTGGTTTCTCTTGTCATTATTGGTTGTTTTGTATCTGAGATATGAAAAGATAGTCATTAAAATGGTCTCCGTGAGCTTGTAGGCAATGCCATTCCATGTGGAGCGAGGGAGTTATCCTAAAAGACAATCCATGATGGTGGTGTGATTGGTGTATTTCCTCCAACCATAAAGAAAATTCACCCATCGAGACAAATTTATTGTTGTCATTTTTTCAGAACGTCATTGATTCCGAAAACTATTTTGAAAACTATATTTTTTGGATTGTGAAAACAAGGTTTTTATTGATAATGGTGGTATTTTTGGAGGGAAAAAATGGATTTAAGGAATTTACGTTAATGAAGCGTTTAGAAGAATTGATTTTTAATAATAAAACCATTTGGGATGAAACATAAACCGTTTAGAGGAAATTTATTTTATTATAAAAATCTAGAGTTATCGAAATTTTCCATTTGGAAATCTTGAATTTATCCCAGTTTGGAATGAGTTTATTAGATCTTGGAGCGGCATATAAATTTTCATGTGTGGGGATACATTTAATACCTTTTGGGAGATTTAAATACACAAATATTTCATTCTTAAAAATGTATATTAAGATGAAATTAATTAAGTATAGAAACCAATCTTCTGTAGTGTTTCCTCTTATGGGTTGTGCTTGTTTCCTAGGCGTTATTTGAGATTGAGATCTTTTTAGTGATTTGTTTTTAAGTGTCTTTTTTTCAAGATGCTTTTGGTTGATGAGTTGGTCTGGATTAATCAATATTCATTTTTTTTTCTAGTGTACTCCCACAAAAATATTAAGTGTATGTTCTCCGTGAGGCTATGGTTCATTCCCTATCAGCATGTTTTCTAGTTTATCATCCTAATGATTCATTTCATGAGTGTAGAGTGTTAAACTCATATCTCATTTATGGTTATGAAGATCCACTTAGTGAGGAAGGGTATATATGAAAAATTGAATGTATTTTTAGTACCCTTGAGTTTCCTATGTTGTTAAAGGATACATCTTCTACTTTTATGTTTGATGGTATGACCTTGAAGTGGTGTATGTTAGTTTCTCAAAGAAATCCATTGGAATATATTAATTGTGCATACATCATTTCTCCATTCATCTTTCATCAATTCTAGGAGGGTTTGAAGGTGAGGAAGGGGAAGGAGATGTGCAGTCTACTACAAGGTGATGGGTCTATGATTCGGTACATCAATAAATTTTTTGGATCTATTTACATATATTATGGAGTTGTTTGTAGGATATTATTTGAGTTCTTGATGGTTTGAGATTTGGATTTATCCAGATCTATAGTGAAGGGTGTCAGTATTCATCTTAAGTTATTTTGCAGACATGGTGAGAAAAGCTATTATAGTGGAAGTTTTGTTAGTATGATTTCATAAGGTATCCAACCTTTCTCTGATCTCCATATGTGGTGAATAAAAGTCCAGTATGGAGATGTATAGGTGGACCGAAGCTGTTGATTCTTTTCACAAAATAAAAATGCCTATGGATCATTAATCGGGTTCATCTATTCACTAGATCATGTTGTGTCTTTAGTGTGGAAATCTCAATCATAAGAAGACTTCATGGGGAGGTGCTATAAAGACATATCATGCATGTGGATATCAAAGACATTTGGAATCATTCTATTGTTTTGTTCTTAGGATGCGACGTGGAGTTAGTTTGTAAGAATAAGGTTCTATTCTGGGCTAGGTTTAAATCCTTCCTTAATGTGTGCTTCTTTCGTAGAAATGGTTGTATTCGGTGGTATTAAATATTTCTGTGTTTTCAATAAATTGTAAAAGTTTATTTCTAGGATATCTTATCAAATTCTATTAAAATGGAACTGTCTTTATCTTTTGAATGTTTTTAATTTTTAACTTCATGATTGGTAGTACATTCTATTGTACATTAATAAAATCCCTATTACGGTGGAAATAATGACATCTGATTAGGCTGTTTATAGATATTGACTATGAAGAAGTAGATTCTTTATACACCATGGATCTATCCACATTCCCCATAGTGAAGCTAAAACAAATTTAGGAATCTAGGGAATGGGGGAGGTTAGACTATCTTTTTTCTTTAGTGAGGTTATAGGGACATATTAAGCTCTTTGTTTGTAGATTCATCATCATTGAAGGCCAAATTTTATGGGAAAAGTATTGGAGATCACATTTACTCAGTTTGGTTCTTTTTATATGAATGTTATCATTTGATTATTAGGATTCATGGTAGGATCATTTTCATGGGAATTCCTATGGTTGTTCCTTTTCAGATGATGATCTCTATTTTTTTCCCATCAAGGGTTAGATTTCATGGGTCTGTTTTGTTTTTGGTACAATGCATGCATTGGGGTTTCTTTCGTCACATTTTTTCTCTTATGGGGCGACATTGTTGGCATGGTTTTTTTTTTGGTTAAATGGATGATTGGTTAAAATGGTGGCAGATACCCACCATCGGTCTCCTTAAGGATTCATTGAAGTCGACCAGTGTTAGTTGGTTTCTTATGGTGCGATGTCCATTTGGCCCTCCCTTGTTGGTATTATTTTGTACCTCCAATGTATGATAGTAAATGTGTGTTTTCATTTGATGTTTATTAATTTCATCTTACTCTTCATATGTGTGGTTCTTAATTTTAGCTTTATGTTGTTTCTCAAGAAGTGGTTTTTTTGTGGGTTTGTTTTATGTTATAGGTATGAGTTTCTATTGGTGGTGATTCAGGTGATCTTAATTTTAGAGGATGGATCATGTTGTTAATGAAATTATTTTTCATTGATCAAGCAACTAGAGAAGATAGTGGATTTTGGGAAGTGGAAATAGTTAGTGTGGAGACACTTTTTGCACCCAGGTTATTATTTTCACCCTTTCTTCCAGTTTATTTTTGGATCTTAGTTTCCTTCCATAGTTTACAGAGTGATGGGATTTACATTTTTCATATTATAATTATATATATATATATATTTATTTTGAGTTTATTCATTAATCCATTAGGGAGGTTTTTTTTTGAAAAGATGGGTTTTTATGCATGGCAGATGGTGGTGCTTGGTTTGTGCACAATTGGAGGAAACAATGCAGCTTAACCAACAAAATTGTTTAGCTTTGGGGTGGTGTCTGAGGCTTGGTGTATACTGTTCACATGGTTCTTGAAACCATTTGGTAAGACATTGGGAATGCACTATCTGTTGGAAAAACTATATCACATGATTGTCTCATATTTTACCAAACCATGCGGGCTGCCAAACATTTAAAAAATTGTTAAATGACTCCACTACACTCTTGGGATTTTAACCCATGATTGCCCAATTTCTTATACCCAGGTTCATGCAGCCCAAATGTGCCTTGCCCCTTATTCTCTATGATTCCTCACCCATTGTTTGGATCTATGTATTCTTCAATTTTTTGGACTACATCATTAAGGTAACTCTTTTTTATATACTCGATCATAATTCATATTGCATTATAATATTATGTTCTTCTTCTCTCATGGCCATGTAGATCTAGATTTCCTATTTCACTCGGTTTATGTTATTGTTTATTGGGTTTTCCCTATATTTTATTCATTCTTTGAGCCTTCACAATGTTGTTTCAGGTGTGCATTATTGAAGCATAGTGATTTTGAGATACAATTCCCTTTTTACATGCCATTAATTTTTTGAATGGATGGTTCTGTTAATTTTAGACCTTTCATATAATTTAAATAATGATGTTTTATTTTTTGAAAAGATGTTTTATATGAAATGAGGTGTTTAATGGTTTTTTATGTACATGCCATTTTTTGGTTATGTGTTTCACAACATGTGTTTTATAAAATCTCATATTGAATTTTCTGAGTGATCCTAGACATATAAAGCATGTTTTGTCTTTGTAAAAAAAATTTGACTTCTAAATGATTGTTTTTAGTTTCTAAAATGTTTTTATAAATGGTTTGGTACTTGAATGTGGGTTGTGTTTGGTTCATTAAAAATGTAATGGCATGGTATGATGATTTATGGGATGATTGTAACAATGATGAAAATTGTGTTTGTTTGAACATGTGGTGTCTGAAAATAAATAGTGTTTTTCTAAATGATTATGAAATGGGAAATTGTGTGTTTTCACCTTTTTTAATTTTTTTGATTCATTGAAAATGATTCATGAGGACCATTTGGAGGTTTTATGGTATTACTCAGAATTATTATCATGAAAAATTTCCTTGGATAATATTATTGTCATATTTATATATAATGTATTAGATATCCTCATTGTCGAATACTCATGATCCATTTATATGTATGGGTTTGGAATCCTCACATCGAACTCCTTGTATACCATTTACCGTGAGAAGAATTGGAGATCCTCAGTACGTGCTACATGAGATCTATCATTTATAGTAAGTTATTTATACTTGGGGTGATTTATATGGTTTGAAATATTTATATTTTATATGGATTCATTTGATTGGATGATTTGTTAGAAATAGAACACCCACCCCATTTATACTCTTGACATGTGAAACTTATATAACTATAGAATTGTTTTTAATGATTGTTGAACTAGTCATTATTATGCACGTACTAGTATACTATTTTAAGAAATTTGAAATTATATTTATTATTTCTATGAGTAAGTGGTAGTAGGTCTGTCTATTTAGGGAATGGTCTACAATCTGGGAAAAAAAATTGTTCATAGAGTAAGTCCTATTTTCTGAGATGAGTAATGATGTATCTCATATTCTGGATTATGTCACGAGATCCTAGGTTCCCCAAGGTATATTGGAAGACAGTTGTCTATAGTGAATGGTTGTGATATTTTTATTGTTTTATATCATTGGGTACTTATTTACATTTGCATTATAATTTGATCATTTTATATGGTTTAAATACATAGTTTACTTCTTGGATAAAAGTGATATGTTGGCATTCAAAAGTTTATGGAAAATGTTTCTGAATGTTATTTTAACTATCAATTCGCTCTTCAAATAAAAAAATATTTCGTTTTATATAAAAATTTATTAGATTACTCTTATGTAATGGTGTGTTAATAAATGAAAAATAGTAAATATAAATAAGATTTTCATTAAAGTGTAAACTTTTGGAATGTGTTTACATTTATATATTTTATTTTAAACTAGTTGTTAATGGTCCATTTATTTTAAAAGATGTTAATTAAGAATAATTTTTTAGGGAATACAAACTATGTTTTAATAATATCACCCAAAATTAATTCATGTTTTTATATTGTGGTTCATGGTTTATCTTGTTCTTGATCAACATGAGAAATTGTTGGTTCTGGTATAAGTGAGTGGACCTTAGGGTCAAATGGAGGCATTGTAGTCATCTAGTTCTATTGTTTTTGGATATATAGTTTTCTTTGTATTTAAATCTATTTAATAAATGCTGTTTATATATATATATATATATATTTGGCTTCTGGATTCATTTCCTCACATATGCCTCTTTAATTGTTTTGGGAAAAATTATTCCCATGTTTAATCTAATGATGTGAAACACTAGGTTCCAACCCATGTGGATCATAATTGACCTTCAGGCCTTTCCACTGATCATCTAGGGTGACCACTTTGAGGTCATACTAGGTTGGTTCACGACAAAATTGCATTATATCATGGTTTTATCATTTTATAACCAAGATATCATAGAGGCAATTATTATTTGAAATGTCAATGAAGATCTAGTAGGGCTCTATAAAAATGGTGTTCATGTCTAGGGAAGTGTCATACAGAAACCATCTTGACCAAACATTGGGTTTCCCTGGGAAGTAAGGTTATTTTTGGATCCTCTACTTATTTTGTGTCTTTTTTTGTTTGGGGTATGAAAACAGAGTTAGGAAAATTGTCTAAGTGAGCTTAGAGGACCTATAATTTCATGCATAGCCAACGAAATGTTCATATATGACTCTCCAAGATGGTGGTGTTATTGGCATATTACCTCCAAACATATGGGAATGTCACAAATCAACACTAGTTTCTTCTTGTGAGTAGTTTTGGGTATTCATTTATTAATAAAATTGTTTTAGAAACACTTGTTTAGGGATTATGAAAATATGGTTTTAGTGGTAATTGATGGATTTTGGAAAATTGGAAAATGGATTTTCATAATTCAATATAGGGATGTATTTAGAATAATTGCATTTTATAAAATTACCCTTTGGGTGAAAGAGAAATGGTTAAAGGGTATTGTATATTTATAATTTAAATATTGAGTAATGGATTTTTCTGAAATCATAATTTATTCTTAAAGTGTGTTTGAAAAATTATTTCAAATGAGACGTAATGAGTTTTTAATCATATAATTTTTTATGAAATGTATTTTCATAATATACTAAAAAAATATTGATTGGGTTGAAATGGGTTTTGAATGGAACTAAATATATATGTATTTTTGAATTAAATTAAATTGATTCATTTATATAGTTTATAAATGGGTATTGATGAGTGGATGGTAATATTTTTAAAATAGTTTTGAATTTTTAAGATGGGAAGAGAATAGAGATTATAAAAACATGGTTCAAAAGTATTTTTTTCAAAAATGGAAGCATTTTATTGGAACTTTGGCATTTCCTTGTGTCCACACAAGCAAAAATAAATGTGGAAAAGTATAGATATGATGTTGTGGGTGGATGAGTCCAATTTTCCCATGAGTTGATGAGTTATTGGGGTGGAATGGTAATATGCATTTATGAGGATCCTTGGAATACCATTGATGTGTGTGAAATCAACCAAGTTTGTTATCTTTAAAATGTATATTATGTGTAAAAACATGGTGTTTTGAAAAAACAATTGTGTAGTCCATCGTCATGTGTTTTGAGCATGTTACCTATGTTTTCATTGAGTTGATAAATCTTTAGAGATTTGGTATTAATGAGGTGCTTGTTCAAGGTGATTTTTGGATTATGTGTTGGTTTTTATTTTACACATGGATTTCTATTTTCCTATTTCATTCCACCAATTATAATTTGATTTATATATGTCATTCATCTAATGGTGGATACTTATTAGATGGTTTTATAAGTGATCATGAAAAGGATTTTCTTCTTCAGTTTAAATGTTAAATCCCACTCTATTTTATGGTCATCAGGATCCACTCGAAGTGGAAGAGTGGATATTGAAATTTGAAATGATTTATAGTCTCATTTACATTCCTAATTCAGTTAATATGAAGTTATATATATATATATATATTTGAATATCTTATCATTTAGAGGTAAAAATTGGTTGCTCAAAAAATGTCTTGGTAAGATCAAAAATAGTTGTTCCTCAAGCCTCATTTCAATAGTCCCAATTTCTATGAGATTATTAACATGAAGAATGGGATGGTGATGTGATATCTATAACAAGGTAATGGGATAGTGTTTCAATTCATCTATCATTTGGTGGATCTAGTTCCATATCATCTAATGTTAGCTAATGATGATTCTTTGATGGTCCAATGTTCATAGTGTGTGGTTAGTCATGATTTAAATTAAATTGTATCAAAGTTAATCATAAACTCTTTTGCTGAAATGGTGAGGAAAGGTGTTCTTTATGAGGTTGTGTTTGTAAGAGTGCTTGAGGCATCCAATATTATTTCAATATATAGATGTAGTTAAGTTAATTCTATTAAGGAGTTATGGAAATGTCCTAAAGTTGTTGGTTATGGTCATGGATTTAAAAGGCCTCTTGATCATTCAAAATCATCATCTAACAAGATGATCATAGTGTGCCATCGATGTGGAAAGACTGATCGTAAGAAGCTGTCAAGGTGAATTTTTCCAGTGACCTTTCATTATTATGCACAAATAGGTCACATTAAATAGCTATATTGGGGTTTTTATATGATGTGATGTGGAGTCATTTTGTATGAATATGGTGATGTTCTAGGAACAATTTAAGACCCTCTCTCTATGTGCTAATTTTTTGGTAATGGTTTTATTTGGTTAAAATATATAGTGTAGTGTAATAATAAATTTGTAAAATATGACGTTTTTTGTTCCCAAATAACATCTGTAATAATGGATGTTTATTTATATTTATTATGTTTTTAATTATTTCACTCATGAGTGAAAGTTTTTTATGTTTCGTATATTATAAATCACATTAGTGGTGGAATGATTGTCCTTCAATCAGGTTTTTTCATATCCTGACTATGAGGAATTATTTGGTTCAAACATTAGGGTTGTATCCAAAGGCCCCGGAGTGAAGTTGAAAAACATTCAGGAATCTGGGGTTTGAGGATCCTTGGTCTAGATTTTGTCTTCAGTGTTGAAATATAGATATCATTATCTTCTCTATTGTAGAGTCTTAACTATATATAGCACTATTTTTTGGTACAAAAATGTAGAGGCCTAATTTCCACTATTTAGTTCATGTGACTTGAAAGATCCACTTTGATTAAATAGAGGCATGATTTCCTTGTTTACTTGAGTATTCCTCTTTTAGTCCCTTTTTAGATGAGGATATCTATTTGGTTGCCCTTGTATTTTTATCTTTTATGGGTTAGTTTTTGATTGGGAAAAATTTATGGTTTATAGTTTCTTTTTCAATTATTTCCTCTGTGTAGTGGATGTTTTTTTGGTAAAGGATTTTTTTGGGAATCATGATGAATGTTTAAAATGATGGGAAGACTAACCATGGGTCTCATTGAGGTTTCGTCCGATGTAGGTCAATGATAGTTAGTTTCATGTTGTGGGGAGTCTATTTATTCCTAACATGTTAGTAATCATGTGTAGGTTTTTTGTTATGTTGAAAAATTCTATCATTTTTTGAACTTTTGTAATTTCAGGGTCCTCTCCATGTGTGTAGGTTTTAGTTTGAGATTCATGTTGTTTCTCAATAAGTAGTCTTGATTTGTAGGGTCTTTTAGGTAATAGGTATGAGTTTCATTTGATTATGGTTGAGACATCCTTTATTTGAGAGGTTGGGTCACTTGAATGTAGAAATCTATTTCCCTTTATCGCTTAATTAGATATTTTTTTTGCTTTATTGGGGTGGAAAGCATTAGGGTGGGGAGAATAATCATAGATGGGTTTTTTGATTTCACCCATTGTCGTTGTCAATTTTTGGATCATACTTGTCCTCCATACTTCTAGGTGTGACATGTTTTAAATTTAGAGATAATATATTTTAAATATTGTTTTTTACTATTTATTAATTTTTTCCTCCTTGTGTTTTTGTTGAAAAGATGAGGTTTTATGGTCTCGGCATCAGGTGGTTCACAGTTTTCACACAGTTAGAGAAACACGTGAAGCTTAGCCTAGGAAACCATTTTTCTAGGGGTAGGTGTATAACGATTGGAACATGTCATGTTCAGAAAGGTTATTCGAACCATGTTGTTAGAATTCTAGAAGGATATGTCTCTTAGATGAACCATATCACACGGTTGGTTAATGGTTCACCAAACCATGAGGCCAAAATGCATAACCATCCAATATCAAAAAAATTGGAAATAACTCTTCTACTATAACAACCCGTGATTTTATGAGAAATATTCATTTTAATTTCATTTATGCCTTGTTTTGTACGCTAAACAAAAATTATTTTCTGCTATATGCAACATCATATTAGCTTGCAGTATACGCAACACTATTCTTGGCTCATGTTACACACAATTTCAAGTTCATTTTGTAGAAATTATTCTACGGAACATTAAATATAGATTTTTTTAATGTTTAAATAAATAATGTTTGATTATGTAATACAAAACAACAAAGTTATCTTGCATACATGTAGCCTTGACTTGGCTTGCATTACACACAATCACAACCTTCCTTGATAGCGTGTGTAGTATGCAATATCAGATTTCAATAAAGAATGATATATTTATTAATATTATAATAAACTAGCTGTTATGAATAGTATTAACTACATTTTGAATTTAATAACATTATTATTCATCTTACACATATTCTTGAACATAGTATGAGAACAAATTAATTTTTTTGGGTAACATAAGTATTTTTAAAAAATGCAGTTTTGCTGCCTTTTGGTGGCGCACCCACATGAAATCTAGTTTTTGACATGTTTATAAGTTAAAATTTTCAAAATAAAATTCTTCTTTGGAATGAATATATAAAAATTTACTTTGGATAAGTCTTTCATATTATTCTGATAAGATTCATATTTTAATGAATATTAAAGACACGATATATTTTAATTAAAAACAATTTTTTTCATCATAATAATTTATTTGCTTATATTATAATATTGAATGGTTTTAAAGTATAAATAGAATTTATTTTTACTATTTAATATAACTTATGTCATTTAATTTATTTTACATTGAATTCATAAGAAAAATCATTTCTATCTTTTGAAATGTTTCAACTATTAAAACTTGTTTTCTTAACAATGGGATTAATTTTAAATTAATTTCTGCAAATTATGTGATTTTAATTAGGAGAAATTGATTCCATATTTGGAATTAGTAGGTCCAAATAATTTTAATAGGAAACTTTTTATTTTTGGTCCCTATGAATAGTAACTACAGTAAATTTTATTTACCCAAGTTAAAGATAAATCGGGTAATTGAGGGTAAGTATAATATTATAAAATTACCCTAACACTTGTCTTAATATAATAGAATGATTATATTTCATCCTATGTAATATTTAGGTTGAAATGGAATCCATTAGAACCCAATTTGATTTGATTAAGACCTTTAATTTATTTTATTTAAAAGAAAGTGAAATATGTCTCACTCAAACATTATTAATTAACAAATTTTTAATATAAGGTTATACAGAATATATATTGAGTTATAAATACTAATTTTAAATATAAAATGACTTTATTTATCATGTAAATTTATCTATAATTTTTAATAAATATTTTATTAATTTAAAATTTTATACATTAATGATGTAGAAATTATTTATTTAGTTAAAAATAAATAATATAGTTTTTATTAAAATAATAATACCTATCAAAAGACCATAAACTTGACCGGAAATAATTGGTCGAGTATATATATATCCTAATCATCCATGGGTCTATTTTTGGGCCATTTGGTGTCTTATAAAACCGATTAGGACATTTATATTATTTTATTTTAAATGATGTCAAAGATGTCACCTTCAAAATGTAATAAATATAACAATTTAAATGTTATGATTCTAAGTTGATAATTTTGAGTAAAAATATTATTATGAAATTTATTATATTTTTATTCATCATAGGATTTTATTTGTAATTTTTATGCAACTAATATGTATGTTAAATGATTATACAAAAATGATGTAGTAATTGTTTTATTAAGAAAAATATCGAATTAATTGTTTTATAGATATTAAAATATATATTATATGAACTATTTAATGTGATCCACGAATTTTCTAGACAAATGAGTCATTTTAGAAATCTATTTAATATTTTATTTAGAATATATCCTCTATGTGTATTTTATTTAAATTAAAATAATTGAATAATGTCAAAATTGACACTATTGTTATTTTATAAAAATAACATATTATAAAATTGATTAAAATTCACAAAAATATTTAAAAATTATAAATTGAAATTTATATGGTCTAAATTGTTATAAATTATCTAGTAATTTACAATTCACAACACATAAGTAATTATTTATATGAATTTAAAATTTAGAATCTTATTACCACAAATTAAATTAAATAGATTAAATAAGGATAAATCAAGTTCATAATGTTTCAAATAAATTCCCAACATGTCTAAATTTTATTGGTTGATATGATTACAACCATATATCATCTAAAATTCGTATATGAGTCATTTTTTGAGGATTTTAAGTGAGTTTTAATTTTTTATAAATAAATATTTCGTATGTTAGAAAAGGTGTCCCTCTTCACCCTTATAAAAAGGGCACCCCTTCTATCTTTTCTTCACACCCTTTTGAGCCTTGAAGCTCAGAAAAACCCTACCAATTCCTCTTCTAAACCTCTCTAGTTATATCATAGAGGTTCTGGTCTTCTCAAAAGACCATATCTAGTTCCCTAAGAGAAGTTTAAAGGTGGTGTGTCGGGGAAGAGGTAAACTCTTATACCAACTCTTTCAAGTTTCATTCTTATTCTACGTCATCTTATATAGTTGTTTCATTATAAAGTAAAAAAATGATAAATAACTATATAATTATATGTTAATATAAATACGAAACAACCTTATTTCACCTTCTATCCATCCTATGGAAAACGAAATCACCGCGGGTGTGTACGTACGGAATACCGTCTCCACTCTGTGGTGTAATATGTATTCCACCACCACCATAATTGGATGGGTATAATGGTGAAAATAATTACTATATATGATTATTATAACATCATACTGATTCTATGATATTATATAATCCTATCCAATTCCATTCAATAAATATGGGAATGATATCATCGCTCATGTGTACATACAGATTACCTTCTCCACGACGTGATGAGATTCATTTTCCATGTTAACAATTAAAAACTGATTATAAAGTATATATAATAAGTAATAATTAAATATATTACATATTAATGATACTGTATTTATGTATTTTTTATTTAATTACATCAATTAAATTTAATAAGGAAACGAAAACAGCGTTCAAGCATACGTACGGCCTACCGTCTCCATGAACGGTGTATTTTTTTCAATTTATCGATCTATATATATATATATATATATTTATATTGTGAATATATATTATATATAAATAATGTTTTATATTCTATAATTATGTAATCATGATCTACGTAATCGTATCAATACTTACATGTCAAAACACGAATGATAAATGAAACAATTTTACCCAAAACGCTGCTTTACGAAGGAATTGACAAATAAACGGATAATATAAAGTCGTAAATGAATCATATATGATATCATAAATATTATTAGGGTTCTTTTAAAAGTTAATAATATGTTTAAACCCACTATATAGGAGTATCGGACACATACAGAAGAAATTGGAATAAAGTTATTTGAAAATATTGCAATCTCAATTTTTATCTGAGATTGTTTAAACGTCGGTATTTACTAAGGAATATTCATCATCCACATCCATGTTTCCACAAAATGTAATATTATTTATATCCTTATAAAATTGTTTAAAACCAATTTTACCAATTATTTAATTTTTAGTAAAATATACGAAAGTAATATTTTGTAGTTTTTAGTATGAGATACTTTTCGAATTTTTCGTCAAAAGTACGAGAAGAATGTCTTTTTAACTCATACGGCATGAATGGATTTTTACAGTTTCTTAACGCCTTATTTTCATGGAGCTTAATCTATAATATTTAAGAACTAATTTCAAAAAAAATCTTTTATTTTAAAATTTCATGGCATTTTGTGAGAAGAAAATGATTTTAAGAACAAAGGATATTTTCCTCAGGAATTCATTTCAAGTGTTTTTTCAAAACCATTTTCCATATAAGATGATATTATTTCATATATTTGTGTTTCATGTATAATTTATCTAGGATTTACATGGTTTCACTTTTATTATGATGAAATGATATCCATTTTGTTATATGGATTATGGGATTATGTTTAAGAAACCCATTTTATTCTTTGGGTTATTATGAATGATTTATGTTTATTTTTTGGCACAAGTAAGAATGATTTCATTATGATATGTGTGGGACCTATATCTCCCTCCAATTAATTGGGTAAAGATTTATATCTCATGAGATATAATTGGATAGAATGGTACATTATTCTGGTTCAGTGTTACAGGACTAGAACGATGAGTGAACTCGAATCAGAAAGGGACTTTGTACACTAAGATGGTTTTGGCAGCAATGTCTTGGATAATATGGAAATCATATCTTTTTCATAATGATTTTACAAAATTACATTATTTATAACCATGATATTTTATAATGATTGATCATCCATTATGATATATGCCTTACAGAGTTCCATGTTTTATGTCATTTCTCAGGATTTTTATTTTTAAACATTATGATCATGTTTTTATGTTCAAATGTATATGGTATGTTTTATTTTCTCCATGCTTACCGTTACTGAGCATTTGATCTCACCCATTATATGTTTTCTTTTCCACAGGATACAATGAAAAGTTTTAGGAATGAAAACAAAAGGGGAAGATCTTTATGGGAGATGTTGAAGATCATTCACCAAGATTAAAATATTATATTCCGTGTTTCCAAAGACACTAAACTATTACGATCCTTGACTTTTGGTTTTTGTTATTTATTAACTATTCCGAAAAAGTAATGTAATGTCCATGTACATCAAGTTTGGGGTCTCTACAGTTGGTATTAGAGGAATGGTTTAGTCAACCTTTAGAAACTAGGTTGTCAAAACTTTAGTGAGATCCCTAGAGATATTTCTAAGGTATGTCTGGGGATGTCCCTAAGGTTATGTATAAGAATATGATAAATTCCTATAATTATGGTAATGTTATTAGAGTTAATCCTAAGATATTAGATATTAAATGTACTCGTTCTTCATTATGTTGTTTTTTAGAATGATTTTTGCCTCTCACGCTATTATTTTTGGGTTTTAGACGATGGCTAGAACCCGAAGGAAATGTGCTAATCAATGTAATTGAAAATTAAATGATTTTCCTCCTGAACAAACCAATGTTATGGGAGATGGAGTACAAAATCATATTGTTATTCTTACATAAGCTATGAATCATTCTGGACTTCAAATGACCAGAGAAGGGAACAATATTCTATTGATTCCATCATGAGGAAACATCCACCTTCTTTCAGTGGGTCTTCTGATCCACCTGTTTCTGAACAATGGATCAGTACAAATGAAAAGATATTTTCCATACTTCTCTATTCAGAGCATGAAAATTTCATTTTGGTTGTTTACCATTTAGAAGGTGATGCAGACTAGTGGTGGACTCTAATTAATAATACCAGGCCCCAAGATGAAATTGAATCCATTGAATGGGAAGAGTTCAAGAACTTGTTTTTCAATAAGTACATCCCTCATATTATTCAAAAAAAGATGCAACATGTGTTCTTCAAGCTTATGAAAAAGGATGATGAATCTATTGGCATATACGAGGCGAATTTTATACGACTTGCAAGGTATTCATCTGGATTTATTATCCAACCTGAAAGAAAATTTGATCGATTATTCTGTGTCATAAAACCAAGTCTTCGAAGGGCATTAGGAATATGAGACTTTATTAGCTTTTAAGAAATTGTGAGTTTTTCTATCAAGATAGAACTGGAAGTTTATGTTATATATCCATTGCATGGTTTTGACAAAAAATGAAAGATGGAGTTTAAGGAAAAATCTCAAAACAATGGTGAAAAAAAGATGCATGTTTCTTTATGCTCAAAGTGTGGAAAGAAGCTTGGTGGAGATATCCTAAAAGGTACAAGAAAATGTTTTATGTGTGGAAAAGAATGTCATAGAGCAGTTTAGTGTCAACGTGATGCAAAAAAGGAATCTAATGATGTGAATAGAGAAAAGACTACAGAGAACACTCCACCAACACTTCAATGCATCAAGTGCAAGGAAATAGTGCATTATGCTAATCAATTCCCTAATCCAAGGGTCAACGATGATCGACGTCCGGAACATCTTATGGAAAAGGATAAAGGGAAGTCACATGTGATCGCTATTTGTGATGTTAAGTATGACAGCAATGTTGTGGAATGAATAAGTGTTTATGTAACGGGATTCTGAGATAATATTGTGGAATCTCATTTAATGTATCGTGTAATATTGGACTATCAATTTATTGGATCATTGTTATTTTAAATAATTTTAGGGTACCAGTAACAATGAAAATTGATTGAAATATTTTTGGAAAGCAGTTGAAATATGCATAATAATGGGATAAGGATAAAATCATATGTATGATAGTATTCATTAGCTCATGGCTGATATAAGGAAAAAGTTATATCATGGTTTGCGTATATAGAAATATTGGGATTTTGGTATGTGAAATGTGGTACCTTTTGATATAAGTCATGTTTTAACTAATGTTCTATGGTAGTTTATGTTTCATTAGAATACATGATTAAGGTATTCACATGTTTTGAATTTGATCTAAAAAATATATCTGGGATAAAAAATGGTATACACATGCTCCTTAGATGACATTTCTATTAATTGTTTTCTTTATACTATGAGCTCAGATAGAATTATTTTGGATAAGAATAATGATTGGAATGGATTATGGTGGACATAAGTTAGTATTATATAAGGATAGAACTTTTTGCGATATTATTTATGGGATTTTATACTAATGTAGTTTTAGAAAAAAGGACAACCTGCAGGACAAGTGACAACTTGTCACGTGAGACAATGCTGAGGAAATTGAACCCACAACCGAAGTGTGACATTCCTTTATGGCCTACCACTGGCCTATAGGAAGTCCTTGGTTAGTAGAAACTTGTTTTATCTTATTAAGAGGTATGATAGATGATGTATAAGTCAGTTTTACAAAACATATATGATTAATCTCACCATAGATGAACTTTTGTATAGAAATTTTTCTAACATTATGTTTGAGACAGATGGAATGACATATCATTCTATCACATGATCTTCTAACACATCATGAAAGACAAATTCAACATTATTTCTATAATAGATGAAGTGGAAATTTTTCAGGGCACAAACAACAGTGAAATTTTACCAAAATCAAGAATGTATTTCTTCTAATTCCAAATTTTCAACTTTAGGGAAATGATATTGAAAACCAAAAATGATGTCCTAGTGATATTATATGTGATGAATCCAATGGTACCTTAGATCATCCCAAATTTATGGCTTTGTGATTGTTGGATTTCTCATAGCCATGTTCTTTACCACCCTCCATTAGAACTTGATGGTTAGATTTCTCTTCCATATACATATTTTCACCTATGTTCTACTATGTGGAAACTCATTGATGAGTTAAATTGGGCAACAATTATGTTTCATACTTCAATTTTTAATATTATGTTTTTGTATTCCTTTTTACGATGTGGGTTTCTATGAAAGAAACATTCAGTTAGTAAATCATTTATAACACCGACAAATTTCGAGGGTGAAATTAATTTTAAGGGGGGTAGAATGTAACAACCCGATATTTTATGATAATTATTATTTTTAATTTCATTTATGTCTTGTGTTGTACGCTACACCAAAATTAGCTTGTGCTATACGCAACACTGTATTAGCTTGTAGTATACGCAACACTATTCTTGGCTCGTGTTCCACACAATTTCACGTTCGTTTTGTAGAAATTAATCTACGCAAAATTAAGTATTGATTTTTTTAATGTAGAAATGAAATATGTTTTGATTATTTTATACGCAACCAAAAAGGAATCTTTCACTACATGCATCCTTGACAGCGTGTGTAGTACGTAATATCGGATTTCACTAAACAACAATATATTTTTCTAATATTATTATCAACTAGTCATTATGAAGTGTATTAACTAAATTTTTAATTTTATAAAATTATTATTCATCTTAAAATATTTCTAGAACATGGTATGAGAACTAAATAATTTTTTTTGGTAAAATAAGTATTTTTAAAAAAATGCTGTTTTCCACCTTTTGATGGCTCACCCCCATTAAATCTAGTTTGTCGCATGATTATAAGTTCAATTTGACAAAATAAAATTTTTCTTTGAAATCAGGATATAAAATTTAACTTTGGATAATTTTTTCATATTATTCTGATAACTTTCATATTTTAATGAATAGTAAAAACATGATATATTTTAATTAAAAATACATTTTTCATCATAATAATTTATATGGTTAATATATAATATTGAATGGTTTTAAATTATAAATAGAATATATTGTTTCCATTTAGTATAAATTATGACATTATCATTTATTTTACATTGAATTCATAGGTGAAATCATTTCAATCTTTCGCAATGTTTTAACTTTTAGAACAAATTTTCTTAACAACGGGATTAATTTTAAATTAATTTCTACAAATTCTGTGATTTGAATTAGGAAAAATTGATTCAATATTTTGAATCAGTAGGTCCAATTTATGTTAATAGGCTACTTTTTATTTTTGGGCACATTGAATAGTAACTACGGTAAATTTTATTTAACATATTTAAAGGTAAATCAGGTAATTGAGGGTAAATATAATATTATAAAATTACCCTAAAACTTGTTTAACATAATTGGAATATTATATTTCGTCCTATCACATGTTTTGGTCGGAATGGAATCCATTGGAACCCACTTGGTGTGATTAAGACCACTAATTTATTTTATTTAATAGAAAGTGAAATATGTCTCACTCAAACATTAATAATTAAGCTATTTTTAATATAAGTTTATACAGAATATAAATTCGGTTATAAATACTCATTTGAAATCTAAAATGTTTTTCTTTATCCTTGAAATTTATTTTTAATTTTTAAAAATTATTTTATTACCTTAAAATATTAAACATTAATGATGTAGAAATTATTTATGTACTGAGAAATCACTAATATAGTTTTTATTAAAATAACAATACCTATAAAAAGGACCATAAACATTACCAAACATTATTGGTCGAGTATATAAATACCCTAATAATCCATGGTTCTATTTTTTGGACCATTTGGAGTCTTATAAAACTGATTAGGACATTTATATTATTTGATTTAAAATGATGTCAAAGATGTCACCTTCATAATTTAATAAATATAACAATTTAAATTTTGTGATTTTAAGATGAAAAATTCAAGTAAAAATATTATTATGAACTTTATTATATTTTTTTCATCATAGTATTTTATTAGTAATTTTATGCGACTAATAAGTATATTTAATTATTAAACAAAAATGATGTTGTAATTGTTTTATTAATTGAAATATCAAATGAATGGTTTTATAAATATTAAAATAAATATTATATAAACTATTTAATGTGATACACTAACTTTATAGAAAAATTTTACATTTTAGGAATCTATAAAATATATTGGACATAATATATCCTCTATGTGGATTTTATTTAAATTAAAATAAATGAATAATGTCAAAATTGACACTATTGTTATTTTTAAAAAATAGCATCTTATAAAATTGTTAAAAATTCATAAAAATATTAAAAAAATATAAATTGAAATTTATATTGTCTAAAAGGTCATATATTATCCAATTATGTAAAATTCACAACACATATGTATTTCTTAATTAAAATTTAAAAATGAGAATCTTATTACCACAAATAAAAATAAATTGAATAAATAAGGATAAATCAAATTGATAATGTTTAAAATAAATTCCCAACATGGATAAATTTTATTGGTTGATTCGATTACAACCCTATATCATCTAATATTCAAATTTGATTCATTTTTGGATGTTTTTATGTGAGGTTGAATTTATTATAAGTTAATATTTCTTATATAACCAAAGGTGCCCCGCTCATCCCTTATAAAAAGGGCACCCCTTCCCTCTTATCTTCACACCCTTTGAGCCTTGAAGCTCGACCAAACCCAAAAAATTCTTCTTCTAAACCTCCCTAGTTATATCATAGTGGTCCTGTTCTTCTCAAAAGACCAACTCGAGTTCCATAAGAAGATGTTTAAAAGAGGTTCGTCGAGGAAGAGGTAATCTCTTCTACTGACTGTTTCAAGTTTCATTCTTCTTCTACTTCATCTTCTTTAGTTTATTCATTATAAAGTAATAAAATAAATATTAATTATATACTGATATGTTATTATAAATTTGAAACAACCCTATTTCACCTTCTATCAATCCTACGGAACACAAAATCATCATGTTTACGTACGTACGGAATATCGTCTCTACACTGTGGTGTAATCTGTTTTCCACCACCACCAGACTTTCATGGGTATAATGGTTTAAAGAATATCTATATATGATTATTATAACATAAAAGGATTCTATTATATTATATCATCCACTCCAATTCCATTCAATAAATATGGGAACGATATCATCGCTCGTGCGTACGTATGGATTACCGTCTCCACGACGCGATGAGATCCATTTTCCATGTTAACAATTCAAGAATGATTATAAAGTAAATATAATAAGTAATCACGAAATATATTACATATTAATGATATTATATTTATTTATATGTCATTTACTTACATCTATTACATTTAATAAGGAATCAAAAACAGCGTTCATGCGTATGTACGACCTACCGTCTCCATGAACAGTTTATTTCCTTCCATTTATTGATATATTATATATATATTTTTTCTGAATATTTATTATATATAAATCATGTTTTATTTTCTGTAATTATGTAATCCAGATCTTAGTAATCATATGAATAATTACAAGTCAAATCACAGATGATAAAAGAAACGATTTTACCCAATACGCTGATTAACATTGAATTGACAAATGAATGGATAATATAAAGTTGTTAGTGAATCATATATGATAACATAGATATTATTATGGTTCTTTTACAAGTTAATAATATGTTTAAACACACTATACATGATTCTCGGACACAGATGGAAGAAATTGGACAAAATGTAAGGGAAAATCTTGCAATCTCAATTTTTATTTGAGATTGTTTATACTTCGGTATTTGATGGAGCATATTTATCATCTACATCCATGTTTCCTCAAAATGTAATATTATTTCAATTGTTATAAATATGTTTAAATAAAATTTTACCAATTGGTTAATTTTTAGTAAAATATGCGAAAGGAATATTTTGTCTTTTTCAGTACGAGATACTTTTTTACTTTTCCAACAAAAGTACGAGAAGAATTTTTTTTAACTCATACGGCATGAACAAATATTTATGGTTTCATAATGCCTAATTTTCATGACCCTTACTCTACAATATTTAATGACTATTTTCAACAAAATCATTTTCTTTTAAAATTGCATGGAATTTTTTGAAAAGAAAATGATTTCGAATAAGAATGGATATTTTCCTCAAGAATTCATTTCACGTGTTTTTATCAAAACCATTTTGCATATAAGATTCCATTATTTCATATGTTTATGTTTCAAGTATAATTTTTCTATGATTTACATTCTTTCACTTTTCTTATGATGAAATGATGTCCATTTTTTATATGGATTATTGGATGATGTTTATGAAACCCATTTTATTCTTTGGGTTATGATGAATGATTTATGTTTATTTTGTGGCACAAGTAAGAATGATTCATTATGAGATGTGTGGGACCTATATCTACCTCCAAATAATTGGGTAACGATTTATATCTCATGATATATACATGTCTTGAATGGTAAGTTAATCTGGTTCTATGTTACTGGACTGGAACGAGGAGTGAACTCGATTTAGAAAGGGAATTTTTCCACTAAGTTGGTCTTCATTGCAATGCCCTATCTACTACTGAAATCGTATAATGTGATTAATGTTTTTCCACAATTACATGATTTATTCCAATGATATTTTACGATGATTGATGTTTCATTATTATCTATGCCTTACCTACTTCCATGTAATATGTCATTGCTCAAGATGTTGATATTTAAACATTATGTTCATGTTTTTAAGTTCAAATGTATATGGATTTTTTTATTTTCTCCATGCTAACCCTTACTGATCATTTCAGCTCACCCTTTATATTTTTTATTTTCCCCATGATATAAAGAAATGTTTTAGGTAAGAAAACTAAAGGGGATGATCTTTATAGAAGATATTGAAGATCTTTCACTATAATTAGAAGATTATGCTCTGATTTTTCAAAGACACTAAACTATTACGGTCCTTGAGTGTTGGTTTTTGTTATGTTTTATATATTCCGCAAAATTAATGTAATGTCCATGTACGTCATGTTTGGGGTCTCTACATCTACCATCCTCGGATTTGACCCCTAAGAAACAATTTTCTTCCCCACATGGCTTGTGTAACCCGATGGATGAATCGACTATCTTCTCAATGATTTCTCCTCCCTCCCATAGTGTGGACCTAGGGATTCATTATGGTTTTAGGTTAGGTCTTATATGTAATCCTCTCTTCCCTTTTTCAACATCATTATTATTCCATTTCTCTCTATGTTCATCTTCTCCCAATGTCTTTTGAAACTATTCTCCATGTTTCATATGGTTAATGTTGGGGGCTACCCTTGGATGAATTTCTATTAGAGGATATTGTTTACTTGAGTCTTATAATTGATTATTCATGTGTGAATTGTTGAATTTCATTTTTATTTGGGGAGGTTTCCCTCTTCACATAGTGTAGAATTTAATAATAATGTGATTCATGATTTTTACACCTTCCGTATATGATAAATATGGATATATGATATTTGGAATAATTTTATGACATTAAATGGTGTTTTTATGGGATTTTATTCATGTATATGCCATTGTTTTGTTACGTGATTCACACCTTGTGTTTGATAAAATTACCGGTTGGATTTTTGGATTTATTGTTAATATGTAAATCATGGTTTAGATTTATAAATATATATTTGACATCTAAATGGAGGTTTTGGGTTTCTTAAATAGGTTTATAAATTGTTTTGGATTTTAAATTTGTGTGTTTTTGGTTCATTAAAAATGGAATGTCATGTGGTGATGTTGTGTGTCATGATTGGAACATTGATGAAAATAGTGTTGGTTTTAATAGGTGTTGTGTGTACATTAATTTTATTTATTATAATGATTGTGAAATGGAAAACATTGGGTTTTCACCTTTTTTAATCGTGGTTTTGTTTCATTGAAAAATGTTTCTTGGGGCCCATTCCACACTTTTTCGAAATTAGTAAGAGTTACTATCATTAGAACCATCCTTGGATATTATTGTTTACATGTTTATATTTAATTGATGGTATTTCCTTTATTTCTAATCCTTATGTTCCCATTATGTGAATGGGTATGAAATCCTTGATGTGGAATCCTCATGAACCATTTACCTTTAGTGGAATGAGACATCCTTGGGGTGGACTCATTGAGATCTATAGTCTATGGAAAGAGATTCATCCTTGGTGTGACTTCGAGTGATTCATGTTAGGTGTCTTATTTATAGATGATATGGATTCATGCTATTTGTATTCGTTGTTGGAATCATTTAGCTCAACCCCTTTTTACTCAAGACATGGGAACAAGGCATAGTTAGGAATTTTTTTTGGAATGATTGTAGCACTAGTTAGGATTACACTCTCACTAGTGGCCCATAGTGTGTAATTGGATATGTTTTGGTTATTTTTGATATGAGATTGTTCTTCTCAGTCATCCTAATTGGGTGTGATTGATCATGTGGGAGAAATTTGATGTCATCGAGTGAGGTGTGCTTTCTAGGATTAGTTATGATGTATACTATGTTCTGGAATATTTCACATGCTCCTAGGTTCTTCCATGTATTTTGAAATTTAGTTGTCTGTAATGAATGATTAAAATGTTTTTTAGTGAGTTATCATTATGTAATTATTTCAATTTCCATAATTATGTTATCATTTCTACATCTTAATTTCTTTATGTACTTCTCAGATATATATTTCATGTTGAGTATTAAAGGATTATAGAAACTATTATGGAAGAATTTTTTCACTTTCCCTTCCTTTTTATAATGAAAAAATCTTTTTTTCTCTCAGAAATGATAAGGGTTCCCTCTTAGGAAGGAGTGATATTTTAGATGCAAAAAGGTTAATGTGACCTTATTTTTCTTTAATATATAAATATATAAAAGGATTCTCCTTTTATATAGTGTATTTAAAACATAAAAAAGATGTTTATATTATTTTAATGGAAATGAATTGGGAATAGATTTTTTTTCAGAAATACTTATCGAATTTTAATTCAAATATATATAGTTCTTTTTTATTATTATAATGTGTAGCATGTTTCTGCTTTGTCTCGATTTTTGTGGGAGATGATTGGTTCTAGTATTTGATAGTGACCATCGTGGACAAATAGAGGCACCCCAGACATCCTAGTTAGTTGATTTTTAGGTATATTTTCATATTGAATTTTTATATATTCTATAAATGAAATTTGATTTGGTTATATATATATTTTCATTCATCATTAATTTATGTTGTTCCATTTCTTTAAAAAAAAAATTGGGTATTCATTACATATGTAACATTGATGATGACATGAACTAGTTGCGTGCACATGGGTATTTGGAACTCTGTTCGGGACATGCCATTGATTTGGTCAAGAGACTGGTTTCGAATTGACCAAAGATGGTGTGTGACCCACATAGATTGTAATGAAACCAATTATTTTTATAAGAATTATTTTTTTTCATCAAAGAAAATATATGTAAACAACATTAAATTTAAAAAATATATGAATTTTAAATTATTTTTCTAAACATATATTTTACATTTTTCATTAATATCATTAATAAATATATTTTTTAGTTATAATAAATACACATTGTGATAATGAAATCATTTTTAAAAAGTAAATATTTTTACATTAAACAGAGTTTATATTCATTATGAACCATTAAATAACTAATGAATGAATGATTCTTCATAAATTACCAGTAATGTTTATTAAAATAATTTTTCTATACATGAAATGTTTTTTCAAAAATGTCATTACACATAGACATATACATTCCTTAAAAAAATTACATTTTTAATCTAGATTTTTTGTTACAAAAATAAAATTATTATTTACTTGGGGATAATTAAAATATTTAAATTAAGACAACCATTTATGCATTTCAAATAGTATTGGATAAAAATAATATCATATAATTCATCATCTAGGTTACAAAGTTTGTTATAAATAGTTGTTAATTTCGACTCAGGGTAACATTTAATGAAATATATCAAATATTTAAAATTTATTTGAATTGAATACATATTAACTATTATGGTGTTATATTCCACTACCCATAAAATTTATTTCACCATTGATATTATTCCACTCTAATGGAATAAAAGTGAGGATCATGCAGCTTCATAATATCCATAGATTCCTCTTTAACATCCTCAAAATTATGATTCATCTAGTGAACTATAACCAACTATGTATTCTTGTTTCACAGAAAAATTATATCTATATTCAACGATTTCTACTAGTATTAATTTAATGAATAATTAATGATCACATATTACAACCATTATGTTTTAGTCCTAGGAAGGATTAGATATGTACTTCCTCGATCATGATTTAGAAAATACATCATGTATTTGAGATAGGTTTGGGGGATGCACTGATTGATAAAGTAGAATCCCAACAAAATTAACAATATTGAAGGGGGGATTATATATATATATCTATTTTCATTAAATTTATTTTTCATATCATAGCCATGTTCCATATATGAATTTAAATTTTTTTATTCACTCCAATGTTGAATTTTAAATTGCACAAATAAATGTCAGTATAAATATATTATCATCATTAATCTACCTTGATGTGTTTATGAATACTCCTCACCATCTCATTCAATACCTCGTTGTTATTTTTAACAAATAAATTTCATTCTCCAAATTCATCCCAACATAATGGAGTTTTACATTTCATTTTGTAGAGGGTTCGAAAGGATTTTTCTAAATTATTTAATAAAAGAAACTATTAAGAGGTTATAAAATATGAGGATGGTGTTGATCTCAAACTCAATTGAAATACTAATAACAAGATATTATCATATCATCTATGTATGGGTTAGTTATCTTACATAGACCAAATATATGAGGATGTTATTTAGTACTTAAAAATAATTTTATTTATTGAGCTTTCTGAATACATATCGCAAACATTGTGTTAAAACCCATATCTCGAGCAAATACAATATAATGTTGTAAACCATTAAACAATACCATATTCATAATGTATATCTTTTAAAATTATCCAGGTGTTAAATATTATTTGAAAATAATTAAATGTGATTAATTCATAAGGTGATTTAGTGCAACCCAAATATATTTATTCCCATCATTTTTCAAGGTGTGGGGGGGTCCTATAATTAAATTTGCCGCAATGTTTATCTTCTTTACCTATAGGTACGAGAAGGGTTATACCATATCATCAGATTTCTTCATTCCTTCATAAGTTTTTGGTATACCATATACTTAGATATACACTAGAAAATGTCTTCTTTTTTGTAATCCTTCTAAAAATTATCCATATTGTCTTTACATGTATTCATATATCCACAAAGAATAATGATTTATGAAAAATGAAAATTTTCATCAATTCGAGTATTATGAGAAAAAATAATGCTTTCTAACATGTTATCATCCAATAGTTTTCTTGGTCAATATTAGGTCCATTTTAAAAAATATTGAAAACTATATATCTTCCTTTAAGCTTCTTTAATCATCACATAGAGATATGGATGAACACTAATTAGTAGAATATAATATTTGTCCCCTTAATTGAATAATTAAAGGTCTATCCTTTACAATTCATTAAAATTGGTTCATTTTTATCCTTATCATAAATAATGTATAATTATCTCTTTCAATCAACACATTAGAAACCATGCTTTATTTATCATTAGGGAATGGTATTTAAAAATAGATAATCAGTAATCAACTACAACCATCATCCCTGGATCATATTCAACACTTTTTGGGTGAATATTTATTTCACAATTTTATTGATCATTTTATACGCTACATATTAATTTATATAGAAATTTATTTCATATCATTAATACAACAATTATCACTAATATGTCCATGTCGTGTGTAAATTAATTTTGATCCAGAAAATTTATTTTATGAGAGCCATATTTTATCACCATGTAATTTTTATTATGAACTCATCCAATTTCCTTCATGGATAATCCCTAGAGATCAAATACACTTGTCCACCGCTGGGGTTTGTATGAATAGGTTCACCGATTAACCTTCACTTAAACATCTTGATATAATATTTTTATTTATTAATATAATTGGTCATGGGTACATTTCTTATAATAAAAATGAATGGATTAGAAAAACATGTGAAATTATTCAAATTGTTTCCATAAAATCCCTCCAAACCAAGAAAAATATGGAAATTTTTTATTATGGTTATTCCGGGACAATGTTCTTTCAGCTTCATATGAGAAGGATATACTAATTTTCCATAACTAATGATCACATTCCCAATTAATGATACATTCAATTACTGAAATTCACACTTAATTAATATTGAATATAGCTTCTCCTGCCCTAGTGTATTCAAAACAATTATCTAGTAACATCTACGCTCTTCCCATCTATTAGTGTATATAAGAATATTATCTATAAATACTACAACAAAATGATCAAGGAAATATACAACAAATATATCCATTAAATTCATAATGATCAAGGGTAAATTAGAATGCACAAATAGAGTCACAATTAATTAATTGTGTCTATACCACATATGAAATTCCAACATTGGAATTTCTTCTCTTTTGGAGCCTTATTCATCGAATCCATAACAATGTTAAATAATTGAGAATTTATGAGATAATTAATATTTTAAAATAAAATAATCAATATGGTGTATTAGATACTTTTTATTGTTCGATATAATGTTACATTACTAATAATAGATATATATTCACATTATTCTATCATTTTTCATAAAAAAATATGTTCTTCTTATTATGCAGTAATGGGTGAATGAATCCTTTATAAAGAGTCTTAAATAGTGTCTTTCTAAATTTCTACAACTCGATCATGGTCATTTTGTATGGTTTCCTTGAAATAGTTTTAGTACATTGTAGCAGTTCTATTGAATACTCAACTTCACTATATCAATTAATACAAGAAAACTCATCTTAAATTACATTAAGAAAGCATATTATAAAATACAATCTTAAATTATGAGTTTCTACACTCTGAGATACCCCTCAGGAATAGGAATTATGACTTAGAAAATGTATGGAAATTACATTTGAATCTTTTATTCACCCTTTCCATGAAAAATGGTCCTATGTAAATTCATTATAAAAAATATTATATCCTTTTTCAGTAAAATTATTTGTAACTGTAGCGTCGTAGTTCCAGAAGCAACACAGGGGCACCCCGTACCCAGCTGATCACATGGCTTCAAGAGCATGTCCCCGAACGCCAAAGGATGCCTACTAGAAGCGAGGCCCAGAGCAAAATCAGTAATAATATCATTAAAAAATAAATAGAGGAAGACTAATATAATAAACTGGAGCACATATATATAAATGATGCATGATCCATATGTCTAAAAAACTATCTAAGCAAGTCACAGTGCTAAAATACTAACAGTACTAATCCATGATCCAAGAAAACAGTTAAACAGCTCCATTGCATCGCAATCTATAGCTTGGTACAATGATCTCCAGCTCCACAACAAATCATGTACTTGATGTAGAAGGGCGCATTCCCTTATCTATACCTGCATCAATATAATCAGTTTGGTCCCAAAAGCATGGATTTTATAGAGTGTGAGACTGAATCCCAATAGGCAAACCCCACATGATCTGTGCCTAGGAGATAGTGAATATATTGCAGGTAAATTAAAGAAGGCAGTAAACATAGAAGTACTCAGTAGTAAACAACCACAATTTCAAAGCATTCAAATCACCACATAACATGCAATAGCTAATCAAAACAGATAAACACAATAGGTAACCCTCTGAGAATTACCCACTACCTATCCCATTTAGTCTGACCTAGAAACACAAGAAAGCAGCTAAACACAAGTTAACCCCATGGGAAGTACTCACAGCCTATCCCTTATGGTCATACCTAACAAGTACAGGGAACCCAATCGAAAGTAAACTCAGTCTAACCCCTCATGTTCCTCATAAGCATATACTCTCTGGGGAATCACTCACTGTCAATTCCACATATAGTCTCATATCTGTATCTAAAGGCGCTATAGAGAATCACATACATCACATTCTCTCTGTGACCCACGTTGAGGAACTACATACACTCTGAGGAAGCACTCAACGTCAATTCCCCTGTGATCATGCATCATAAGTTAAACAGCCTCTCAAGAGAATCCCTCAATAACTATTCTCCCTATGGTCTATACACCGGGTTGTCATGGCCCTATGTATGTCAAGAATGTGTAGCAACGCTTATCACCAAGGTAAACCACAAGAACTAGTTGGCTAGCATTCTACATCATATCAACATAACAGAACAACCATCACACCATCCTATAGTACAAGGAAATGGAAAGTAAACAACAGCTTAACATGCAAACTAGACCCAATGGTCAAAACAGGGAAAACATGCATGGGAAACATATCCAAAGCACAAGAAATCACCATATTCACTGTAAATTATCATCTATTCAAGATTACAAGCATAATAGGAAAATATTTTTTCAAAAACGGTAAACACGCAATACTTTATTCACGGGTATTGAAAACTTTGCACATAAAACTCAAAAACCTTTGATAGAAAGGCCCAAACCACCTACCTCGATGTTAGGATATCATGATATGTGAACCTCAAGGCTGGAATCAAAATAGAATGATGAAGATCTAAAAATAAATCTAAAACATTCAATAGAGGATAACATGAGAAAGAAGAGGAATCCTGAAATGAGGCTCATGTTGTAGAGAGAGCATACCAAGGCGATCCCAACTTAATTGACGGCTGTCGAATCAGAGATCAAACGGAGGCTCGGGGACTCAAAAAAAGATCATGGTTGTATGTGTTCTCTCGGACGAACGAGGTCTAGAAGTACCTTGTTCTATCCATCAGACGCGGCCCTGGTGCATTTAGTGAAAAAAATAACAAACTACACAGCGTGTAATTTTGGAGTACACAACATGTACTTTACTTTTCCATACTCTGCATTAAGAGGCCTACAGGTCACCCCGACATGGTCGTGTGTGTGGCCATTACACGGCTAGCACATGAGCTCTTGCAGCAACCTAGTACACAGCGTGTATGAAATAAGTACAAGGAGTGTACTTAAAAAATTTCCAGAAAACCCTCTTTTCCCCCAAAACGACCAGAAAAGGAAAATGTACCTGAAAAGAAGATCTGGGTTCTTACAGTAATATATGAAGAGTTTTATACTTAATGCTCATAAACACATAAAATTCCTCAAAAATATCAATTATATTATTTTAGTTGGGAGCATTATCATATACATGAACACGACATCCCAAACTCTAGAGTAGAGAATAAGTGTTCCTTAAGCTTCATCACCAAGTTAAATTATTAGAATATCATTTTCCATTCCAGGGCTTCATAGTTAGCCTTTGGATTATGAATGTATACTAATAAAATTACAATTTGTTACACATTTAAGACATTTAACTATAAATTGTACATTAAGATGTAATTTATTCTACTCCATTGAACTATTTATTTTTCCTCATATATTGTCTTCTTCGTGACCTTTAATTTACACACATAACATTCCCCCTCTTATTTAGGGAAATTTTTTGGGGTGCTTCTTCCCATATTGTTGGCATTTGAAATTTTCAATCATTATTACACCATGTTCAAAAAAATAGAACACCCATAAAACATCATTTTCATATTATATGCTGTGTTAGAGAAGTAACTGATGTTGAGGTTTTTAATCATATAATGATATAGAAAATTATTCACATTCACATGGTTTCACATTGCAGATCCCATTTTATGTGGCTTCTTATGAGTACAATCATTGCATTGGAAGATATATTCATTATTCACAGAACTCATTTTGGTTCTAAAAATTTACTTAAACAATTAAAAATATTATGAAAAATAATATTAATTGAGGGAAATAATATAATTTTTAGACATCATTCATAATTGATTGAATAATTTAACCATTGATTCAATATATTACACTTTAATTTAATCTCGTATCACAATATTTTATCATAGGATATCATGGATTTTTTCCTCTAATTCATCATAATGATTCAAAATGAAAATATGATTTATCCCATGAACGTCCTAGGGTATTGTCTAGCAATGTTTGTTGTATTATAACATCTCATTGTAAACTAGCGATGATTGAGTTAATAAACAATATTCATTATTAAATGTTAATGTCTCTATGTTCATCTCCACTACAGCCTAATCCTCATTATAGTATCTGGGTATGGTTATATTTTTCATGGAATTTCACTCAATTGATTTTCATTACATAGGATGTTTTACTTTCTATATGACTATCCTAACTGTCCTCACTAATTATTTCTAATCATAATATTGAGAAAAAAACTAATCCCTACACTGACACCATATGAGGAAACAAAAGACAAATGTACTCAATTATTACAATAGTTCAAGTGAAAACCAATGCATCTAAAAATAATGAATGCGTGAGAATCAGAATGGTTTACTTTCATTACAGACAAAAGAAAAATTCATCTAATTTCATCAATTGTCTCCAATAACATCCACATGGCTCTTTATTCCTTGAACCATTTATAGAAATTCACAACATAAAACAATTCAGTGAAACCTGGAGATAAGAAACATGATAAAGGGTGATCTAAGATGGTAAGTAAGGGTAAGAATGGGATATAATTATTTAAAATGCAATGTGATAAAACGATAATAATAAGGGTATGATGGAATGACCTTAATATTAGAAAATAATAAACAATAATTCATATAAAAAATTAGGAATTAAAGTATAATAATTTTGAAATTTATATGATATCGATGAGAAAGAAATAAATGACCATGATCCATGTGAAAATAATTTTTTCATAAGAAAATGTAATACTAATTACGAATTATGTGGGGAATAGTTATAATAATAGAAATAATTTTGCATTCCTATATACCAATACATTTTTCACATGATTCTCTTAGGATAAGAACTCATGTATCCTCAATGGTATTAGGATAACCACTCATTTTACATTTTTAAATATTAGGATGACCTTTCATCTATTATATGAGCTCATAAAAAGTAAACAATACCAATTTATTTGGAGGGTCTTAACGGAACCTCCTAAAACAGAATCATAATAAATTCATTTATATATAACATGATCATGATTAATTTTTTAATTTGTAAAATTATATCATGTGGAAAAGAAAATTTGGTTCATAAATCAAATCCTTAGTGAAGAATATTTAAAAACAATAGGTTTTAACGTGGTCAAAAATATTCTTAGGATATCAATAAACATTTCTTGTGGAAATTAAAAATTGTTTAAATTATTTATTATAAATATTAAAATTTTAGGAATATTAGGATAAAATATTATTTGAAAATTATTGTTGGAATATTTTAATAAATCATAATATTAAATATTATGAATTATAGATTGAATTTTTTTTCCATGTGTAATATATGAAAATAATGATTTTGTTCTCACAATTTGAAATAAAATAACATTATTGAAAATTAAAGGTATAATTCTTTTAAAATGTATTAGAAAAATACAAAATTATTAAAAATTACTTTAATTAATGATTATATATGTGTAAAAACATTCATGATATATTTTTATCAAAATTATAGCCATATATATATAATTATAAATTGAATAGAAAAATAATTTAGGTTTTACTAAAAATTAGTCATTCATAAATTTGATTACATCAAGAGAGAAATTTGAAAGAAAAAATGTTATTTTATAGAAATAACACTATGCTAATTAATTAAATATCACATTTTTCTATTATATCATATAATTTTATTATCATCAATTTATGCCTAAAAATACTATTAAAAAGATAGAATGTATCATAATACTGTTACCGATTCGGTAGATTTTCAATCATATTCCTTATTAAATTAATAAAATCATGTAAAATAGAAATTATATTTTTATAAAGAGATTCTTAATATAATATTTAATTTGATATGGATATACACCACATTAAATACACATGTGTTGAATATAAAATATGTGTTGTATAATTAAAAGTTAGATGGGAAACCATTAATTGTTATAAAATTATTGCTTTTTGAAATAAATGTAGATGAAATTAAAAATAAACGTATAAAGAGAAACAATTACCATATCGTATGAAAATATATTATGTTTCAGAAAAAATAATCATATTATTTTGACAACATAATTCTAATAATAATAATTTTGAAATAAAATGGCGTTCAAACAGATTTTCCTTACCACTATGGTAACTTTTCCATCATAAACTCCAAGAATAAAAAAGCATAAAAACATTAAATATCATTAATATAAATACATTAATTATACAAAATATATAAAGGATAATATATACACCACATAAAATAACAAATTCATGAAGTTAAAATATGTGTTATAAAAAAGTGGTAATGTAAACTATTGAAAAATTTCCAAATTTCTTATAATAAACAAAACGTATTATGTTAAAATATTAAATTGTGGAAAATTATATAATTAAACAAAATTAAAACTTATAATACTATAATTTGATTACTTATTTCATCTTAAAACCCATTCATAATCTATTATTCATTATCAGTTTCATTTCTTTAATCAATTCCTTCAATTTTTTTATGTATAGTTTAGTGTAGTAGTTTTGGTCTATGAACAATAAATATGGTAAGATATTCTATAAAATTGTAATAATTTAATAACTAAATTATTTAAATATTATATAGACCTATATAACCATTCATTTAAATTGGTCATGTAAAATGATTTATATAATTTCATGGTGATAGTTGTTTATATGTATGCATAAATGATGTTTAAACATTTTGATGGACCGAATGAATAAAAGGTAAAAATAATTAAAAATTATTGGGTCATTATTATAACCTATTTATCAAACATAAAAATTCAATCTAACATCTTTATCATCCATGTAATGAAAAAATGAAAAAAAATATCACATTTCTTCGTTGAGGATGTAGTCTACACATTTTTTCAAGGGACCATTTTTGTTTCCATCAAATCTGATGTTAATAATATATTTAAGATATTACAATTTCATAATATTAATAATGACATATTTATCATATATTATCATTTATTAAAGAAAAATTACTTACCATGAATTTTGGGGATGAAAAAATGAATCATATCACTACGTGAATGAGTTAGTCAACCAATATTAACAAGTGATACTTTTCATTTCCCAATTAATGGAAAATATTGGTTATATGGTTCTCCCATAAAAATAATAAATAATAAATATATTTATTATACATGTTTAATTATATTATTATTTATATAAATGAAATACTGTAATTTAATGTAGAATTAGAAATAAAAATTGAATGTTTCGGGTAAGATGGTTACTTCTTCTATGAGATACATTCACTGAATTACAACATACTCTCTTTTATGGTAGTAGTAGTTCTATAAAATATGTTCAAGAAATAATGATTGAAATATTTAATGTTTGGGGTAGGTATTTATTAAACTACAATGACCAAATTATGTGAATTTTCTTGTAGAAGTGTTTTATTTTTATGTGGGAGTAGTAGGACACATATAGAATTACATACAATATTTATAAAATAAAAGGTCACATTCTTGTGTTTATAGGAACAAATATCAATAAAATATAATTTAATATAGTATTATGTAAAATTATCATCCACCAATAATATTTATATAATTTTATGTGTAATATTTAACTTTATATATTAGTTTAAATTCCTTGAATACCAAATTTTTACCTTCAGCATGTTATATATTTTACTTTTTTAAATATTTATTATGACCCCAACTAATATTTTCCTCATTAAAATATATGAAAATTATTATTGCAAATATATAATAAATTTTAAAAATTTCAATTTCTACATGAGGAAGCAGTTAATTTCACAATAACTTCACAAAACAAAATAAAAAAAAATTCAGAAAAGTTTTGTTTATGCGTAAAATAAAATTAATTATCATTCCTCAAAATGTAAAAACAATTCTATGAATGTTTAGATTTTCTATAAATATCATTTCTATAAAATTCATTAATATCATTAATATGTTGTGATTTATTAAATTTATTATGACAAAAATACATTTCAAAAATAAAAATAGTTTTATATAGATTAACCATATTTACCTTAAAATGATATTATCTTCATTTCTAACTATTTCATAACTTATTTCTAAATAATTACATATACATTAGATAAAAAATTTCATTATAATTTTTTTTTAGTAGTATCAAAAATATTTGTTTTTTAACGAAAACATAAGTCATAGAAATATTATTTTTTTGTAAAATATGGCTTTTATTCCTGATATTTTTTATTATATTTTTTGAATATTTAATTTGAAATAATAAATATACTTCAATTAAAGAAAAATTTATATATATTTAATAATTTTCATAATAATTATCTTTCCTGGTAATCCAATTACTATGTTATAAAGTACATAATAAATCATGGTTCATTTCGAATCTGAGTTTCAAATAATGATTTCTACTAAATATATTAAATTTATTTGAAATTAATAGATTAAAAATATCAGGGATTTATAAATGTCATCAATGTAAAACATTATCTGAATAAATCCAATATAAATTGGTTCCCTTTATAAATATTTTACAAGTCATAAAATTATTACTATTATTTCTAATTTATTATTGACGATTTATCCTTTTGTATCAATATGAAAAAATAAAATTATTTATTTCATGAATTTCAAGAATTATAAATCCACTTTTTAAATTAGGTATTCTCCTAATAAACAATTCACATTAAAATAAATGTATATGAGATACAAAAATTTTTATTAAAAAACATACTTGAATGGAATCCCTTCCACTTAGACGATACACATTTCAATTTGAAAATCATTTTCTATAGTTCATATCCCCAAATGGGGAATGTTAGTGTTTGTTGACTCATCATCGATATGGCCGTGTCATGAATGATATGACCCCTATTTTAAAATAAAAATACACTATTCCCATGGGTTTCATAAGAATTATTGAGTAGGTATATTATCCTGCAATCCATAGAAAACACCACAAAATCATTGTTTTGATATTCTGTTCAATCGTCTAAGATATTTTTTAGTATATTCTTAAAAAGATAGTTTTCTATTTCATTTTTGATTAACTAAACATAATAATGGAATTTAATTTTTTACACATTATATCCATATAACAATACATGATATATTCCACATTAAATGTACTAAATTATTAAAATCCACACATTTCATATACCGAAAATAAATTATTTCAACCTTTATGAATCATTCTAATAGTTCAATTTCACTTTCAACATAACCAATAATGGGTTACTTTGACTTTTATTTATTTTAAAATTATGTAATAAATACAATGTTTTTAAACCAATAGTCTCTAAAAAGACTTCTTGATGATTTTTTAGTTCCTGTCATTTAAATAACCATGCCTGAAGTGACATAATCAAGAATGATATGATCCATGATAACTAGATTTTAATTAATTTCCAAAGCTTGCTTGTTTTGTTAAAATATATGAAATACAATGTGATGGGACAGTATTATAAAACAAAGGTTATCATTTAAAAAACTATTTCCAAAATTAAAATAAAATCTCACAGATTCTTATATTTGAAAATAGATTATGTTATTGTTAACAGATGGTTAATAATATTATTTTTTTAATACAAGTAACAAAAGTCTTTGAAGTTTAAATTGATAATATCCCCTTCCAAATATTTTGGTATCATTTTTTTTAATTTTACTTCTAATTCATACTTTTTAATGTACAATAATGTATATATTTATTATATTTATTAATAAATTTAGAGACATAATTCTATATCAAATTCTTAATTTTTAATTATCAATAGACTACATCTAGTGACACATATACCTAATGTAGAAGCATTAGCACGATTTCTATTATAACTACCCATACTATTATGAACACATTAATACCCGATTTAATTAAAAAATGCACACTTAATACATTCGAATGATTAAGATGTATATTTTCGTTGTGAATTAGATACTTTTCAATACCAATTTATGCATGAATTACAACATATTTATGGAAAACATCTTTAACATGCATGATCTTAAATCTACATTAGATAACTAGTTCAAATGCAGAATAAATGGGTGCCTATAAATTCTAGTAAAGGAATAAACAACAAATAACATGATGATAATAAACAAATTTACACAATTCATATCAATGAGGCATAAAGGGACATGAATAATAAGTTGTGATATAGTATGATAATGATAACATTAGAAATGTGAGAAAAACTAAAAACGATGAATCATAAACATTGGTCAAGGATAAACTACCCAGATTGCATGGTGGAATAACTAAAATAAAAAAATAAGGTTTATTACTATCCACCATGAAATATCATGTTACAAATCATTACTAAATGCTTTGGAGTGCTATATAAATCTTGGTGCACCCGTCACTTTCATTTCATTCTTTTGCTAAACTTTTCCTCAATGATCATAAAATATGCTTTCATATAACATAGTAATTTATTGCACATTCATGGAGTGTGTAATATATACATATATGTACCCAATAAAAAGGTATATTTATATAAATGTGAAAACCATTGATAGAAAATGTGTAGTTCATTCCAACACAATTAGATTGTCCTTGAAAATCATGATGAAAATTCTATAGTATAAAGACTTCACAAAACAATTAATAAAATATTTTGATGAGATATATATGGGTCTCAAAAAATTTGGACATTAATTTGAAATTAATATGGTCATGTTAAGTGATTTCCACCGATTTATAATCAAAAAAATAAAGAAAATGATAGTAAATACACTTGAATAAAAAGTGAAAGGAAAGGATGCTTACACAATATCATAATGGTAAAAGGAGTACATGGGTGCGATTAATGAGAGATAAGGGGGTATATAATCATTAATAAATAATAAGGGAGGTATGTGGGATGAGATAAAAATATTCTATGACTAGTAATTGAAATGAAAAGGGACTAATCCGATCAAGAAACATGGGTAAATATTAAAAATTAAAGAACTATTAAGTGTACGGATCCAAAATCTTGAAATAAGGATTATTAAGATATTGGGGTGCCTTTGGATGACTATAAACATGGGAGACAATGTTTAGAACCATCTATAATAATTTTTAGTGAAGCTATGCGGGCTCATGTGTGGGTATATATAAGAAATTAGATGGGGATTCTTTAATATTTAAAAAACTATTGGTTTGGACTATAGATAGTAATATATTGAAAACCAAAAACCTACCATTGGAATTTTACCATGGTTTTATCCAAATTTTGGAGGTATTTATTTATTTTTTTGGATAAGGTCCAAACAAGTTAAAATATTTCCCTTTCTTATGTGGAGGTGAGTCACTCTTTAATAGAAAATTAAAATAAAATCATAACATATATTATATACATTTTAGGATTTAAGAAGTCATTATAAAATTAGTAAAATAAACTTTTGAGGACATTATTGTAAATTTTAGATGTATGTTTTTCTAAGGATACAAATTATATAATTTATTATGACATTTTTGGGTCATTATGATCTCATCAAATGAACTGGATTTTTATACAGAATTTTATTTTTACCTGAAAAATCAACTATCATAGAAAATTATTAATAATTCACCGTTGGAAAATTTCAACATTCATATTAAAAAATATTTATTTTATACAAATAATTTTCATAATATGTGAATTTTAATTTATAAAATAATATTTGACATTTTTTAAAAAATCAGGGGTTTTTTACAGTAATAGTATTTGAATCTATATAAAATCTATAGTTCACATCATAAAAATTATATGAAAATATATAATTAATACACCATATTTAATAATAAAATTTTATAAAAATATTATTTATTTAAAAAATAAATTAATTAATAAAAATAAATACCTTAATTGAATTTGAATATTACCTAAAAATAGAATATGGGTTTAATTGAATCCAAATCAAAATCATATAAAATGTTCTAATAAAGAATTAATATAATTCCATTATTAAATATAATATTAATATTCATATTATTAAGGTCTTTGTAGGTATATCGTTATTACACAGTGTGTATTCCGTAAGAGTAAGGTGCATGACAGTTAGTCTTTATTCAGGTTGTTCAGAGATCATGGTGTGGTTCATGATATCGATGATCTTGAACTTATCCCATAAACTATTTCCCTCATTATTATGTTTTTCAACATCATATTGGGCTTGGATTAGGGTAAATCCCAGATACTCTATATCCCTTTGATGATCTAAAAATTGTGCTTCATAGGGAATACTTCCACTAGTTGAGGTCTTCAATTCCTTAATCCATGAAAATTGAACTTAAAGACCTATATTTATACTTATCATGTGATGAAAATTTAATGGATAAATTATCAACCATAAATATTTTTATTTTTTTAATCCTATTGGATATAATAAATCAAAATAAGTTCATGTGTTTTCTTAAACCATATTAAATTTAAAATCATTAAATGAAAAGGAATTTTTATTTATAACAGTTCAGGTCAATAAAATATTTCCCCCTTTAGAAATTTATTCATTTATTTTTTCATTTCATCACATAAAGAGATGAGGGTAATTCTGTTTCACCACATCCTCCAATTCCCATGATTCTTCTTTAAACACGTGGTTTATTTATAACACTTTTACCAGGTTCACTCTCTTGTTTCATAGTATTTTTTCTCTATGATATATTTTCATCACTGAATCCTCCTTATAATATTGATTATTCTCCAATGCTACCCCCTCTAAATTGAGCACATGTGATGGGTCATGTATTTACTCCATAAAGAGAGATACATGGAGTATATCATGATTTCAAGATTGATCAGTTGGAAGGGCTTGTTGATAGGAAAATTCATTGATGTGATGAAGGATCTCAATGGGAAAAATTTATATTGGACTAACTATTCCCTTATTAAGAATTATCATCACTCTATTCCATGGGGATATATTGAGAAAGTCAACGTATCCAATTTCAAACTCTAGTTCTCATTGATGATTATTAGAATATCTCTTTTTCAATATCTGAGTAGAGTTGATGTGCTTTGACATGGTCATAAAATTTTCCACCATTTCTTCAAACATTTCAGGACGTCTATGGTATTATTCCCCAAATTTATCCTAGCATAAAGTTGTCCTTCACATTATATCATAATGTGATTTGTAAGGAAACATTTGGATGGTCAAGTGGAAGCTACTGTTTAAATAGAATTCAACCAGACATAGTTCTTTATCCTATCCTCCTTTGAAGACCTTGGAGAATTATCTAAACATGTACTCATCTGTTTGGATTGTCTACTCATATTGGACCTTAGTTTGAAGGTGATCATCCATGACAAAGATCAAATCAGTATTTAGTGTATTCTAGAGACATATCAAAAAATTATAGGTTAATCCTATATCATGGTCAGATAAAATTTACAACGGTACTCCATGCATCCTGACAACTTCCCTAATGTGTATACAAGGAAGATTAATTTTTTGAATTCATTTCTTATTTAAATTAATTATATTATTCATTGTAATAAAATAAACAACAACACATATAAAATTATTCTTTATTCATTTATTTGGAAGATGAGTAACAAAGTCCATGATGATGTTTTCATATATCCATGTACGTATAGGTAATATTATCATCATCCTCGGTAATTTTTTCCTTTCCACATTCACTTGCGGACATTCAAGACAATTTTAAGTATATTATGTGATCAACTTATTTATATTGTCCCACCAATAGTGTTCTTTGAGATCTCAATACATCTTTGTGCTTCCCAGGTGGATGGAGAAGGTTGAGACATGTGCATCATCCAAAATCCCCTTTCATAACTCATCATATTCTAGTGATCATATTCCTGATGAAAATATCAAAAAACCTTTATCATTAATATAGAAATCCAATGATTTCTACTTCTTTATAGCTTCAAAATTCATCTAAATTCTGACATCAACTCTTTGAGCATCATTTAATCTTTACATTAGATATAGATGATAAATCTTTTGTAGAAATATTTATGATGTTACTTCTATTATGCTTCTCATGTACATCATTTCCAAATTGATGAAGACCAGATCCCTCACAATTCTCATCAATGTTATAATTATCAATTCCTTTCTCCCTATCAGAATTGCAACATTATTAACTTTCCCAGGATGGTAGTGGATTGAACCGTCATAGTCTTTGATCATCTATAACATTCATTGTAACCATATATTCATCTATATTTGTGTGAATACATACTTGAGGATTTTCTATCTGTATATATTTATAATTCTCCTCAAAGTGATAATAATACCAAATTTTCTAAATGAAATTTACAATAGCACACTCCAGATCATGTGTTGGGTAGTTCTATTCAGAAACATTCAACATATTTGAATCATTGGATATGAACTTTTCATTTTCCATCAACACACAACCCATTCTCTTAATCAATGAATTGATGAATACAACATAAATATCTCCACTTGTGGTTATTATGTGCATATAACTAATGATAATACTTTTTTTCTAACTCCACGAATCAATCTTTTCATTGATTATTCCAAGAAAACATGACTATCATCTTTTTTTAAGAGTGTTTGAATATTGTGAGGGATTTCTCAACAATCAGAACTAATTTCATGATAACCCAAAGAAACTACACATACATTTCACAGATGATGGAATCTTCCATCCCACAATTGAATCAATCATTTAATGTTCTAACTATATCCCTTTTCTGGAGATGATATGCCCCATGAAAGATAATTCCTTCAACCAGACTTCACATTTTTTGTACTCAACAAAATGATTTTAAATTGACAAGGTGTTTAGAAAAATACTCAAATGATCCTCATTCCCCAACATAGTTTTGGTTTATATTCGAATATAATCAAAAAATACTCGAAAAAATTTTCCTTGTTAATAATTATAGACTCTATTTATTTATTCCGTGAATTTTTTCTAATCATTAGTGTGTCTAAAAGGTGTCACTATTAACTAATACTGCTAGTACCTTATCAAAAAAAAATCAGGATATCCACTTTCATAACCCTAACATGGTAATATCCTAAATAAATATTCATCTTGTACATGTTTTGTTCTCCCAATAGATGATTGAACACATCATAAATATTGTGTTGTGGATAAAAGATCATCACTAAGATCTTGTTCAGGACATGATAATCAATGAAAAAGAACATTGACCCATAATTATTCATAATGAAGAGTACTGGTGATCCCCATGGGGAAGAAATTCAGTGTATGAAACCTTTATCCAGATTTTACTATAGTTTTCCCATTAGATCCTCATGCCCCTCAATATCCATTCAATATAGAGTCTTGGATATTGGTAAGACCCCATGAATAAGCTTGACTAAAAATTCAACAACTCATCTTGGAGTAAGAGAAGGATATTCCTTTGGAAACACATCATTTTATTCCCTCACAATGGAAATTTCTTCAAGGATGATTCATTATTTAGAAATAATCATTTGAGATAGGTATGACTTATAAAAGGGAAATAACATCAATGATTTAGATGATGGTGTTAAAGAAGATTCCTCCATTCCTTAAACTAGTATAAAATGTGAGGAAAATTCACAATAACAAGAGTTACTACTTTATCATTAAATTTTATATTGGATTTATATAGGGAAATGCAATCAATTCCTAGAATTGCATCAAATTACTTTAAAGAGCGTAAGACAATTATTGATGGTTTAATTAGCCTATAATCATTAATGGTGAGCAATTACATAATGGGGATGCAATGATTTTCCAATTCTTTATTTTTCCAAAATCTATACATCCATGGTTTTTGTTAGGGTTTGAATAGTTATAATACTCTTTTATGATATTATGTAATGTGTAGAAAAATAATTAAAAGCTATTTCTACTATTCTATAATGAAAAACTAGCATACCTATCACCACTACTTTTCGGTATTCACTTGTTTGGTAGTAATGGAAAAATAACTCCCTTGACGCCTTGGAGGTTGTCGATTTCCACTAAAAACCCTTGGATTGGTGTGTTAGTTTTAAATATTACTTGGTTCATTATAGTTTTAGAATTGAAGAACATGATGAGGGTTGACTAATTCATTTAATTCCTCCATCACAGGTGTGAGTTTTTTCTGCCAGAAATCACAGGTTTGGTACCCATTTTTTTCCACAAATAAGATTTTACACAATCCCTTATATAAATTTCTATATTGAATCCTTTCACACTATTCACATTTGGAATGTTTACATTTTTGGGTAATGTTAGATCTCTCTATAATACTACCAAAACTGATCTCTACTTTCTACTTCTTCTCCTCGTGATACCCTTAAGATTCACCGATCTCTATTTTGACATTGGGGGAACATTGGATAATATACACATAGTTATCAATGTCATAAATTCATAGGTATTTCTATAGGTAAGTATTCAAGCCACCAAATATGCGGTCAACAAGGCATTTGAGGGTAATGATAAATCTGTAGGCATATCATGCAACCCATGTGATGTTTTCCTCATACACCCGGATCGATTCATCATCTTTTTTCATAAGGGAAGAGAAATCCATTTTTATTTTTAATCAAACTGTGTGGGAAAATATTCATCTAAAAATTATATTTAAATCCTTCAATTCTATGGCCTCGATTTATTCATAAAGCTTCTTTTTTATCAATACCCACCATTTATCAGATTAAACCTCCATACGATAAATATCTAAAATAACCATCTCTTATTCCGAGCATTTAAAGATGCATAATCTCTTCTCAATAAATTTGATACATTTTTGGGGATTAAGGGATCATATGATCCAATGAATGATGGAGGCCATTTCACATGAGGCTATACATTTCATTTTATTATCTTTTTGGGTAATTTAGATCATCATCTTAATCAATGATTTTGTTCAGAACCTGAGTCAACTAAGAGAGTATCATCATGAAGTGTTTGATTTTTGGTCCCATATGGTTGGGCATCTCCCCGAGACATTCATCACATTTCTCTTTACATTGATTATTTACTGAATTCTTCATATTTTCTCACATTAAATATAATAAATTGAAATGTAAGTATGAGTATATTTAGAATTTAAACATATAAATTCGAATTACTTGACATTTAGGAGATAACTTATAACATACATGTATTTCCTTAACAAATGGATTTATAGGCTTCAATACTTGTTAAACATGATGTATTTCCTAACATATACTAAAATGTGAATTTTTTTACTACCATAATAATTGTTCATAATGAGCTCATGAATTTCTAAATAATATCCCAAGAGGGTCAAACCAGGTGATAATAAGGATTGATTTCATATACCTAGTTACCCTGAGTCAGGACTAGAACACCTTGTTGGATTTGTTACTCCATGGTAAAACTATAATAGAACCACGTACACATGTAGAATCCATAGAGGGATTAATTTTATTCATAATAAATAACTCTATATTAACTAGAATTCAGGTATGTCTTCTTAAACACGGTCTAACACATATGGATTTCTATAGAGTTTCTGAATCCTAATCCAAAAAATAACTACACTATTCCTTTGATACCAACAATAACATACCTTCTATTTATTAAATATTCATCCATGTTTAATTACATAATATTAAACATAATTAAAACCAAAAGATAAAGAATTATATTGTCTTTGAGAATTGTGTGCATAACATTACAACATTAAACATGAATTATATCATCCTTATTGAAATAATACTTAACAATATTTATATTTAAAATGAATTGGATCACCATGGAAAATATATAAGAAAGGGGTGAGATATAAATCCGAGAAAGGTAATAAACATGGAATAACATGAATAAAATATTACATGTTATACAAGGCATATCAATGAGGCATTATTGAACCTGGATAATGAGTCATGATAAAGCTTGGTAATCATAAAATGGTAAATGTGGGAATAACTTAAAAAACTACATCATAAACATAGAAAAATACCAAGATAGAAGGGTAGAGAATGACACATAAATGAATCATGTACACCCATATCTCAACATTACGTATCATGACACAAATCATTAACCAATTAATTGAATCACTATATAATTGTAGGAACACCTGTCACATTCATTTCATTGTTATGATTATGTGTGAAACATATATTATAAAACATTGATTAATTCATCATCATAATTTATTCCACTTTAAATAATGTTGGTTAAACATGCACATGTACAAAATAAAAAGAAATATCAGAAAATTGTGGACACCCATAACAAAATATGGACACATCGTTCAGTACACAGTTGGTTAGGCATTGGTAATCTTGGTGAAAATTCGGTAGTATAACAGCATCACATAAAAAAAATTTAAATGGTTTGATGAGAAAGAAATGTATACCTCATCATATATACATGAAGTGGAATATAGTAGGCACCTACAGGGACAAGTGCACACATTTTTAATTATAAATAAAAGGAACATGATAACATATACGCTTGAATATGAAGGGTAAATAAAAGGAAGCTTAAACAATTTTGGCCTGGTAAAGTGTATAAATTGGAGGAATTAATTAGGGATAAAAGTGTCTATAATAATTTATCCAAAATATGGTCAGTATGGTGGAGGTGAAGAAACATACACCATCGTTTTTAATTGAAAATAAATGGTAATAACAAGATAATGAAACATTTAAATGGTTGAAAAATAAAGAACCCTTACTTTAGGGTGAGAATCCAAATGCATGAAAAGGGGATTTTTAAGAGCTTGTTGACCCTTGGGAGGATTCTCGAGAGGGGAGAGAATAATAAGAACCTTTTAAAAGTTTTTTAAGAGAATAGAATATTGATTTTGGGTGGGTTTATGTTGGAAATGATAAGATAATTCTTTAATATTTCATAGTCATTGGTTTTAGACTTCATATAATAAAATATCCCAAACCACAAACATTAACATTGTTGTTTCCCAAGGTTATTTTACATATTATTGATTATTTAATTATTTTTTTAGAAAAATGGTCAAACAAAGATAAATATTAACTTTTCTTATGTCGTGGTGAGTCACTTTTTTAAAGAATTTAATTTAAAATCATAAATTATCTTTTATACTTTGGATGATTCATAAAGTTCTTATAAAAATAATAAAATAAACACAAAATAACAATATTTTTAAGAGCAAACATATATTTGGAGTTGGATATCCATTTTAGTATTTATTATATTATTTTTGGGTCATTATTATGTCATAAAACACACAGTATATTTATAAGATATTAATTTATTAACTGAAAATTCGACTCTATCAAAATTTTATGAAAAAAATAACTATCAGATAATTTTGTTGTTCTGATACAAAGAAAAATTATTTATATAATTAATTTTCACATGTGTACATTTTATCATTAAAAGAATATTTTTCATTTATTGAAAAATGTTGGGTTTTGACAATAAATTTTTTTGAACCCTTTTAAAATTTATATTTAACGTCATAAAAGTTATACGACCATTTATAATTAAAAAAAATATAATAAACCCATTTTATAAAAAAATATTTATTTAAAAAGTCTAATAATTCATCGAAAAAATCCCTTAATAGAATTTGAATATTACCAAAAAATGCAATTTATGATTAATTGTATCAAAATAAAAATCATTTATAAAATATCCCTTAAAATATAATTAAATTAATTATTCCATATAACATAAATTTTAATATTGTTATGTAATTGATACATATCCCTCTGTTACACTGTATTATTCCTTAAGAGTTTGGTGTGCGCTGTTGAGACTTTCATGGGTCCATTCCGAAAACATGTTTTGGGTCCTAATCTCTATGGGCTTTAAATTCTCTTATAAATAGTTTCTATAATGCTTATGTTTTTGGACCTCTACATGTTCATGGTCGATATAAAATACCATATATGTTATGTCCCTCATATCATCTAAGACATGGGATTCATATAGAATGAGTCTATTATTTGAGGCCATCACTTCCTTTATCTATTTCAATTTTATTTCAAGAAAAATATTTTCAATAATCATGTGATCGTTGTTTAATAGCTATTTAATCAATGTAATAGATTTGAAAAAGTATTTTAAATACAATTATATATAATAAAATAATTCCATGTGTTTTCTACAAAAATTTTACATAATAAAGCATTAAATTATAAGGTAATTTTATTTATAACAATTCTAGTCGTTACACATCTACCTGTCATAGTACTTATTCTTTTATATTTCCTTCATCAAACATGAAATTTGGATATCCTCCAACTCATTTTTCTGCCTCTATTTCCTTTTGTTTTTGGGATTGTGGTTTGTTTGTGTCATTTTCATTTTCATAGCCGTGAACCACTTACCTTTCCCGTTTTTCTATTTATTCACCATATTGAATGATGTGTTCGACTTCAACATATGTGTATCTTATTGGGAACAAAATACAAATATTTTATGAGGGAATTATATATAAGGAATATTATAGTTAATATTTAATACTAATAATAATATAAATAAAAATTCATTAATGATATCATTCCCTAGTATTTTTTTAACATGAACATGGCAGATATTATTCTCTCAATGTACCAAATAAGTTTGATTAAAAATGGCCATTCTATTTTCCATTATTCTATATTCATATTTTAATGTGTACTAGATATATTATATCTTTATTTATTAATTTCTTCTGGCTTATCTCTTATATATGAGATATCATTTTGTATACATCATAATCATCATGAATTTTTAGAAACTCATTATGAATTATTGATAACACAATTCATTTTAAAAATTGATCATCAAAAAATTAATTATAATACATATTCTTACCTTCATTGATTTCTTTTATTTGGGTATCAATAATAATGTGTCATTAATTCATATAATGATTTCTCTATTGTTGTGATACTATTAATAATCATATATACAAGTCCAATATATTATATTGGGTGGAGATATTTTATTTAAAATACAGGTCACAATGACCCTAACTTTGCGGCTGTGATTTATATTGTATCTCCAATAAAAAAACATATTAGATTATTACTTCTAATGATTATATATAGAAATAATATTTTTATTTAATCACTAAATATAACACATTATTTTATAAACTGTCAGCAACTATCAGTAATATATTCAACATTCTCAATGACAATGTTATTCTTGTTGATTCGATCCTTAAATAATCTCCTCATAGTTTAATATGTCAATACACCAATAATAAGACAACATAATTATATTATTTTTTATTTCCAATATTATTCACTCAAATTTATTTGATTTGTTGAATGGACTCCTAGATTCAAGAAAACAAAATGATGACTTACTGAAGCTTATGTATATGATGTTTCCTAAATAAATTTATGGAAACATCATTACTATTAAAAATAATTATGTTAAACCACCACATTTATAATTAGGGTGTAGCAGTAATAGTAACCCTCATCTTGGTATTATTAGCACAAAGAACATTTTTTTTCAAACTCATGAGATGACAGAAAATATGACTTCATAGTTCTTCATGAAATTTAATTATTCTCGGTGAATGAATTCCCTCACTATCTGAATGATTTATTATCAATGATCACACTCACAAAATATCAATCCATAATAAAAAAATTCACAACACATTAAATAAATTTTTCAATGTATAATTATTTATTATAATATATGATAATGTAAACAGAACATATTCATAAAATAAAAACCAAGGATAAATAAATAATGTCAATATTAATAAGAATTTTATATTGGTTGATCTGTTAAATAGATAATAAATAAAAAGAGTCACAACAACATTATTCATATTCCACTTGAGATTCAATTACCACCCCATCCAATGCATCAAAATCACATTTATTATTTTTCATCATCTTGATGTAATTTGTGTCTATATTTGTTCTCATCATTAAACGTGATTACAAAGGTACTGTTGAGGGGGTCTTAAGGATATGAAATACAATAGATTAAAAAAACTCACACACACAGATTCTAATAAAAATATAATGAGGGATGAGAGATGATGTAGACAAATTGAATTATTAATATATATTAGAAACATCACAAATATTGAAATAATAAAATAAATAAATTGAAATCACACATAAAAATTGGTTTTTCACATACATGATCCATGTTCTGTGATAAATTTATAGAAAAAAATTATATTTTTTATACAATATGATAGAATTAGTTATAAAATAAAATAACATTAACAAATTCTAATTAATAAATACCATTTAACATAGTCCTAAAAATAATTTTATTAATTTCTATATATACTAAAAATATTTATTGTTATTTTTAATTTATATTTTTGGATTTTATTATTATTAAAAATAGATAATGGGTACTAGGTATTTTTATACAAATCATTGAATAATATTATCTGGTTAATGTTCATTTTAATAGTAACCCAATGGTAAATTTCAAATGAATAATAACATACATGTATTATTCATAAATTCAAAAGACAATTAATATTTTTAAAATATTTTAAATATAATGTAATTAAATAGCTTACAATTTCTAAGGTTTTTCACACATAAACGAGAGACCATTCACCTATATATATTACTCATATTAATATAATAATAATTTTTATTTATATTAATATTATCATAATAATTTTAATTATAAATTTTTTTAACCCAAAAGTCATACACCAGTATATAGAAGATCGTATATCATTATTTTCATATAACAATGATGTATCATTTGTGGAATTGGGAGAATATCGACGCCATATACACGATTTCATGAATAATAAAATATAATTAAGAAAAATTCGTCATACAATATATTTTATTCTAATTTTTTCATCGATAACATAACATAAGATTCAAACAGTAGTGTTTAAAAAAAATCATCTGATACACATCAAGATGTCATCATTGGAAACACCAAATGAATTATTAAAATTAGAGTATATCATGTGGATTTAATTAATAATTTAAATTCATCAAAATATTACCTATTTGTATTTGGGATTAATGAAATATCATCTCATCCCCAGTGGTCTCTGATTGAATCACCCAATGATAGATCGTATAAAATCACCCATACCTGATTAAGACTATACCGAATCACTGATCATAATATTGATGGTCCTAGAATTAATAACTAATGAATATTTCAAACACCAAAGGATAATTAGAAACACTAGTTCCACAATTCTGGAAGGAAAATATTGTTTGTATTTGTTGATGTAACTTATTCTCACTCTAGTATAAGTGACAAAGTAGAGATAACACCCAAATTTAAAGTTGGTGAATAATGCTCCAAATTTGGTCTTCCCCATACATGTATTTTATTGTTAAACTAAAAAAATTACATTATACAAATAATATTCCTATCCATATAAACAATCTGTAAATTAAATATTACGACCTATCAACCTTTTCATTAATTCTATTTATATTTCATTACTTACATGAAACAAAATAAATTTATTACGTCCTCAAATATGATTCGATAACATGAATCACATTTCATGAAAGTATTATATGTACCAAGATTATTATATATTCATTCATAATTTTTTTGAACATATTTATTAAATACTTTTTTATACTTTAAAATTGTAAATTCAATACTAATAAAAATTAACATTAATTACATGAATTTTATTATCTCGTAGTGATAATGAATTCTTAGATACATGTTGAACACTGATGTGGGGTCAAACGCTTCCTAAACTAATATTTAATTGAATTATCCAAAACATTAAATATTCTTATTTTCTATATATGTAGTCTCTTATATCAGTAAAATTAATTCCAACTCACTGACCAAGAGTATAATCTAGTAACCCATTAGGGCACCATGGAAGATAATGTTTGACTATAACAATGAAAACCAATCCTATCAACATGTGTCATGTAATATAATCTACATGATATTAGATATCTCATAATATTTCCATATCACTTTTAATCTAGTAACCTATAGTTTTGTTTTAATCTACTAAATTTATATAGTAAAAAAATGACCCCACTAGACATGATTTATTAGTTTAGTAGTATTGTATAAATGGATACCCACATTATTACGATTTTATTTTGAAAATAAACAAACATAAGATAATAATTTATTTTCATCCGTTAATGATTTTAAAATTTCAATTGTAGTATATTTGAGAGATGAAATAAATATAAGGAGATATTAGTTTTTATTAAGGTTTATATTAAAAATAATCTTCATTAATAACTTATGAATAGTCAACACGGTATATTGAATAATCAAAACAAAATCCATTTAATAAAAAATATTTTTTAAAATTATATACATAGATAATATAAGAATAGAAATCACATTGATAGTTTAAACTAATAAATGATATCCATAATCCTACACATTCAATACACTCTACCCCCCAAAGTGTACACCTCATTGGATGATAATGAGTGGAGGGGAATGTGACCAACATAACCCTACCTCTAATTGTCTATAGGATGGTGACAATAACCATGGGAATATTGAAGATAAATACTAGAGGAGATAAAATATAAGGAAAAATATGGATACTGGGATAATAATGATATATCTATCAAATCATGCTCAGAAAAAAATATAAAATAAAACCCCTATACACATATTTAATGTCATAAAGCACCAATACAATATATAATGGAACTACATGTATCATAAAAGTAATTTCTAGAATAACCAAAAAAACAAATACCAACTATAATATATGATCTTGTTTAGATTTCAGGGAAATTCCATGTAATTTTTTTCTATGGAATTTTTTCGAGACCAGGTGCTGAGATGACGAGAAATTCCGACACCTAGAGATCCCAAAATGATCCATTGAAAAATGTTAAGCTTTAAATAGTTTTCATTAGTGGATTTTCTAAAAAAGTTTTCTAAATATTTAATAGTATCCTAGATTAAAAATATAATGGAATCATTGCATTTAAGATGGAGGGTTTATCATAGACATGACATAATTTTCATTGGAGCAGACATCCATTGTGAAATTCCAAAAATGAAAAAACAACAAATAAAATAATAAAATATAATAATTTCAATTTTCAAATTCTTATAATTCAAAAATGGTGACTCAGATTGAAATGATAAGACCAATGTTGAGCTCGTGAGGGTATGATTTCTTTAGCAAAATCATAACATTGGATGGTGTGGGCCAACAATGGAAGTCAGTTTTCGATCGTAAATAAAATAAATAAGTAACAATTATTAAATTATAAAATCCTTATATCACGTCAATCGTAACATGAATTGAAAATATGATACTATGGTTGAGCTCGTGGGGATGTGTTCCCCTTAGGTGGATCCTAACCATGATAGGTAAGCGTTAACGGTGAATGTTAATTTTTGAACAGTTTTTATTTAAGGATCATTTAAATAAACCTACGAGTGGTGTTTTATACATTTGAAATATTTCTCTGGTAAAAAAAATGAGGGAACCATTAAACTAAAAATGGAGAGATTCACCTAGAATTGACCTAACCTCGACTAGCACGGGTCGAGGGAATGAGTTATTTTTTTGATGTTTTAAAGAAATTGGTTAAAATAAAATAGTCTTGATTTTTTTTTTGGTTTTTAAATCATTGCGGTTCAATGATTTTCCAAACAATAGAAACTGAATACAGTGTTTCATTAAATGAAATAATGTAATGACTTTGTAATAGAAACACAATAGAAATGGTGATTCTAGTTTCAGCCTTTAATGTCCAAGAAAACAATGCATGATTGTATGAACAATCCCAGTTCTGCTCTAGAACTCTGGTGGGTGATGAAGATGAATGACAATCCCCCAACAATTGGATCATCACATTCAATGATCGACCAAAGATAGTAAATAGAGGATTGAAGAACAATGAATGCAATATAATCAAGGATCAACAAATGTCGATGGGACGAAATCTCAAGATGAAGAATGATGAATAATGATAATAGATCGATGATTGATGAAGACTCAAGGTTTTTTCCCTCATTATAGACGGATCCTAAATTTGGGTAGGTGTTTAATTATTTTATGTTTTCCCAATTCATATTTATAGACAATAAACACCAATCAACCCATGGACAGGTTGATCAGCGGAATGTGTGCTCATATAGGAGGGATTCTAAAATGCGTTTTTTGAACAATGATTGATGAGTATCAAATTCAACTATGATCCCAAGCCTCCCATATTTTAAACAACTAATGTGGAGGGTGTGGACAGACACAAACAAGGACTAATCCCCACCTCGTGTGCGTTCTTTATGGTTGCATACCTGAAAAGGTGGCCAGGTGGATCTGAGGTGTGGTAGTGATTGCGGTGACCCAATAAAACTGAGGGAGCAGAAGGATTTGAAATCAGACCACCGGAGCAGACCTAGTGTCTTGCGGAAGGTGACACCAGTAGCCGCATGTGGGAGGTAGCACCAAAGGGCAATGTGTACGGGGCAAAGTGGTCAGCCTTTATTAGCGGTGCTGTCAGAGGTGGAGGGCCCAGAGCACACCGCAATGGAAGAGGGTCGCGGACTATCGACTGCAGTGGTTGGCTAGACGCAACGCTAGTGTGGCACTGCATAGGAGGAGCAACCCGCTTCATGGGGGCCAGGTGCTGACCATGGGGGGTGTCCGGCTGACCGCCCATGTGCACCCCAACTAGATCGGGCCATTAGATATGGCCCCTAGAAAAGACTGGTTAAATTTTTTAAATGGTCTTCATTACTGGAATTTTCCAACATGATAATGTCGGGCCGAGGGGTTGTTCGGGCATGGAAAAAAGACCGTCTTTCTAGAGTAGGTTGAGCCGAATATATTCTAGTGACTGGGTGACCAAACTGAAAGTACGCATGACCAACCTCAGATCAGTATAGTGTGGCCCAATGGGTCAGGCTAAAGGGATAGATGGATAGGGTCATGTCAGGCATGACCTCGGGTTGGTATGGTCGGGATGGTTCGAACATGTTGGAATGGGCCCAGACTCAACTGTCCCATGTTTACAAAATGAGACGTATCTCCTAGACAGTCCTTCCGATTGATGCACCGTTTTTGGATTTGGGTCCCACGTAATGGGGAAATCCATATGTACTCATTTATACATGATTTTAGTCATCTTTACCCAACAAGTAATTGTGATGCATCTACCAAGTGAGACGTTGTGAGTCATCTATCAGCAAGACATTCGGGTTCAGATACCTAGTGAGGATCTGTGAATCAGCTACCTAGTGTGGATTCATTAATCATCTACCTAGGGATACTCTCATACTGAGATATCAACGAGACATTGTGACACAGAAACCTAGTAAGACTTTGTGACTCATATATCAGTGATACATCATAACCCTACTACCCAGCAAGACATTGTGACCTAGCTATTAGTGAGACTCTGTGACTCAGTTACCCAATGAGGATTCATAAAATATTTATATGTGAGGATTTGTGACGCATCTACTGAATAGATATATGCAACCTAGCTATCATAATGGAATCATTGGGGATGAGTTCCATTACAGTGATTGGTGTTAAATGTTTCCTACCATTGGGTTTTCAATCAACACTTTATGTTATACCAGTGTCGAGCTGAGTCTAGTGACTCTATTATTTTTGAATCCTTTTTTGATTTCTTTTTTGTATTTAAGTGAGACACCAGTTGGTTTCGGATTCCCTAATGAGTATTTCATTACTAACCCCTGCACAGTTTCCAACCACATGTGTTGTGTTTGGTGCAGATGACTGATAACATGGTGGAAGATATAGTGGTCCCAAACTGGGTGGTGCCCAATGAGTTCAAGAAGGTGGGACATGCTTCTACGGCTTCTGGATGATATTCTATACACACACATTACGTGGGTTTTTCAATGGAGGGCTGCCATATTTTCTAGTATTTTCCAATTTTCATTCCATCCTTCATTGGATTTTTATTCTGGTCCATTTGACCTAATGGTTTTAGTTTTACTCAGTGGTTTTTCTATGGAATTCATGATTACTTTTTAATCTTTGGGGGAATGGATGTGTGTTCATGCATATAGGTATTCCGAAAAATTCCTCCCATTTTTAGGTTGAAGGAATCAGAGCCGGTCGCCAACTCCTAGCATTCGAGAGGCGGGTTGGGGGTTTGACACAGCATGTGCCCCAGGGGACATGTTGTGACAATGCTGAATCAGAGGATGTAGGTTCTACCAAAATAACTAAGTGTCTATAAATTTGGTTGAGGAATCATTTTTAAGTCATCTGAAATCATCTTTTAGGATAAGGAGTTCATTCTTGGTGTACTGGCTGATGTATCCATACACACGGACCATGAATTATTTTCCAACCCAGTACATGAAAGCAGTAGTTTCATGCGTCGTTGAGGTTTTTTCTAAGATATTTTTGAGTTAGAGTCAGCTCACTAGGTATAATAAATTGATTTTGGTTCGTCATGACTCTCTTTCATGATGCCTCCATATAGCCTGGTTTCCAGGATTCTAGTGGGTGACTATGAGGATGGACCACAGAGTGACGAGATATTGGTATATGGACGGTTGCCTAATATTTTACCTTGGGGATGTGTCCCAGTAATACCAATTCATGTCGTTCTGCAGTTACTATCGGCACTACTAGTAGAGGACACATGTAGGCTCAATTCCTTATATGGGATTCAACGATAGATAACCCTCAATTTTTGAAGTGACCATGACTCATATGTGGCTAAGGACTATCTTGAGGTGGTGAAAGAGTTTCCATATAACCAGGGAACCATTATATCAGATGGTATTCCTGGAAGTGAGCGTACTACTTAGCTCAGAAGGGCCATGGCGGGGTTTAGATTACCAAATCTTATGATGAGGTGTCTTTTCTGTGGACAAATATTGAGATCATTTCTCATAGAAATTGGACATTCCATAAAATCTAAGGGGTATGTATGACCACGAGCTTATATAGGATTACATGTCAGTAGATAATAATTTATAGAGGCATGAGTAATTTTCCACGTACTCCACGAATATGATATGAATAGTGCTTCAAGGCTCAGACCTCATATAAATGAGTGTTTAGGGACATATGAGTCATCAATATTCCTCTATGTATTTCTACATATGCTAAGACTCTAGATAGAACCATTGTGATTGGAATTCATTGGGCTGAGTAGACACATGCAGTGGATGTCGGTAGTGGGATAGAAAGTAGCCGACGTTAGTCTGAGATACATGAATGTGTGAGATGTTCTGATATGACATCCCAAGGTATGGGGTCTACAGCTCATGGATCATTGTTGGAGACCCGTCATAATAGGAAGAGGTAATTATTTTTTAAAGCTATTATGGGACATACCTCTAGAGATTTTCTATCCCATCATGACCAAAGTGTAATGGTGGATGCTCCATCGGGGAAGAGGAAGTGACAGGAATAGATGAATCTGCAGGGTGGAATACATGGTAGAGGATATAGGCAAGCATCATTAGGTTTTATACATTTAGACATGTTAAAAATACTACCCCATCATGGTCTACAACAAGCTCTGGGAGTTGGAGGATAGGGTAAGGGTGTAGCTGCATGTTTTCAAGGAGTATGACCTGATGGCTCAAACAATGATTCGATGTGTAGTTCGTTTCTTATACTACCTTTTTTTAATAGATATAGGTTCAAATCATTTTTATTGTCATGAATCATATTAAATACCTAGATTTTATGTTTAAATTGTTAACTAGATCCTTACGTCTTGATATACCTATAAGAGGAGACTTGGTAATCAAACTTATACCGACTGTTTGATCTAACCCTTGAGGTAAGGGTTTTGGTTGGAACCTCATGTTGGAAAGTTGAGGCCATATGATGTTATAATGGGTATGGAATGGTCATCCATAGATCATGCTCATATTGGCTATTTTAGTCCAAAGGATGCGGTATATCCAAAGCATTTGAATTGGGGATTCCTTGATTGGAAAAAATCAAAACCCATAAAGCACAGTACAAATACATAAATAAGAGGTTGAAACCAATCAACCTTGAGATGTACATCCATACCATTGTGGCAGATGATATTTTTAGTTTTTAGTTTCCTAAAGTATTGTAAGTGGGAAAGATCATCCTTTTAAATGTTGTTTCCAGGATTACATCACCATAGGAAGAATGGATTATGTATCATTCTACACACTGAGATGGAACCAATATCAACATCATTATATCGGATGTAATTCGTATAACTTCATGAGAATGGGTTGTAGGTGGGGGAATTTTAGAGGAAGGGCATAATAATACCCTATGTTTGAGGTTATGTGCGGATTACTAGAACATTAACCATGTGGTTGTAGAGAATGAGTAACCACTACAAAAGGGTTGATGGGCACATCCGTCGATTAAAAAGTGGTATCATCTTTTTGTGGATGGAATGGGTACCACATTATTTTCATTGATTGAGATAGGGATGATGTTTGGAGTTCATCTAGGACTAGTACTATGAAGTAAACGCTACTCTTGGCTAGGGAAACCTAGTTGCGGATGCTCTCAATAAGAGACCCAGTTCACAACTACATGATGATTCATCAAAAAAGTTTTCATTATCTCAAATATCATATTTGGATAGAGAGGAGATTGATTTTATTTAGTGGATTTCCCCCCCTATAATCTTATAGTGAGTTAGGGAGGCACAATATGGAGGTTCTGGCTGTGAGGCCTGATGTGCTTAGTTATCCTCTATATAGATACCTTATGGGTTTTCGATAGGTGGAGTGAGAATTATCATTTTAAAATGTAAAACAATAGTACCAGTGGTTTTCTGAGAGGATATTTTGAGGGATTCCATACCACCCCCTATTGGTACTCCCTAGAGTAGAAATGTTGTACTAGGATATCCAAAATTATTATTTGTGGCCAGCGATGAAGAAAGTAGCGGTCATGTTCATTTCTCAATACCATGTGGTTGATCATAGACCAAATCACCATGACATCCCATGTCCTAAGCATTTGATAGTAGAGTTCAGTATAGGTATTGGGATGCCTCTATGTTCAGGAGATAGTTTGACTTCATAGAGATTCATTTACGATAGTATCAGATAGTTATACACGCCTTACAAACTATTTTTTGAAGGGATTGTATGAGGTGTTTTGGACACACCTATTCTTGAGAACAACCTTTCACTGACAAAATGATGGTCAGATAGAATAGACCGTATAGACCATGTATTATATGATTCGTTCTTGCATCCTTGATTTTGTTTCTATTTTTGAGGAACAATTGTCGCTGGTGGATATTTCATACAACAACAGCTTTTAGTCCACAATTAGCCTAGCACCATTTGAGCCTTCTTACCGATGACCTTATAAATCACCTCTATGTTGGAAAGACCTAGTGGAGTCATTAATCATGGGTCCATAGTTGGTACAAGATTCCACTGAGAATGTGATGATGATCTATGAGAATATGATGACTACACATGAGCATATAGAAATCGTATGCCGATAAGAGACAAAAGCCACTAGATTTTATAGAGGGAGACCATGTTTTCCTTTGGGTCTCACCCCGACTGGGATTGGAGATAATGGGCTCGAGAAGCAAGTTATCTCTATGGTTAATCAAACCTTTCCAAATACTGAGTAGAGTTGGCAAGGTGGCATACAACCTAGCTCTTCCCACACAGATGCACCAAGCACGTGATGTTTTTCTCGTGTCTCAGTTGAGGACGTATATGCCTGATCAATCACACATCATTGACGGGGGTAAGCCAGAAATTGATGATGGGGTGAAATTTGCATAATTCCACGTGGTGATATAGGATCAACTGGATCGGGTCCTTCGGGTATGGTCGATTATTTTGGTTCACATTCGATGGCAGCACATGAATCTCTAGGAAAGCACATGGGAGTAGGAGGATAAGATTCATGCTCAGTACACCCATTTTTAGCATTGCTTTATATTTTAGTAATTGAATCCTAAAAAGTGCTAGTCATTTAATGTATTGGAAATTCAATGTAATTTTGTTTACATGGAATTATTTTGAGACCAAGAGTTGATACAACGATAGATTTTGAATCCTAGAGTTCACAGAATGATCCGCTGAAAAATTTTAAGCATTGGATTTAATGTGGGAGAACTTTTCCTAAAAAAGTGGATGATATCCTAAATGGGTTCCAAAATTAGAAATATGAGGGAATTATTGAATTCAGGATAGCAGATATACCCCAAGAAAGACTTAAGTTTAGATGGCGCATGCCACAAGAGAGAAAACTGAAAAATGGTATAACAAAAAATAAAATTATTTTATAAAATTATTTTATTTTTAAAATGTTTTTAAATCCTGAATAGTGATTTGGATTGAAAATTTAAGACAACTTTTGAGCTCTTGAGTGTATTATTTAATATGGAAGATGCTAATATTTGCCGACATGGGCCAACAGTGGAAGTCTGTTTTTGGTCATAAATGAAATAAACATGTAACAATAATTTTATAGTAAAATCCTTATAACTCCTAAAAAGTAACTCATATTGGAAATTTGAGATTATTGTTGAGCTCGTGAAAGCGTGTTCTCTTTAAGAGGAGCCTAACCTCAACTGGCATGTGTCAATTGTGAATGTAAATTTTTGAACTATTTGTTAAGGTTCAATTTAATTGACATGTGAGTAGGGTTTTCTAAATTATAAACCGATGCTCGGATAAAAATTATCATGGAACCGTTGATCTCATATTGGCGGGACTCACATAGAATGGACCTAACCTCGACCGAAGCGGGTTTAGACAAACAATTATTTTTTAGGAGTTTTAAATAAAAAGATAAAAACAAAATAAACATGTAATTTTTTTTGAAATTCCAATTCATTTCAGCTCAACAATTTTCCATCCAAGAGAAACCAAATAATATGTTTCATTAAAAGAAATAGTATAAAGACATCATTATATAAATTTTACAGAAATTCTTATTGACATTTCATCCTTTAATGGCCAATCTTAAAAGGCATGATTGATGGCACAATCCTGGTTCTACTCCGAATCTCTAGTGGGTTACAACGATGAACACCAACCGCCTTCGAATGGATTGTCACCAAAGATGATCGGCCAATGGCCATAAACAGAGGATCACAGAATGATGAACGTCATTGAAGAACGCCATCGAATCAAGGAATGCAGAACTCCAGTAGGAAAAATATGAGAGACAATGAATGCTGATGAATTCTAACAGATCGAGGATCGATGATGTTTTAGAGATTTATCCCTCATCAAGGATGGATCATCAATCTAGGTAGGGTATTAATTCTTCTATGTTTTCCCTATTCTTAGTCCAAATCAAAAAATAGAGATCTACCCACGAACTGGTTGATCTGTGGTTCATGTATTCTTTCAGGTTTGTTTTTACCATGGCGTTTTTTGCACCAAGATTGGTGATTATCTGATCGAACGTTGATCACAAGAATTACAATTTTCAAACTAGTAATGCAGAGGGCACATGGTGACAAAAACAATGCCCATCCAATTTGCTTTTGAATTCTTCATGGACGCATCCTTGAAATGGTGGAAATGTGGATCTGAGGTCGTGCTAGTTATAGAGGCAAACCGAGAGGCACGAGGGCATAAGGGGATTTGAAATCAGACCACTGGAGAGGACCTAGTGGCCCAGGGAAGGTGTTGATGGTGCAACAGAAGCCACAAGAAGGAGGCAGTTTCAACTGGGACCTCTTGCGAGATGAAGAATTCGGTCTACACAACCCGTGCTTGAGGAGGTGGCATTCCAAGTGCACTCCATTGATGAGGATGGTTGTGGACCATTAGCCGTAGTGGGTGGATGGATGTGGTTCCAGTGTGGTGCTACGTTCGAGGAATGACCCTCTCAATACAATCCTTCTGATGTCCGCAAGGGGCAGCATGATTAAAAGTCACACGCACCCCAAACAGACCAGGCTTCCTAAGTGGACCAGCTAAATGTTTTAACTCGAATGCTTTAGTGTACCTGGTGATGTGATATAGCAGGGCCACAAGTCAGACTGGGTTAGGAAAAGAGACCTCCCCACCAATATAGACCTGGATAGAAAAATCTGGGTCACTGGGTGACATAGTGGACTGGACCCATGTCCAACCTCGACCAGGTCCTATGAGGTCCAATGGGCTATGCAAATGGGCCAGATATATAGGGTCAGGTCATGCAGGACCCCATGTCGGATTGGTCGGGTCAGTCCAAACTAATTGGACAGGGTGTGGACACAACCAACCCTTATATAATAATCGAACATATCTCCCTCACTGTGCATCCTATTGATGCCACTTTAATGGTGTTAGGAACCATGTGATAGAGCGGTCCTTATGAAATACTCTAATTAAGATTTCATTAATGTTGACAAAATGAGGATTCAATACTCATCTACCCAGGGAGACTCTATGACTTAGCTATCAGTGAGACTGTGTGACTCATCTACCCAGTGAGACTCTGTGATTCAACTACCATGCAAGGCTTCATGACTCAGTTACCCAGCAAGACTTCATGAATAAACTATTAGTGGGTCTTTTTTACTCAACAACGTAGTGAGACTTTATTACAATGCTATAAGAAAGAAAAATTGAATTAGTAACCCTGAGAGACTCCGTGACTCAGTTATCAGTATGTCTCTCTGAATCAGCTACACAATGTGGCTTCATGACTCAGTTATTAGTGAGACATTGTGACTCTGCTACTGAATAGGTCAAGCTACCTTATCTATCATAAAAGACTCATCAAGGATGACTTAATTTGTAGTGATTGATTTTCAGTGTTCGCAATCACTGGTTTTCCTACCAAAACGTTAAGTTATACATGTGTCTAGATGTCCCTAGTGACAAATGAATTTCCAATCTTTTGTGATTTATTTTGACGATTTCGGTGATGCCCATGTTGCATTCAGGTTATTTATTGAGTATTTTGTTACTACCCATTACAGGCTTCATATGCTCATGTTTTTTTATTGTAGACGACCGCAATATGGAAGAGGAATCGGTGGCCAAGGACGAAGTGGTTCCCAGAGTGCTCAGGAAGGTGTGAAGTTCTTCTATGGATTTCGGTAGCTACTATATACTTACCCATAAGGTGGGTTTTCTAGGGGATAACTATCAGAGATTCCTAGTATTATCTAGTTTTCAGTTCTTCCTTTGTTGTTTTTGTTATCTGGCTCATTGGACATACAATTGGCACTTTTACTCAGTGGTTGTTTAGTGTCATGCATGTTTACTTTTATAGAATTTGTGTTTGGTAGCGTGTCCATGTGTACAATTACAAATAAAAAGGCCTCCCATTTGTAGGTTGATCCATTCAGTTCTAGTCACCAACCCCTGGCCTTTAAGAGGTCGACATGGGGTATGTCACAGCACCAGACTCCAGGGACTGGTCGTTACACTTGTAAAATTACGACCTATCTCAAACTAGAAATTTTTTAGCTAAAAAATAGGTTATATATAAATATGGTGATTATAATATGCATAACATGTTGGACCCCCCCCCCCCCCATACCCATTGTTAAAAATGATAATTGAAGCATTCTAATTCCAAAGAAAAAACACCTAGTGAGGCTTATCATACCCTATACAGTTTTACTATGTTCCCACCCCCACTAAGGAAATATCTAACTATGTATCACATACAATACATAATATAATGTAATTTAAATATAAATTATACCCCACTACTACTTCCACAATGATTTTCAACAATACACAATCCATGAATGTCCTAATCAACCTATAACCGAATGTAAATCATCCCAATGATATCTAGCCTAAATATCAAACATGAATCTTATGAATCAAAAAATTTGATAATCCAATATTATATATATATATATATATTGTAATTTTGTAGATTTTGGGATCCACTACACACTGTATAATTGAATTCAAACATTATGTATTATAACTCAAACCTTAAAAACCCATAAATAAGTAAGGTACCTTAAGACATTATAGCCTATACACAACACAACTATAATAGTATTTCAGGTACTATATCTGGATACCTGTGTGAAATTACCACTAGCCATTACATTTCATTAAACACGTATATGGGAAAACTAACCACATTGTCCAAAACAACTATATACAACTTATTGAAGAGTGCAAGATCAGAGGGGGTGGTAAAGTATTGGTTCTCTCCAACTGAGATGATAGGGAACGCACCTTCCCATTGTCAAATAGGTATCAGTTACCCAAACATACATGGTAAGGTTATCATATAAAATCACACAACATTTCTACTATAACATAATTCCAAACCACCCTATGGGTATAACCTAGTCCAAGCGTCAACTTCCATAATCCTCACTGAAACACTCGACTTCCACTACTAAAGATTAGATATCCGACAACCAGAAAATAATCAAAAAGTGATACAATAAATTATTCATTACATTAACCATTTATTCATTTTAATTAATTAATAAACCATTATTTAACATTATTTTATTATATTTCACTTACCATCAAAGGAAGGATCATACACTTCAGGCATAATCCACCCGAATCAAAAATTTCATAGATTAAAGTTACCATTTGTTTCTAAATAAAACCAACCTAGTGGTTAAAAAAATTATGAAACATTATTAATATTCCGTTACTATATGTAATCTATGAAAACATCCTATGCTGACATCATATAGTGTGATCAACCAACAACATATAGCATCATCAGGTTATGAATAATTGAATGGAGATAAACTAAAAAATATTCAATATGGATATTCAATAAATTTATCAAAAAATAATAAATTCTTTTCATCACAACAAAATTTCATCCCTGATTATACAGATTCCATCATGCAGGTTCCATTTATTACATTTTCATTCATATAAAAATGCATCCTAATATCAAAAGAATTAACAAGTACCAAAACCTATGTCCTCCCATCCAATATATCACCATCCATATAAGTGTCACATCACATCACAAATAGTATATCAAGATCACAAAAAATGAAAACAAATAAATAATACTCTACTGTATATTTATATCCTAAGAAAATGAATTAATAAAATAAACAATTGGTACACACGACACTACTATATTCGGTTCAAATTAATATTAATATTCCATATTTAATTAACTAATATTATTATCATAGGCTACATATATGGCTAACCTACCATGTTAGTGAAAAAAGGATATCATTTTTTACATTATCTCTTAAATAATATGTGATTCATCAAACTGTTAGAAGAAAACTTCTCAATTAAATTTCTTTATTCATCCCATCATTTAAAAAATTATAGTTTCAATTCATTTGTTAAATTCATTAAAATATGTTATAATTTTTTTTTTCAAATATATATTTATCATTTATTTTATTACTATAATATCATATGAAGTATAAGAGTCATTAAATTATCCTTATAAGAGCCTTATCCAGCAATATTAATTTCATATTTACAATATTTACCATTTTTCATCAATCATAATGCAAAAATAATCAAAACAAAACATGATAAGTCATAAAATAAACATATATTTTTTGATTTCTCATAAACCAAGAGGCAAACTATTATCATGGTTAATGAAATGTGATAATTAAAACCCAAAACTATTAGATTTCATTAATGTAAATATTATTTCATATAGTTAATTAAATTATCACCAATAGATAAAAAATCATATGAATTTTGATATCATATAATATAATGAGAAAAAATGAGTCCCCTACATAGAATTTAAGTTTCCAATCATTCTCCAAAAATATTATGTCAAGAATTAAAATGTGAAATACTAATGTTGACTCCATGTTGCATCCCCAATATTGACACACCTAGAAAATATCAACAAGTAGATATTAGATGATATAGGAAAATATAAAAGTGTCTATAATAATTATGGAACATCTAAATAATACAAAATCATGAGACAATTAGATCAGTGGTAACACATTTTATTAAACAGGAACATGTGGGATTTTCAGAACATGATTCATATATTAATTGTGATTAACATTACTCGCATTTGGTTGTTCCATTTAAAATAATAAATTAAATAAGAAAAAATGTTATAAATATACTCATTTATAAAATCACATAAAATAATAGAATATGGTGATAAAACTATTTTACATAAATAATGTCTTAAAAAAGAAAAACTAGAATATTTGGAATTACTGGAACAATGTATTTCAATATACTAACACCAATATAATACTACATTTGATATAGTATTCTACGTCAATCTTTGAAAACCAGATACTACCGAAAAATACTACCACTATACTAAGTGTTATAATTAGAAACTATATTGGCTACCCCAAGCTTCTATTGTATACTATAATAGCAATACTATGTCTACTATCATTAGAATATGTATTCTACCACCAAACTAAATATGTTAACCCTATAATATACCGCAAGTAGCTAAACCCACATGTTGAACATAAATTCCTTAGGAAATGAAACTAAAAATATCATATGACCCATTGAATTATATTATATACATATTAAACAACAATCAACCATGAGAATTAAAAAAACATAGAGAGAGGAGAAATATAATTTTCATCCAAACAACCACTATGTGGGATAACTCTTAAGAGTCTCTCCAACGATAATATCATAGGTTATTCCTTGATGTATGGATAATTCCAATTTCAATTTTAATGTTTGGTTTTTACCTAGTGTGAATACATAATTTGGTTAGAATATTTTCCTATTTTAATGGATCATGTTCACATAATTGATTCTTGGGTTTAAGGAAATGAATCTAGTCAGTATGGCTAATAGAAAATGCACCACAATGGACGAACTATTTGAGATAACTGTGTGGGGTGTCCCAATCCTCTATATAAGGTCACACGCTACTATAAAAAAAGTAGTTTTTATTAGATCTAAAATGGATGATTGGTTCCCAATTTATCTAACCATGGGCCATTAAAACACCTTATGTCTTATGTCCATTTCTCTTTTCCTTCAGTGGATATATCCCCTTTTATTTTGAGATATCTATAAATGGTATCTTAGTATTTGATCCTATTTCCCCACGAAACATATAATTTGAGATATGTTTTCCTCATTGGATCTATATTAGTGAGTTTGACATTATTAAAATGTATATTTATTTTTTATTCATATTGAAGGATTCATTATAGTTAAAGCTAATATGCCATATTTTTAGGGTATTCATCAAATCGTCTATTTTCATTCAATACTAGTGGAGTCAAGAGCTAATACTAAATGAGTATTCTATCATGAACATGGGATATGTGCTCTATAACATTTCCCATTTTTTCTAATTGTTTTATATCTATTTTATGTGTCTCTTTACAAACATATTTTATTGCCTCTATAATTAATTGATTTCCACGATGAAATTATTTTAACTATCACACATTTAACACATAGACCCATATGATGGTTAGAGGTACTCAACCTGAACCAGGACCACCCATGAAGTGTGTTTATGTGTCTTCCCTATGATATTCCACTTTCTTTGGTGTGTTTCAACATACCATATTTGTGAGAGATATAATGAATTGAATGAGATATTAAGATAAGTTCTATATCTCATAGTCTATGTCATTAAATATATTAATGTGGATTAATTTATTAATAGAGAAAATGTATAATTAGTTGGATGTAATCCAAGAATGGTTATGATTATGTAATATGTAAAACAATTAATTTAATAGTAAATGAACAACAATTGATTTTATTTTTTGTGAATATATTGAATTATATTAACATTATTACTCCATGTATCCAATATTATATTTAATTCCATATAAATTTATACGACATGAATTTAATATTATATGGAGTTACAGGTTAATTTATACTCTATGGATTCTATATTTTATTGGATTCCATGGTCATCCCGACTCAATGATTCTAGATTACATGTGTTGACATGGAAATTAATACATTTGTGTACTTCAATTAATTGTGAACCAAGATTACAAACCACAATCTATTTAGGATTCCTTGGACATTACTACTCCTTGGATCTATCCCATAAGGATAGACAATAGATTATATAGCATATGTAGGAAGGAATTCATTAACAAGATTTGTAGTTTTCCTCTTCTTATGGATTATTTTTATTGTGATCCTTGATATGAATGATAACATCACACATACATATATGAGAATTTATTATTCGTTTAAATTATTAATATTTTTAGAACTCTAATTATACAATATAAAATGACTGTACATTATATTGACACAAATGGAGGTGGCCTACAGAGTGTTATCCCACAACATGATCAAATCATCAATATGTACCTAGATAGAATTCATTTATGTAGGTAGGAATTGGTTAAATCATTTGTTTTTTGATTCGTGATTGATAATGACATGTACAAGGGGAACTGGACCATGCTATGTTCATTTTTCTATCTAGAGATGGTTCATTTTTTATTTTTTTACAATTTATATTTGTATTGGGTTGGATATACACTACCATGTATTGAGTACCATTTTATGTAGAGTCCTGGAATACTCATTTGGAATATGATAACACCTTGGGATTGTTTTATAATTTCTTTTATAATATTGATATTTATCTACTATTATAATATTACTTTATATGCTCCATGTATTGAATATTGGGATTACAACATATTTCTACACTTAGATAAAGAAGGTATAGTTTGAAAAATATACCACACTAGAGCCTCCCTGCTAGTTGGTATCCTCTTCCATATATGGAGGCATGCTTCAGTCCATCTGACCAACAGAAACGTGAACCATTTAGGGGCACCTTTGTCAATATTTTATAAAGAGGTATTGGATTATTTTCTTTTATTTCCTTACTATTTTGAGATAATAGCGATTTTATTTTTATTGAGTTTGAATCTGGTAATGAGTTAGTCCAGAGAGTAGCTAACAAAACTACAAGAAAACCACAGATTTCCTTGAATGACGAATTTCTATTCAAAATGTTTTCTATTATAGTTAATTAATTAAACATTTGGTTGAGTTATATGATATGTGATTTTATTATTTATATTAATAAAAAATCATTTTATTCTTGTCATGATTGGAGATGATGTAATGATTATGCATCATTACAGAAACCATACAATATTAACAATCTATATATAATCTAGTCCATATAAGGTTCATTTCTTTAATACATATCATTTATATTGTTCTATTTGTTTTATTTAATTATAATCAAAATAAATTTCATGAAGTAAATTGAGAAAAAAATTTACATAAATTGCATACGACATACTAAACAGTGTTATACTATAGAGGAATCAACAGAAAACCTATGTTGTCAATAATTGTATGATGGGTTATGAACCATTACTTACATGGGGAATAATAATTTATGATTTGGATAAAATGAATATAAATCATTTCCTCATAAGATTTATGGATATATATAAATTCGAAGTGGTGAACCACATGGTTTAACAATTTAATGAGAATTTTAATGTAAACATGAACCTAGATGAATATAATGTTTTGAAAGGGGAAGTTCACTATTAAATTGATTTTCCAATTTCAGTAGAAATTCCATATACCTATACCATCTGATGAACCATATATCATAGCCCATACCCAACCATTGGAGTGGGAAATTGTTTATAACTCATGTGTTCATTATTATCTTTCCTTTTACCCAGTCATGGAATGAATAGCAGGCATTGCAGTGTGCCTTATTCATAGGAAAGAAAGTATGCATCCAATATATATCTTATATCTTCTATTATTGAATCTTTTATAGGGAATATTCATTGAATTTTTTGATATATACCATGAGAACATCCTCTCTTCGTTTTACAAGAGGGTAGAAAAATTCATTCTTTATAGGTTGTAGTCTCTAAGACACTTGTTGGTCCTCTAGTAGTGGAACCTTCTACAACACATGTTGGTCCTTAAAAGGGTGTTGATACTAGTTCTTATATAGTTTCCTTTAATTTATATGGAACATTCATAGAGCCCTGCAGTCTTCCCAGACTATGGAAGAGATGGTGTGTGTCTTCCAGCAGTACCATCCATCTTTTTTTAGGGGATGGTGGGTCAATAGCTTCTGAGTTTCATCTTGATATTTTTATATAGATGTCAGATTATTTGTGAACAACTCAATAAAGTATAGTAAATATTACAATTTATATGCTTCTAGGAGTCACTATGTGTGGGAGAGATGTTCTTCAACAAGATGATATGCTTCGAGATAGTGTTTGTAGTGATTTCCATGCCAACATCCATGATTACATCATTCATAAGAAATTACATATTGAATGGGATATTGAGTTTGTGTGTTTTGAGTAGGGATCTATGAACATTATGATGTATTCCTCCCATAATATATAGATATATATTTTTTATCCTACCAATATTATTCAAAATATAGTTATAGAAATATAAATTGAGCACCAACTCAATAATGTAGTTCAATCATAGGTGAACATGATTCAGTTGACTATTATAATTATGGTAGTTAATAAGGGTCAAATTAATGGGAATATCCTGATGGATGTAGGGGACCCATGGGGGGACTAGTAGAATCTCAATAAAGTAGTTCATTGTTATCATGAAAGAAGTGACATTTTGATGACTCTCATGATGGTAATACCATCTTGAGTGTGAGGAAGTTGATAAGTGGATAGTGTAGAGGTGGCTGATAATGACTCCATTTTAATGAGCTTGATTCATAGCTAAAAACCATGATGGGATCAATAATACTACAGGTCATTCTGTATGAGAAGGTTCTCATGTCTAGGCGATATGTACACTAGATTCACCTCAACATCCTAGTGGTCTTTTGGGGATGGTATGCTATTTATCATGAACTATATGTTCAGGAATGATATGTTTAGTATAGACCAAAAATTGTGGGTTGTGTGATGACACATCAATAGTCATAATTATTTTCTTAGTATAATTTATTGTAGTGACTTCTTTTTTGATAATGTTTCTTATCATATCATTATATGTGTGTCTGTTTTGAGGTTCCATGGGATTTATGTTTAGTTTTTTATTGAGTTATGATACCTGATACTCCATTAGGTATAAGATCAGAGGATGTACATTCATTGATTGAGTTCCCCTTGAGGTATGTGTATGACACTTCATATATGACCTCATTATCCTCAATGAGATATGATATAATTTCGTAATTGTGATATACTGGCTGGTTACCAGTCATGTGATTGTCTATTTCTATCAATATAATGTGTCATTCATATCACTATAGGGTGTGTTTTTCTTTCAAAAGGGAGAATTAGTTGTCTAGGTGAATATATTTGGGCTTTATAATCAATGTATTTATAGGATGATATCCCAAATATCTAGTTTATGTTATAATGATCATAGATTTAATCAAGAATATATATCTCTTTTGGTTGATCATGTAATGGAATTTTCTTAGATTAAAGTTTTGGACTAACTCCTAACAGAGAGGTTGAGTCATCAATCAAGCTTGTGATAGGAGGTATACAGGTATCCATTACTCATTATCGGATGGCTAATATGACGTTACAATACCTCAAGATGTTGCATTTGAACTTGGAAGAAAATGGTTTTATCAGAACCAATACTTCTATGTGGGGGTCACTGATACTTTTCACAAATACTGTTGAAGGAAACCTCCGGCGATACGTTGATTAATCTAAATTTTACTTATTTATAGTTAATAAATAGTATCCTTTCCCACAAATATAAAATCTTTTCAACTTGATTGGTAGTGATTGAGTTTTTTTGAAAAAATAATTGAAGGTTAGGTTATCATCATGTAAATGTTTGACCATTAGACAAACCATGTACATATTCTTTTGTCAGTTAATGTCTTTTTTAGTATATTATTATGGATTTTGGACTCGTTAATTCGCTACTTTTTTTCGTGGTACTGATTATCAATGTTTTCCATCCACATGAATACTCAATTTTTTGTTATAATCATTGGTGTTATCTTAGTGTATTCACACACGTGACAAAACCACAACCAAAATCATGAGATCTTATTCGACAGACTAAGAAAAATTGTGTTATATGAAAATATAACTATGCATCCCTTTTGGATGGATAAGATTCCCATCCTAGGCAACAATATAGCATAGACATGAGTATCATTTGACCAAGAGATGGTGATAATAATAGTTTTATTGTATAATACTAAGTAAATATTTTACATAATGAATTTATTAGAGATATATCGATATTATTGGCACTTCATACAATAATTATCATGATAAAATAACCTCTTATGTTATTAAATAAGAAGGGTGTGATGTTTATATGGTAATATAACTATGAAATATTCTTTCAGGAGAAGAAATTGAGACTGACATCAACGTATATCCTTAATCTATTATAGACTGGAAGAATATATATTGTAATTTTTTGATGCATCATGTATCTATCAGGGAGTTGATATGATGATGTAGAAGAAATTCATGGTGTATGGGTATAACTAGATTATTCCACATGATAAGACATACCCAATAGTAAATCGCAAGTCAGGTGATATTTTAAATGACTCGCATTCTTGGAGGGATTTATTAATGGGAGAGTGTTTTTTTGTGTACATTGACTAAAAAATCCTCAACTAAAAATTTATACAAAGTGATGTAAATATTATGAAACTAATATGGGTTGAATAAGTATATTATATGGAATTCCTTCATTCATATATTCCTGTAAAGGTAGATGTTTTGGATGATGCACTGAGTTGGTGTAATAATATACATGCTCTTTGGGAGGCCAATAGTGAGCGTCTGCATATGTACATGTTCTCTAAGATGAACTAGGATGTGAATGACAGTCTCAAACAAACATTTCTCTATTCCATAAATGTTTCTTCCACTCTTCTTAATTGGTTTTGGAGGATATTTATGTCATATTCTGAGAGATTATTCATACATTATAGTGTGGCTGATGAGGAACTACCTCTAAGATAGACTATTGTTAAGTATGAAATTGTATCCATATATAGTTTCATTTGGGTTCTAATAAACATTGGTGAGAAGAATATGTGAGATTTTAATGCCCTAGATTTAGTAATATATCCATGAATTTCCACTATGTATTGTTATTCACCCAACAATTATTAGTGGTTGAGTATGAAAGAGGAGGTATCTGTTTTTTCATAAGGAGTTTCACATGTCATTAGTTGAAGGATGAATACCATCATCCGGTGGGTAGTTTTTAGTAGTTACACATTCCAGAGTGTAAATTCGAAAATATTGAAATGGATTTTATTACTAACATGATGAGGTCACATAGATGTAGTGATTCCTTAGGGTTATTTTTGTAATTTCTAATGATTTTTTCCAATTTTGGTTCATCTCGGGACAACATTTCAGAATATGAGTTGGGCACATTATATCCATGAGATTGTGTTCATTCACAGGGTTCCTCTTAAAGTTTAATCATATTTGGATTCCCGATTTACATCTCAGTTTTGGAATGGCTTAGATATGTTGTTTTTTAAATAAGATTATAGAGCATAGAATACCACCCATATACAGATGTATTGTCATAGAACAAAATACATGTTCTAATAAGAATTACAGGAGTATAAATATGTGATTTTTGTGGTTCTTTGGAGTGGAATATACAACAATTAGAGTTCTCCTACAATGATAGATATTAGGTAACAACATTGATTGATCCATAGGAGGAATTTTATAGTAGGTCATGGAGCTCACCTATTTGATGGTTAGTGGTAAGAGAGAACGTGTTGCATGGACCATGTATCATGCAGGAGTATTCATTGAGGGTCCAGTTGATAAAGAAGTAGATGGCTAATGCAATGTCTATATATAAATACTAAGCTAATCTTCATTGATGACTTATTTAGTTTGAGGTTGGGGATCAGGTTTTTTTATGTATCACATGAATGATAAGTAATATGATGATTTAGAGATAGCAAAATAATTTAGAAAAATATTCTTGGTCATTTAATATTTTTGATATAGTTTGGATGGTACCTTATTATAGGCTGTAACCTCTTAGGTATTGATCCATACATAAAGTATACCATGTATCTTAGCTAAATAATATTCTCTTAGACCCATATCATACTCTTAAACCATATGAGATTTATTATAGGTCAATGTTACTTTTGTGGATCATTAAAATATACAACATTTATCGAGTTACATAATTGTTCTTCGAGGACGTTATGTTTCTCAAGTATGAGTTCTATGGTAGCTTAGTCATATACAATATAATACATGGGAGAGGATAATAGTTATATGCTCCAAGAAGAAAAACTTATTCTCTGATGATTTATTTCCACAATTATAAGTGATATTGGAGGATGAAATTATTTTAGGGTTTATATTGAAAGATCATAGTTTTTTTCTAGTTGTATAGATCTTTTATATTTTAGTTTAAAATGATCGTTTTACATAATGGGATTTCCTAATGTTGTAACCTGTTTTTTGACTGTTTCTATGTATTGTTTAGAGCATGGTGTCTTTATTTTATATAAATGGAATCTGGACAGCAATGTTAGAATAAATTGATCTTCCTAGGACAAATAGTTTGAAGATATTATGTGGAGTTGTCTAGGGATCTATGAAGGGATGTATGGTTTGATGAAACCATGCCTCTTGGGTTTCATATTGGTTTAACCGCATATAGTTTCTTATAGAAAAAGTAATTCACATTTTTTGAATGGTTTGTATATATTTGCAACACAACTATGTGAGGGGATTCTTGGATAGATAAGGTTTCACTGTTAGTTCATAGTTAGGACAAATGAGTAATCCATCCAAAATGCATGGTGTATTTTTGTCAAATGACTATTTGGAAAATATTTGTAATTATAACTTATATCTCTTTAAATTATCTTCTAGTAGACATATCCCCAACTATTTTTTGATTTTATTCATGCCTAATATAATATTGTATCTTATTTCCCCATAGAATTTCTGATTCAATATTCGTTATATCATTGGATCCGTACTTATGAGTTCTGAATCCCTCTTATACCTTTATTCATTTTCCTTCAAATTGAAATTTTTGTTTTAATGATAGCTAATATGACCTATATATAGTGTATTCATTAGTTATTCTCAATTTGAAAATCTGGGCCATGTAAAGAGTATATAAATGATGAGTTTTATTCCATAATCATTACATTAGTGGACTATACATATTGATGCAATGTCTAGTTTTTAATAACTACTTTTCATTTTCCACATGCTTGACTCTCTGATGTTTATTATATAATTAATATAATTCCTTTTATAAATCAGTATAACTATGATATTATTCCTACATTGTACCATGTTATGGTTATTGGCTTTCAACCTGAACCGATCCCACATGTGTGGTGTTTTTATGTATCTGCCCTATCATATAAAACCTTGTTGGATATGTGTCGTCTCACTGTATTATTGGGAGAATAAATGAATCTCGAGTGATATTCAGAGAAGCTTTATGAATCCATGTCCATGTGATTACATGATATTAAAATCGAAAAATAGTTTAATTAGAAACATATAGAATAATTTGGATAAACTCGTGAATTTTTTATCATTTGGTAATGAGATAAATTGTAAAGGGGATAGATAATGAATTTCCTTTGTTATTCCTTATCTAGACAATCTAAATTTTATAGACATATAAACCATAGAATAGTAATTAAATTTAATTCTATAAAAAAATATTACTACATTGATTCATATTTATATTGAATGTCATTGGAATTTTTACTCTATGGATTCACGATTATATTGGATGCTATGGATATTTATACTCGATAGATCAAAATTACATTTAATGCCTTGGACATTACTATTCTTTGGATTTGACCAATGGGTATAAGAGTCGATTACATGAAATATTCCATTAAGGGAGATGTGGATATTACTAAAACATGGATATGTATAATGAAGTATGGCAATTCATTATTCATCATATACCATAGTATTTGTTTTATCATCATTTACAATTATCTCATTCTTATAGATTCTTTTTTTAATGAGCCATGGTAGTATGGAAAGTATCACACTTAAATTTAATTAACCTAATTATTCATTTATATTACTATAATTTTTAGATCACTTCTAGTATCATATACAAAAAATGTATTAGCCATAGACACCATTGGTGGTGGCCTATGGAGGGTTATCTCACACACTGTTTGGGCCACCGTTGGGAACCTGAATAGACTTCATGTAAAAAACGAGTTATTCACTAAGGTATGGATCTTTTATATTTCGTTATAACTTATTACCATGGACCTAATTTTTATGAATAAATATTTAGTGATGATTTGAGGGTGTTTGAGGCTTGTTCAGAGCCTAAAACCTAGATTTTTGGAAAAACATGCTTGGCCCGCTCTATATAGTAAATCATGTAGGAATGATGCACAGTTACAGAAAACCATGTGGGTGGCATGTTTTCGGGCAAATACTTACTAAATAGTTTATTCATATTAACCCTAAATATGTTATTTCCCCTCTTCCCAGGGTACATTATCATGGTTTGTGCATGCTTTTTCAAACTATGAGGACAAAACGAGAACATGCTATTTTTTGGAAAAAATGAATGTTTTCCCTTAAGGTTCTAATTATTCCTCTACCAACCTCCTAATACAAATTATGACAATATTAACCGATTTTTAATTAATTTTAGAGGTAATGGAATTATTAATGTCTGAATTGAATGATATCCTTCATTCATGATCTGATTGAACTGTCATTGATCACGTTGGATTCACAATGGGAAGTACTCATGTCCTTTTTAGCTGTTCATCTCCCCCATTACCTAGATAGTTATTAAAGGGTGATTGTTTCCCCCTTTTCCTCAAATCTACTCCATTTTAAGATGAATAAATGGAATATATAATAGGATAAGATCTGAAGGACACTACATCTATTGTATATAACTCATCCCACATGTTCGTTGATTTTGGAATTGTCGTGTGGGGGCCATCGATTTTCTATTTTTCTATTTATGGAAATTATATTCAATGATTATAATCATTAGAAAAATATGGTTATGATATTTGTAAATTTGTGAATAGTTGTATGTGGTTACACCCATATATCCATACATCCCATGTAGGGTGTTTTTCCATAATTATCATTTTAGTTTTTTGACCTGTTTGATTCAGCGTTTGGGTAATCCATGGAATCACCTTTCTAAGTGTATGATCTCTATATTTAGTGGTTTTATTAATATTTTGATGTTAATTATGTCGTGTACCATGTATTCCCACCACATGAGCCATCGATGGATATTTATTCATTTGAAAATTAAATGGGATATTGAAATTGGATTGAATAGTATTTATATGACTTGTCCTTATTAAATATAATTAAATAATATGTGTCATGACCATAACACACAATTAAATGATGATGGATTGTGCTCGAGTGAGCCATAATTACTGAATATTCCTAGAATTTATTTAATAATTTTGTAATGCTACCTGGAACTATCAAACTAATGAAAGGCAAGGCTTAAACCAAATGAAATCATTGATTAATTATGAATTCATTAAGTAGTTTCATTCTCAATTAGCCTTACCACAATAATGAAATTTAATTCATTTATCCATATTAGTTTTATATTTCATCATTATATAAATATGAGTGGCGTAAATCAATATTACCTTAGATTCCCAATGGAATGAATTGACCACTTGAGGTCCCCATTCTGAATTCCAGGATACATCTTTATTGGGTTGAGACGCACCTACAACAAGATCATTGTCTATCTTTTGATGTCTGATATGAAAATGTATGATCTATCTTTTATTACTACAAGATTCCATGGATACATGCCTTGAATCCATAATTTAAAAGTAGGTGACATATTTAAAGCCCATTGGGACCAATCATTCATTTTCCATAATATACCATGGATGAACTCCTTGGACTCGGTAGATGTATCATTGCAGAATGCCTTTAACTACGCTCCTTGGATAACACTCATACCCTTATCTAGGATACAGTTATTGTTCAGTTAGAGACCCTTGAGGAATAAATTTCAATGGTTATTATGTAATAACTGCACTATTAATCATTAATATAACTTTTATTTTTACGTCATGGAACAATTGTTATTACAAACAAGAAATTTATTTAGTAAATAGTAATAATTAGATAATGATTCGGTTAAAGTTTCATACACTAGTTGAGATATGAATTAGTTACATTGGTATTTGGTTACATTGTACTGTTTACTTTATATATATGCATGATTTCAAAGGTTTTTATTCCATTACATAGGCTATATTTTATAAACATCAATGGTGGTGGCCCACTGAGATTTATCTCACACAATCTCTGGGAACTATTTGGTACCTGAAGTAGATTACAAGAATGCAAGTGTTGGCAATGGGATGTGTACAGATTCAAATAGTTTCACGTTATCTAGGATGCATTTGGATATAAAATGACCAAGACAGAGCTTTGAATTCTTAGTATTGTCTGTGATTTCATTTATATGTTTTTTGGAACATGTTTTAAATGGTTCCTTGTATCCATGTTTTCCATTTTTAAAGATATATGGCATAACAAAATTATATGTTGAATGTTTGTCTAGTTATTTCAGTTATTGTTCCTATTTTCCATATTTATGATGCGACTTCTATGATAATAAATGGGAATCATTAAGAACCATAATAGATATAAATAAACTAGTGAAAATTCTTCTCAAAAACAAAACCCAATATTGATCATCCTCATAAAAATCATCAGGATAGTCACTAAAAACACCTAGGTATCTACATAACTCTACATTAAGTTACCCCATATGGGATTTCTCCACAATCTATATTAATAATGTGAATATACTATCTCATGGAAGAGGAATACCTACCTCCAACCCCCCAATATCAGGATACATCACTTTGGGATCTTCTATTTATCTTTATGGGAATATCTAGATAAACACACAACATTGTAATGTAAAATCCTGCTTAGTGCATCAGACACATCATTAACCTTACCTAGTGTATATGAAATATTGAAATTGTAATCCTATATGATTTAAAGAACCACTGGTAATAAAATTTCATGTGATAATGGGAGAAGCCACACCTCAGGATATTGTAATACTTAATGAACAGATTACTCTCACTGATGATACAATTAAATGAAAAATTCAAGGCAAAGATACTTTCTTCAAAATTGAGATCATAAATGTCACAGTTATACATATCGGTGCAGTACAAAAAATTAACCTAAGAAAAAATGTTCACTAATACATAATATTATGTACTAACTAAGATGTGATGTTTTAAAAAAAACCATAAAACAAACTTCAACATCATTAAAACTAAGGAAATGAGTGATGATCAATTTATACATCAGGTATGAAAAAGTAATATTACACTAATCATTCCATAAGAATGAATTACCCCAATTGGTAAATTATATCAGCTGAGATTAATAAATGGAGAAGTACACTTTGAACATATTTTAATGTCTAACATTACCATGGAAGCTCCTCACCTCACCAATAGTCATGATGGATTCCAAAGATTCAATTTCCTCTATCATAAAATTATACACAAATTATACTTTCGAAGACATGAAATTCCACAATAAAGAATCCTCTTAGGCCCATAATTAACACATTGATAAATTCAAAAATAGATTTTAATAATTGAGATCATATAAGACTCCATGAGCATGCTCTGAATTCATTTCATCATATGTAGATAATACAAGGTTGTCATTGATTAAAACCACCATGAATGGAACCATGGATTAACTGAATACATTGTTTATTTATCCCATGAAAATAGGTAGAGTCATCTTAAAACTTGATGAAATCACAATGAACTCAAAATTTTGTATGATGCATACCCCTTACTTAATGGATGCTCTTGTAAGATGTTAACTATGAAACCTATCCCAGAACTCTAAATTGTAAATAATTATAGTGAATTCCCTCCAATGAAGACATAGTTTTTGAATGAACAATTTAAAAAACCACATATTTGGTTATCATCTTATAATTATATTTAAATATGAATATTTTTAGTTGAATATAGATCCATATATGTAATTATTCGTTTAATTAACACACTTAAGACTCCACATTTGTGAATGATATAGAGAATAAATAAATTTGATCATAAAATGGATCACAATATAAAATTCACTAGAACTACCGTAATGAAGGGTATGCTGACCATCGTGAAAGGAAACCTTCCTCATTGAGTAAATAAACTCATCTTATAACTGATCCCTATTATTCTTCCATGGTACATACGACTCCTTATGATCCCCAATAAACCCATTCCTCCCAAACCTCACTATTATATGGTGTATTTACAAAAGATAATGCAACCAAATTCTCATTATGAGATTGGATTGAAATATTTTCTTTCTTAGCTTCCACTATCCATTATTCTATTATAATGTCAGAATCATATCCCTTATACTTCTATTGACTACAAAAATGGAACTCTCGGATTTTACACCTCTATGTTTCAATGTTTCTTACCACTATTGTACATCGACTTATTTCCATATCCTTCTTAACATATTTATTGTCAACATGAAAATGACTTCCACCAAGATCCATAGTAATTGACCAAAATTTAGATAGAACTCATGAAAATTTTATATGGAATAAATATGATTAATTAATTAATTAATATCAATTGATTTTGTTTATGTTCATCCAAATCCCAAGGTATACCAATTAAAATACATTCAAAAGGATGGTTAATTCATGATCCTTTCTTAGGTAACATCCCATAATCTAGAATCACATTTCATAGTAGTATAAATAAATAGAATATTCAATCTGTTAGAGAAAATTGGGAACAAAATAAACATTTCATGGTTCATCTCCATTGTATACATTTTACAGATAACGAAAATGGCCTTGTTTATCTACCAACTAATACATTATCACATGACCCTAATTACGAAATATATAATATACCTCAACTTGAATATTTTATTCCACTATTTCACTATCAGTCCTCCGAAACAGTAAATCATCACCGACAGAAGTTATATAAGGGAGATGGTGACTTCATGAATACTTCCTCTAATAGGCTATGGGTTAGTTACTATTGTCGTGGGTATAATAAATAAATATACGGTTTTAATAATCCTACAAATAAAATGAAAAATATTATTATAATATAGATACATGAATCAACTAATAATCATATACATATATAATTTATGTTACATTTATATACATTTAATGTAATATAGAACTTACCAGACATACGATGGATACACTAAACACCAAATGTTTTTCTCAAAAGTGACCATAGATCCCAAACTGTTCCTCCAAATTAAGTGTTATTCATATCTAGACTGATCTCCAACATTCTTTTACTGACCTTAAAATGTTTACAAATATTTAGGGATAAAATTATTGGTATACTATGTATAATCCTCCATATATACTATTCTTTAGAAGATATGGAAAGCATTATAATTCTCTATGAACTAAAAGTAATGATAACTCATCTCTAAAATAGGCATACTAATTTTAAATTCTCACCATGTATTCCTCTCATGTTGTGTTAAATACAAGATATAATATCAAATAATATCAACCCCAATGGAACCCCAGTATAAATTCCCCACCATTTTCTTCTATTACCCAACATCATACCTCCAGATACATCTATCACAAACATTACTCCATCATATAGTAACCTAGGATAAGTATCACCTCATACATCTCATTTAATATAATATCTCGTCATCCAATACCAAATATCCATATAGTAGACAATTATTTTCTGAAAACCACCATAACTTATATGACAGGTATCAAACATTTGGTATTAAAACTCATGAAATCAAAATCCAAATAATAAGTAATGTATCACAATACATCATAAACTATTCATGTTACACATATAATATTTTATTGGATACTATATCTAAAGATATATTTGTGTGAAATAAATATAATTCATTTCACCCCTCAACAAACATATATGGAAAAACTATCCACTGTTTATAATAGAACATAATACTTTCTAATAGAATGAAACTTGAACACAAGTAGTAGCAATGAATCTATATGTGCAAACATATATATTGGGGAACACCCCCTTCCATAGTACATTGGGTGTTAGTTGTAATAACCAATTGGCATGGGGTAGCATATGGAATTTCATACCATACTAGACATAATATATCATATAAAAACACAATGGACACAAGCTATTCCTAGGCACAACATCATCTATCATGACTTATACACTCAGTTTTCGCATTTATGGACTAGATATCCTATAAAAAAATTTTAAAGGGTACATACTAAATAATTATTTTAAATAAAAATTTCACTTTATGGAATTAAAATTCATTAACCATTAAATAATTGTATTAAATTATATTTCATTTACCATCAATGTCATGTGCATTACCTATATTTACCTCCAAGCAGATGCCATGGTTTCTCTAGATTAATTACAATATTTTACTTTCTACCAACAAATAACTCCTTGGGTTAAAAAATAATAAATAAAATTATTAATTTTTTATAAATCATTGTATTTATTTAAATCATCCTAAGCTACCATTAATGATATAGAAACGGTAGTGAACATATTGAATTCCTAAAATGAGGATAAAGGAAATAATATTGACAAGAAAACTCACTATCTTAATTTTCAATTGATTAAATAGTAAATCATCATGTAGATCCCCAAGATTGATGTTCATGGATAGTAAATTTCTTTTTAGGAATACTTAATAAATTAACCAAACATATTCTAAAATATTGTGTTAGTTTAGTGCCTTTGGAAACACAGAACACTATCTTTGAATCATGGTGAAATATCTTCAACATCTCCCATAAAGATCATCCCCTTTTTTCCTACTTAAAAGATATCTTTATATACTAGTGAAAAGAATCATAAAAAAGATGATCTCAAATGCTTAGTAAAGGTAAAAATGGTCAAAATAAAACATCCCATAATCTATTGAATGTAAAATCATGAACATAATATTTAAACTCAAAAATCCTGAGACTAAAAATAAATATTGGTGGTACAAAAGGCATAGATCATAATAGAACATTAACCATGATATAATAGCATTAGAATAAAACATGGAATTGTGGATAAATAATAAGAACATAATAATACTTCCATAGTAGCCAAGGCATTGTAGTCAAGACCATCATAGTTGAGAAAGTCTGTTACTGAACCAGGTTTACTTACCGTTCAAACCATGTATTACTGAACCGGATTTACATTCCATTCTAGACATGTAAATAACATGAGATATAAATATTTTCCTAATACATTAGAGGTAGATATAGGTCCCACCAATCTCTGAATGAAATAATTCTTAAATGTTCCACAAAACATAAATCATTCATCAAAGAATAACCAACGAAATAAAATGGGTTTCTATAATATCATTCCACTATAACACAATCCATATAAAATATAATTCATTCATTAAAATTGAATCAAATGATAGTATAAATATTGATAGAAACATAACCTTATTAAAAATAACCATCTTATATGGATAATAATTTTGATAAAACACTAGAACATAGTTCTTGAGGAAAATATCCATTATTCTTCAAAATTGATTTTTTTTCGAAATGAATATCAATTTTAAAGGAAAGGAATTTAGTTGAAAATAAACTTGAAATAATGTAGAGGATAATTCTTGTAAATAAGGCATTGTAAATCCATAAAAATTAATTAATGATGTATAAGTTAAACTAAAACATTCTCCTCGTACTTTTGCAGGAATAGTCAGGAATGTACCTTGTATGGTAAACAGAAGAAAGATTCCTTCCATAAAATGTATTGAATGTAAAAAATTGGTAAAATGAAATTAAAAAAAACATGGAAGAATAATATTAACTTTATGAAATAATTTTTAAAAAACATGTCCATGGATGATAAATATAACCCCAGTAAATACTTACATATAATCAAATTCAGATAAAAATGTGGTTTTAAAATTTTTCCTTCCCTTAGGAATGACTTCTTCCATATGTGTTCCAAAATCCAGAAAGGTGGGATTAAAAAATTACTAAGATGTTAAAGAACAATAATAATATTTATGAAATCATATATCATTCACATATGACAATATATTACTCATTCATTTGACAATTCCACGTTATAGCTTCATTTTGTGTAATAATCATTTAATTTATCTTATAGGTTTGGACTTGGTGTTCTTGATATTATTACTTACGTAATGATTTACATACTTCCAGAATGTAAATAATGATTTATATAAACTATATATTCTATATATATATATATAAGTTAGATAAATGAAATGGAATATACCATTTTTGGAGACGGTAGGCCGTACAAACGCATGAACAATATTTTGGTTTCCTTCCTAAATTGAATGGAATTATGTAAATGATATATATATATATATATATATATTTTGTTTAATTATTATGTCATATATTACATTATTATTTATTATATATACATTATAATAATTTTTGAATGGTTAATGTTGAGAATGAATCTCATCGCGTCATTGAGACTATAAGTCGTACATACACAAGAGCGAAGATATCATTCCCATAATTGATTAATAAAATTGAATTGGATGTTGTATAATATCATAAAATAGGTATCATTTTAGAATAAAAATATTATTTATTTATTTTTTTCTACCAGTATTCCCATTCAAGTAAGATGGTTGTGAAAAATTGATTACACCACACTGTGGAGATGGTAAGTCATACGTATAGATGAGGGTGATTTAATTATTCATAGTATGGATAAAAGGTGAAAGGGGGTCTTCATATTTATAATAATATGTTAGTATATAATTAAAACTGATGTTATTACTTTATTACAAAACTATTAAAAAAGAGGAACTATTAGAAAAATGAAATTTGAAAAAATCAGAAAACTAGATTACCTCTTCCTCAATGTGCCTCCTTTAAATTTCCACTATTGACACTAGAGTTGGTATTTTGAGAATACCAGAACCACTATAATTTAATCAATGAAGATGATAAAATAAATGGGATGGGTTTGGTCGAGATTGATATATTGAAATAGAGTAAAGAGGATATGGAAGAGTTTTCCTTTTAAAAGAGATGTAAGGGGAACTTCAGGAAACCCTAAAAATATTAATTTATAATAAAATAATACCTTAATCAAAAAGCTCAAAATTTTCCCATATTAGAATATTCGATGATATAGGGTTTTAATATCATTATCCAAAAAATTTTGGACAACTTTTATTTTCAATTCGATCCATATATGTTTAATGGGCATTTAGTTATTCTTTTAACTTTTAATTTTTCTAATAACATTCTAAATGTGCAATTGTAATATATATTGACATATATTGTGTTATTAATCATAGATATGTATTTTATTACATTTTAGATCTTATAATTATCAATTAGTAATTTTAAATTTTTTGTATGATTTTTATAAAATTTAATAAAATGTTATTTTTATTAATATCAAAATTATCGATTTTGATACTATTCATTTATTTGAAATTAAATAAAATACTCACAAAATATAAATTCAAAACAAATATACATAACACTCCAAACATGTCATAGTCACATAGAAAATTATATGAACAATTCAACTAGTTCATAAGTTATTTCCTTTAATAATTGTTAAACCATTTATTTTATATTTTTATTAATAAAATAATTTTTACATCACTATTATGTCATCATTAATTGTAAATTATTAATCTCTAAAAATTATTAAAATATTCAAATGATGTATATAATTTAATTATCTTTATATTGACTATATACTTTATTATATTTATGTTGTTTATCCCTAAATTAAAATTACTACACTTATAATATATAAGAGACTAACATGTTGTCACCTTCTTTTGTTTTTATAATAATTTCTTCATTTTTAGGACTAAATTACACGAAATGAATATTTTATGACCATTAGGTTCTATGTGCCTATTTTAATTCGTAAAATTTAATTCTTTCAATTTTTAGAATAATTTTATAATATTTTGTTTAACCTTAATTACCCGATTTACATTTTATTATATTTGTAAAAATAATTACCACTGTTACTATTCATAATGTACATAAAATAAAAGTATCGCATTTACATAATTTGGACCTAAGAGTTCTAAATTTGAAAATTTATTTTTGAAAATTAAAAACACTATTGTTGAAGTAATTAATTTAATATTAATCCCATTGTTGAGAAAACTCATTTTTAAAAGTTAAAACATTGAAAAAGACTGAAATGTTTTTACCTATGAATTCAATGTAATGTTAATGATAATGAAATAAATTATATTAAATGGTAAACCTATATTATATTTATAATTTAGAACCATTTAATATTACAATTTAACTATATAAACTATCTCGATGAAATAATTTTTTCTTAATTAAAATTTAGCATATTGTTACTATTCATCGAAATTAGAAAGTTATCAGAAAAACATAAACAATTAATCCAAAGTAAATTGTTATATTTTGATTCCAAACAAGAAGATTATTTGGTCAAACTAAACTTATAATCGTGTCAAAACTATATTTAAAATGGGTGTCCCATGAAACGGTAGCAAAACTGCATTTATGAAAAATAATTATTTTATCAGAAAAATTGATTTTGTTCTCATAAAATGTTCTAGAAAATGTTTATTATGATTAATAATTTTATAAAATTCAAAATTTGGTCATTAATATCCATAAGGGATAGTTTATATCTCATTAAATAATAATATTCTAGTAATATATAATTGTTTAGTGAAACTTGAAATCACGTACAACGCAAGCAATCGAGGAAGGCCACTCTTTTGTGTAACACAATCCAAGTTAGTGTTGAATGTAGTGAAATATTAATTTGGTTTTGATAATAATATAATCAAAACATATTTCATTTTTACATTGAAAAAATATATTCTCGGTGTTGTGTGAAATTAATTATATCAAAAAACATCAAATTGTTTGAAATACAATCCAAGAATAGTGTTGTGTATTCTGAAAGATTATATAGTGTTGCATATAACATAATATAATCATGATTTAGAATGAAACACATTAACGTCATGAAATTAAGAAGAATATATCCCATAATATCTTGGAGTGTTACACATCCCATATCTTTGAATCATGAAAACTGCTAATACCATCTTCACCATTTCCATTATCTTGGAGCCATCCCTTATACTATTGTGTAAACCTTGTTGAATCTCAACATCATAGGTGTCAACTATTCAAAAAACATATTTACTTTAAAAAATATCTATTTATCCACCATAGTCTTAAAACCCATCATTTTTAAGTTATACATATCACAAAAAAGTAATTAAAATAACATGCATAGTCCATAGGGAAATCATAGATCTAAAAAATGTTGGTATTGATCATTTAAACAATGGGTAGTCACAAATCCATGTATATACATTTTTCAAACAATAGGTGATTTTATATTTTTAATAAAATAAATCAATTATCAAAGGGTTCCACTATTAGAACCTATGGTAGCATTTATTACAGGATATTTAATTGGGTAAGCATGGTCTCCAATATAAAAAGTGTATCATCAAACTGTGAAAAAAAAATTATAAATTAACATTCCTTTATTATTTTACTCATCATTTACAATAATTATATGTCCAATTTCTTTATGAATTCCATTGAAGCATAAAATAAATTTGTTAATCTAACAATACTTTTGAATATATTTGATTGCTACCAAATTGTTAGAATCCATGGAATCATTGAACATGAATTTTATGATAATTAGGAATTCAGATTAATTCTACTTCAGTTTTCTATACACTATTTATTCATTAAAATTGATAAATAATCATAAAAAACATTCTACAATTTATAATTATCATTGATATTACACTGTCTAGAAATTAAATAGGAAAACCATTAACCATTTATAAAAAGATGCACTAAAAAATATAAAAACCAGTCTTTTTCATTAATTTGGATGTCAATTTATTATTTTTAATTCCACCATCACCCAAATAGATAAATAATAATAAATTAAAATTTTCATTTAATATAAGGTCAAATAATGTACCCCATAAATTATTGGAATTATCTAACCTCACTCTAACAAGATGATGTCCTGACATCAGACATGAATAGTTGTTGATGAAATAAAGTGTCAAACCGACTATAAAAAATTTAATAATTCAACTCTTGGTCGGTGTAGAAAATTATAAATCTTTCCTAAATAAGTAAATTTTATCTAAACTTGAAGAAATAGTTAATGTATTTATAATGATGTAATTGAGAGTTTATAATAGGGAACTATATGGTTTTACCAAATATGACTAAAATATTATCTATTAATACTATTAAATCAATGTAGATGATAAATATAAAATATCCCTACAGTTATTGAATATATGATATACATTTCCTGTTTTAAAAAACATATAATTCCATGAATTATGACATTAAACCCATCATATTAAAAAATTATTTTCAATATAAAAAATTGAAAACATTGCCAAAAAATGATCAGGAAACTACCAACTAATACGCTAACTACTACTACATGCCACTACCAAAATCTAGTACTCCCAACATCTATATCCAAATAGTTTTTCCAAACCAAGTCTCCAACCACTAGTTGATAACATCAATTACAACCAGAAGGTATTACCACCATCTTCTACCACATGGAGACATCTACAATAGAATAACTAATTCTACTACTGCCAACTACTATATTTAGACAGTGTCTCCTATATTCAGACTGATTGTTTTGTTGAATGACTATGGATGATACTCCCAACTACTATTGAAATCATCTAATCAATAACTATAATCCTAAAATCCTAGAAAAATAAAAATATAGTATCTTTATAAGTAGTCCATGACACATTCATTCATGATCATATCATCAATTACATATCCAATATATTATAAATATTACATTAATGTCCAATTAAAATTAATCATTGTAAATATATTGGTAGGTGTAAAATAGAACACTGTTTTATTATATAATGAATGTTATTTTTTCTCATGAGTCCTACTAATGTATCCAATTGTATTCAATAACATATCCACAATAATACCCTTATGTATTATCCATTACACATAAATTGAATGATTGATACAACTTATTCTAAATATTCCCTATAAATCATCATTTATCCCTATTTATTCAATGGCACATAAAATATCTCTAATAAATTATATTATATTCATACTAAACATCCGTAAACTAACACATTATATAGAATTTCAACATGGTTTAAAATGTTTAAAAGTTTAAGAATGAATTTCTTTTAAACCCATGGTACATAAAATTTGTTCGAGGATGAAGAAATATTGTCCAATGAAATTATCATGTTTGAAAAATAATGATTTCATGATAATTTTAATGACTAAAAGTCCATTAATAGGTAAAGGTAGATAAATTACTGTCAACTAATTAAAAATAAAGGGTTTTTATTATAACAAAACCTATACGAATAGAATATAATGTGGAAAATAACACTAATGATAACATCCTTGAATTGTTATGTAATAATGATATAATAAATATTATGAAAAATTATATTCATTTAATTAAGATACAATAAACTTTTCATCTTTTATTATAATATAAATTGTCCCAAAATATTTTTAAACATATATTAATTGAAAAAACACATTAAGAACAAATAAATTAATATTCATAATAAAAACATATCATGATGATAGAAATTTATATTTTTGTGGTAAACATTAAAAAATGATTTCAGTTTATATTTTGAAAAAAATTATAAATGTAACTCATTTGGAAAGAAAAAAGATGATTCAATTTAAAAATTTATATAAAAAGTAAAGTAGTTTTGGAAAACATCAAATAGTCATTCGAGTATAAACAAAAATATTCATGATTTATAGAACTTGACCCCTAAAGACTAAACATAGTGCCTACATGATTATATTGGAATTAGATAAAAATAATTGATACCAAAGGAAAAACTAGTTTAGTAGTCTTGGTAAACTAGATACAGACATGAGTCCTATAATACATTTAAAAACATCGATTAAGACATGATTTTTTGGGTATATCATTATTCCCTCCATAATATGCTTGTAAAAAAACATAATACACTTCATAAATAATTGAGAATGGAATCAAAATATGGGTGAGATAAAATTTCTAGTTACGGTTATGTACGATAGAAGTTATGATGAATAATGAATAATAATCAATATAAAATGTATAATAATTGATAACACATTAATTTAATCATTAATTTGAAATTTAAATTCCACTGGTTATGATATCATAGTTAAAATATCCTAGATAATAAGATTTTTAATAATCAATATTTCAAGGTAAGTTATTGAAAAAAAAACTATATAATAAATAATATGAAAATAAAATAAATCCAATGATTATGTTGTTGTCAAAATGTCATGGATAATGATATTAACTGAAATGAAGAAAATTATTTATTATTGGACATCATTTGTCTTCAACACTATACATATGAAATCAATAACTTCCCCAAGAATGTTTAAACTAAAGGTAAAACCCTATATAATTTTTATTTAATGATTTTCTCATTAGACATATTGATTCATCAAGGGGATATATAATACTAGGTTCTACAAATCACTGCAGTTCCAAATCATTTCTCATTTACAAAATACATTATTTCATTCATTAACTACATTCATTCTCTTGAATTTTCAAAATTGAGTAAATAATATGGCTTTATCGAAATTTCACTTGATAAATAATGACATAAAATGTAGGAAAAAATATGTAGAAATGATATATGGTTTAATGAATAAGAATATACATTATAAATAATTAGAATATATAGTTTATATTTAATGTATAATGATCACAATAAAGTGAATATTGTATTGGGTAGTTAATGAATAAAATAAAAGAACAAGGAAGTGATTATAAATATTTTCCTTGTTCAAGATTATTATAAACCATTTAGTGGAAGAATAAAGATGGTTCTTATATAAAATATCCACAATATAGTGTATATAAATTTATGTTTTTGTGTCATTAAAAATATTTTAATTTTTTATTTAAACGCCATTTTCATTTTCAAATCATATTTTCAATCAAATTTTATTTTAAAAATTATTTTCATTGAAATATTTTTTAACCCAAAAAATTTAGTAATATTGAGAAAATATTTTCATTAAAAATAACCATTTAAACATACTTATGAAGAATCAATGAAATGAAATTGGGTTATTCCTTACAAGGGAATAAATCAAAGAACATGAATAATTTTCCATTCATAATTAATATTGAAAATAAAAAAGATTAAACATTATTTATTGAATAATTTATAACAGGATAATTACAAAAATTGAAAACATTTTTAGATAACACACATTTCATATAAAACTAAAATCTTACCAAAGTGTAAGATGATGTAATATTTTATTAAAACACTTTCTCTGTAATATTAAGTATAATTTTTTAAAAAAACAGAAAAAATACATGAACATATAATTAAAAATACGATTAAGAGAAAATTTAATGTGTTTATTAGATAATGACCAGATAATTTCCTTTAATAGAAGTTCAAATATAAAAAATCATTATTATAATGGGATTTTGAAATAAACAATTATAATGATCATTATGATGATGTGAGAATTAAATAATGAATCAAATTTATGTATCATATTTAAATCCAATTTTTAAAACTGGAAATAAAAAATGAACAGTTAGAAGTCATTATACAGATAAATATATAATATAAATTCAAAATAATATTAAATATAATACATTGAAATTAAATTTATCTATGAAATTGGTTACAATAAGGGTAATTTTAACTCAAATTCAATTATATGAAATAAATAAAATTGAAATATAAAATAAAATAAATAATGATGCCTTCAACAAATTACATGAAAAATTTAAATTATGTAAACCATATAGAAGACACTCGGTCTATAACATTAAAATATGACTATATAAATGGAAATTAAGACAAAATCCATTACATTATGTATTCTTTTGGTTGAAATTGCTTTAAACTCATTTATAGTGATTTTAAACATGTTATTTACCTCTATCAGAACCTTTTTAATATTTATTCTGTCATATATATCCTTTTATAACATCTTATCTTTCATTCATTAATAATTTCTCATTCATTTAATTATTTTAGGTGTTAATTTCCTTGATATTTCATTCATGTTGCATCTATAAATATCTAAATATTTTTAATGTTATATTGTAAAATCATATATAGAATAATAATCATCCAATAATTATCATAATTATACATCAATTGTACCCTTAAAACAAAACATGATTTATTTTAAAAAAAATGAAGAACATTATGAGTGTGGAGATGATAGGTCGTACATACTCATGAGTTACATTTACATATTTAATTGATCTTTATGGAAATGAGTACAATAATATTTTATATTTATAAAATGATAGTAATAAAATTTATACGATATTATATTCTTATATATGTCATCCATGTGATTTGAGTGTGAATAGAGAGTCACATTACATTGTTAATGTGGTAGTCCACATGTACATGAATGATGTTATCATTTTTACATGAATTAAATAAGAAAAAATTAAAATTATATATATTGACTATAAGAATAAAAAATATTTTTTTAATATCACAATTATTTCACTAATATCACATATAATCAATATATTTAAAATCATCACCTTTCATGTAAAGTGTAAGTGAAAGACGAATCAAAACAATATATGAGGCAGTAGTCCGCTGTAAACACTAGTAATGTTATCATATCTCATACGGAAGTGATGATAAAAAGGTTATATATGATATAATAACTTCATAGTTATATTAATTATATAAAAATCAGATTTATAATATATATATATATCTTTCATAATACCAAACCATGATATTTGTAAATGGAAAAACATATGACAATATTTCACGAGGTGGTAGTCTGACGTACACATGAATGATAATTTTTTTAACCAATTTAATGGAAGTGAAAATGGATTTAGGATATTATAATTTTATAAAAATATCCCATAAAACTAAATATACCAATAATATTATATCACCATGTTTTAATAAATATTTAAGGAGGTGAAAAAAGATGTCAAATAAATCTCCTTGAATAACAATACCACTTCTTCAGGTATCATCCTTGTCTTTGAACAAAACCATTCATATTATTGATTTATGGACAATATAATACCCATAGTACGATATAATGGATTTTTAATGTGATTTGGGTAGGTATAATCCATTACAAATATGTTTTATGGTGTTAATATGTGTGGTGATTGCATTTTCTTTTAACAGTAGAGGAGGAGAGGCACTTCTACAAATAAAAAATGTATTCAATATTGGATGGTAAATATTAACTCATGTGGAACCAATATATATAATTAATGATCTAGAAGGATTATACAGTATATCCATCAATTAATTACACATAAATCAGTTTTTTAACATTTTTTATTAACTTAAATGATTCGTTAATTTTACTAGTATGGTTTTCACTATGTTAACTATTTTTCTAAAATAGATAAATTATCCAATAACTAAATTAATGTGAGAGTATTTATATAATTTATAAAAACTAATTCTATGTATTAAATTCAACTTAACAATAAAAATCTAATTTTTTTTTGAAAATATTTTTTAGCATAGGCGCATTTAGGTACAGAAGTATGATTTTAACCTTAAATATAGTAATAGTGTTTTCTTACTAGTTAGGGGTCAATATAGTAAATATAATTGAATAGTTGGTCCATGAATTGGACATAAATTATATTAATTACCATTTACTCATATATATATATAGAACATGGAATTTCTAGTAATTTTAATTAATTTATTAATATTTTAGTTATTATATATTTACATTAATGGTAATTTTTAAGTTAATCATTTAAATTAAATTTAAAAATTAAAATTTATGATTCAATTATAATATCTTCATTTAACAATATTTTGAAATTATATATTATTTAAAAAAATTAATTTATGATAATAATTTGTTCAATTCACTTCACTTTTTTATATATTTATTTTACTTAATAAATAAATTAATAATATTTTTGATGTCAGTTTGACTGAATTTAATTAAAATATTTAAGCTTAAATTTTTAATAAAAATTATAAAATAAAAAAAACTTTATCATTAAAAATTATATTTATAAACAGACTTATGTTGTTGTGTTCCCTATCCCATAGCATTATGGAAATTAAATCGAAAAAATGTTTCTGTTACCCGTTTTCATTAATAAATATTTTATATAGGTCACATTTTCCAGATTTATCAAAAATACTCTTAAAAATAGTGACTAAGGTCATGAGGTTCTAAATATGTAAATATAATAGTTTTTATGAAACTCTATATGTCGTTTTTACCCTTATCATTTAATAAAATGAGTTAAAACTATTTTTACCTTAACTGTGAAAATTAATATTTACTGAATTATCAATTCATTTATTAAATTATTGTGTTGAAATTACTAGATAATATAAATTATTTTTATGCTAAATATAAATTCCATTTCATCAAATTCAATTTATATTATATGAAAATTTTAATTTGATATTAATTCCATAGGTGTGATGTGAAAGTGGGGTTTTAATGTGAAAATGTTTAAATGAATACAATGTTTTTATATATGAATTCAATATTAAAATTATTCCAATGATACAATATGATCAATTTACATATAATATAACTAATTATCTTTTGAAAAAAATTAAATCAATATTTTAAAATTATAATTTATTTAAAAAAACATTTATATTTCAATAAAATTTAAGTAAATTCCAATATTAATAAAACAAGATACTCATAAAAATAATAAAAAATCACCTGTAGATAATTTCTATAATATTTTTTATAAAATTATTTTCACTGTGTCAAATAAATTTATTATATTTTGTAAAAAATAATTTTAAATTATATATGGATATCCTAAATATCTCTTCTTTTATAAAATATATATTTTAAAATAAATTCTTTTTTAGAAGTATATTATAATATTTTTATCCAGTAGATAAATTATAAACATTTATAAAATATAAATAATCATATTTTATTTAATTATATTAATACCTCCCTCTTTAACTTATAGGTGATATATTAAATAATATATTCAATACGATATTTGTATTAGGTAAAACATATTCATGGGTAAAATGAATAATAACATAATATTGTATATAAAACATGCTATTTAATAAAATGATATTATTTTGGATTATTTTGGGTGTATCACATTAAAAAATATAAATTAAATTGGATATAATAGAAAACCTCTATTGAAGGAAAAACATAAAAGTTTAAATTTTCAATGAATGTCCATTATATGTTACAAAATAAATTATTTTTGATCTATTTATAGAATAAACAGATGATAAACAATAAAAGTACTAACCTAACAATCAGATAAGAAAATTTATTGCGTTTTTCGGAATTAGTATCTTTTAATTTCATTAAATGAAATATGAATGTAAATAATACCAAATTAAAATAAAATTATAATATATATCCCATACATTAGGTCTCCAATTTTTTATATTTATTTTATCTACAAATATAATTAATCATAATCTATTAAAGAAATTATTATGAACTAATTTTACTTATATTTTATTTTGAATTTAATTTTTTAGTATATTGAAATACATTAATTTATCCATTATTTTTCAAATCAACCATTTATGTTTCATTGGTAAATTTCTCTTAAAACTACATTGGTATGTTTCACTTTTTTTAATGGTGTTATGAAATGGTTACATAATACATTGAATGATAATACTTTCATGAGTGTTTTTCTATTAATTATATAATTATTTACAATCATTGATTCATTATGGTAATTGAGAAATGACACACATCACTTTTTGGAGGTGGTTGTCCACACATATAGATTGGAAACATTATCAATTTCATCTGGATTGAAAATTTAATATATATATATATATATTATAATATAATTAATAAATAATAATTATTTTGTAAATACTATATATATATATATATTCATTAATTCATTCTATTAAACCATCTAAGTAAAGAGGTGGTGAAAAACTAATTACACTACTTTGTTGAGATAATATGTTATGTATATTCAAGGGATATGTTTCCATTTTCATAGGATCCAAAGATGATATAAATTTGATATTATTTTTTTTAAATCTATTTATTATGAATATAATTATTGAACAATTTTTCTATTTATTTTTATGATTTGGATATTGAAAAAGAATAAAAAAACATAAAAATGTTTATAATAACATATACCCCTTCTTTAGTTAACCTCTATTATCATACACCTTAATATTTATTGATGTTACCTTATGGATAGATCAAGACCTCTAGAATATGGTTATTGGTGTTGGGATTGAATTTTGGTAGCCCTTTGTCATGAAAGATTGTTTGTGTTCTATGAATATGTTTTGAGAGTAACGTCCATTTTATATCTATGGTGGGTGAAAACTATAAATACATGATGTTTTTTTTATAACAGAAACCATACTAAATTAATGTATATTAAAATTTCCATATATTATAATTTTAATGGATAAACACTATATAGAACAATAAAACATGTTTTACATAACTATTTTTTTTAAATTTAAGCATCATTTAATTAAATTTTCAATTTAAACTCATTTTACACTCAGTCTATGTTAAAAATAAATATCATGACTATAATTCACAAATACAAATATTATGTAAAAATTATTAACTACTATTTTGTATTATGATACCAAATATTAAATATATTTTTCAACATCAATTTTTTATAAATATATAAATTTAATTTTAGTATATATTCTCATTATTCAATGAAAATTATTTTAGGTAAATTATTGTTTTAATAATAATCATACAATATAGAAATATATTGTGTAAAATTTATTTAAATTGAATTAAATATCTTTTGAAAAATTTTATGATACATGTTTTTATATAAATAATTTTTTATAAACAAAAATAAATACTTGATTAAAAAATAAGAACCAAAAAAATGTTTAAATTTCAACCAAAACATTACATAGAATATCCAAATGTGGAGTTTATATTTATTGTTTCGAAAAAATATTTTAATATGAGTTTTATTTAATAATGAATTTATTTTACATATATAAAAATGGTTTGACGAACAATAAAGATATTATTATATCATTACTAGACATGTCTAGCTAGATGAAAATAACATGACCATTTGTTTGAAAAACAAGAAAATGTATAAAGGAACGGTATGGGGTCACTGAGAGGAAAAAGCCCTCCTCCATCCAAAATAGATCCAATGATCATAATAAGACATTTCATTTCCATATTTAGAGTCATCCATATTATACTATACAAATTGAGACATACCCTGAATGATGATCCAAAGGATTTATGCACATTCATTTTTTCACCATATAGGAAGATCTGGTAGACACATTCTGTGGAACATTAGAGTCATATTTTCAAGGACTTATCATCGAAGGGGAGGGGTGAACCCATCTATTTCATGATAACATGATCACATAGTATACATTATAGCCCCCACATTTAGTTATACATATAACCATTTTGTATTCCATGACCTTTCTTAATATGTCATTGTCTAGTTATAACATAAACTATTATAACCACAATATGTTTTGGGCCTAATTTATTCCTTTTACCAACATCATCCCAACATATTTTTGGATAATATATTTTACCATACAAGTTGTAAGAAGGAATTGTTTTGTTATTTTAATATAATATATCATTGTAATAACATTACAATAATTGTAAATATTGATCTACATAAAATTAATGTTTCATGATAATGATATAAATATGTATTTTATTATTTGAATATTTCATTCAGACTTCCCATATGTCCGATGATGATTAGAGGTGTTTTGGTTTTTCATGGTGTCGATAACCTCATAGAGAGTCTTCTAGAATCTATATATATGACAGTGATCATGATTAGATACAATTTAATTATTTCTACCATAATCTATGATATAACTATTAATTTAGATTTTCACGAGACACCCATGATTTATATAATCTTTTATTGCGAGGAAATGGGGGGGGGTTTCTAATATGATCAACAATAACATTTATTTAGTTATTCATATTCAGTGTATTTCAAAATCCACTGTGAAATTCCATGTTAATATCATCCCATTACCAAATAGGAATAGATATTGGTGACATGACTCCTTTATAATGTTATTTATTACCCTTAACTTATTTAAAAAATTATATATTGATACATATTCTATAATTTCCCATTTCAAATTATCCCAAAAAAATTGATCAATAAAATATAAAAACATTTTTGTTCTAATTGTATCTATACAAAAATTTAAACTTTTATATTCCTCAAATAAATATCTTTTTATATTAATCATGGATTGAAAACATAATCTCATTCAATATTTAAAAATATTTTCTAAATATATAATGAATACCATTGTACAATGATTAACAATATTGAATCTATTTTGAATATTCTCATCATCAAGATGGGAATTTTTTATTTTCACCAAAAAGAAATAATTCAAAATCAATTTGAATGTTTTTTCTCCGTTTATAATGAGTCCTATATGTAGCATTACTAATTCAATGAACAAAAAATATTTTTAAATACTTGTAATTTCACAAAACTCTATGATCATTCATAATCAATGGACCATTCAACTTATTTTCCTTCCCTGGGAGGTAGTGTGTTGAGAATTAATAATTCATTACTAGTTTTATCCATCAATATTTCCTCATTTTGAAAAACATAGGTTTGAAGATTTATTCTAACCATTTTTTAATCATTATATTTTATATTTTTTAACATAATATTATTGCATCCATCTCATTAACAAAAATATTATGGTCAGGAACTCATTTTCAATGTTTTGGTAAATCAATTTATAAATAATTAACTTCTTTGATGGAGACGGTTAAACTATATCATTATTAATAAGGATGATCTGATCCCATCTTTGATGCATTAAAATATATCACAAATCCATCAATTAAAAATGACATGGTAAATATAATTGTAATAAAAAATAACCACACTATTTCTTAAAAATCAATAAATTACTTTTTCAATATGAACAAAACCACTTTAAATTTAATCTTGTTTATAAAATTAATTAATTGAAAAAAATATATACAAATATTTGATAGTATCCTACTAGGCCGTTGAACTAGTTACCTTGTTTATATTCATTAGCATTGGCCATTTTTCAACACTATTTATCTTTAATGGATCAACATATATTCCTTCCATAGTTATGATATGGCCAAGAATAGAAACTTCTTCATTCCATAATTCCTATTTCCAAAATTTTCCAATTAAAACATTTTCTCTATGTGTCTTAAGATTTATTTGAATATTACTCTTACACACATCACCACTTTTGGTTTATATCAATATATAATTAATAAATAAAACAATGATAAATTTTATGTACTTATTTACTCTTGATTTTAAATATATTTATTTGTTTTTCTTGTTATTATGTTTTGTGTAAAATTTGAGAAAATTAAATGAAAATTATGTTTTTTCACGATTGACTCACAATTAGGTAAATACATGATTTTTGGAATAATAAACCATGTATCCTATCTTGGAAAAATTATATTTATAGCATGGTTTGTGTACAATTTGGCCATATAATGTGGCCACCCTCCCCAAACCTGTCAACATAAAATAAAGGGGATTTTCACTATTTGTTTTTTATTTTTCAAATCATGAACCCACATAAAACTAATTGTGAACCCCAAAAGGTGCACTATTAGGTCTCGAATTTCTCAAAATTTTCTACTCAACACATAAAACTATCGATGTGGGTTTTATTCCGATTATAATTTTAATTATAATTCCTGAGCCCCCTTGATTATTCGCTATTATCCATAGTCCATCCTTTAGAAGGTTCCTTCATTTAGTAAGCTCTACGGTGTATTAAAAATCTCCATGAAACCCTTTCATGATGAATTGAATATTCGGTTTACTGTTTAGATCATAGTTTGTATGGGATTTCATCCCCATTTGTTTTCCTATGTTTTCCTCTCTCATCATTTTTTATGGTTGAATTGGAATGATATATCCAATATTTAATATTATTTAGAACTACATTTTTATTTTTTTTATATGCTTGATTATGATCATATATTATGGTCCTATATATTTCATGAAAATTTTATCTTGATTTTTCCACATCAAATTGGGGATTTTTTGAATGGAGAATGTCAGTCAATGACTCTGAGGTAGGTGGCCAAATTTTGAATTCTTATTATATTGATTAGAATTCCATGTCTGTATCTATGGAATTGGAATTTCCACTTTGGGAAATTTCAGCCAAAATTGATTTAATAAATTGATTCAACAAGTGATAATGAAATTGGTGAATAATTTCATTAGAAATTGATGGAAATTTTGAATATGAAATTGATAAATAATGTGTTAATTATATTTTATGATTATTGTAAATGGGTTTATTAGTTATTTATGGTACGTGATGTAAAATGAATGAAAATATAGAATTGTGAGAAGTGATAATTTTTAATCATTTGTGGGACATGGATTTATTCTCCAATTAACAATGTGGTGATAGACTACCTTACTACCCCACCGATATATTTATATATTATAAATAACCACTAAGTTGTTTTATAGTGACTTATTCTCGAAATACCTATGTTTTCCAAGAATACTATTATAGGAACCCAATATATGTGATTATTTTATCTTATCGCATAGGTGTGGGATAGGTATAACTAATCCAAATAGCCATGGGGTTCCAGACTACTCCTATCGCTCCCAATTTGATTGAATGTGAGAATCGAGTGATTTCATTAATGGAAATCCATGATAGAATGAAATGTGATAACCCTTTTTAGTTGTTTTATAATATTTCATGGGTTTATGAACGTATCGATGGTTAGAGTTCCATCACAAACCCAAGGATGTATATTGTTAATTAATGAATAATAGAATTTGAAACCTATCTACTTTATTATATTGTATATTATTATTTATACAAGTTCATACATTTTTATAAACTGGACATTGCTTTAGACACTGTTGTCGGTGGCCTAATGATTTATTCTCACACCCAACTCAAGAATCTGTATCAGTACCCACATATAAATAATTTTTTCAACATTGTATTAGGGAAAGAGCCTTGTTTAAAATGTGTATGTTGGGACATATCATGAATAAAGGGATCATACATGATGCTGGGAACCTCTTTTAAGATTTCAATCTATATTTACTTTTTTTTACATATTGTAGTTGATAAATATATGGAATGTCATGTGTAATAAATTTTTTTGAATATTGTTTTATTGTTTGGTTATATCTCGTGATACATGTCTGTATATGGTTATTATATTATTTATCATATTTTTTATTGTGATTTCGATATTATATTATTTATTTCCACTTTTTTCTACATTGATAATGATCTTACAGTCTCCTCATGATAAATTTTAAACCCTCACTACAATTTGAAAATCCACTGGAGTATTGGGATGCATTCCTGATGTCATTTATGAAACCTTTTTTGGACAACGACATGTGTCACCATAGTCGAGATGTTACAATGTGGTATCAAATAATTTTTTTGGTATTCATATTTTTAAATGGTTAACTATAGGATAGGTTGTTTTTATCTTTTTTTTGGAGATCATTAATGTGAGTAACTAACCCATGCACATGGGAAAAAAATACTTAAGGATATATTATCATCATTGATGCATGTGGTTAGAATAGACTATCATTTCCCCTTGATTGATACAGTTTTTTGTTATTTTATTATATTTTCGCATATTATTAATTTTAAAAGAGTATGGAATGAGAGATTTTTATAAATAAATATTTAATTTATATCATGATTTTATTTCATATACATCATTTTAGGCAAGCACATAAAAACATTTTTAGAGAGTCTTTGAAATAAAAATTGTCTTTCTTATTGGAGTAATATTAAGAGAAATTGGTTCCTAATTTAGTATTGATAATTATAAGTGATGCTAAATGTCATAATTTTTATGTTGATAATGTTGGTGTCTAATGAGATACATTATATTTGAATTGTTTTACCCCATGATATCCAAGAACTAGATGGGAGGTGGTTGAGGGTGAAGACATTGCCCCAGTATTTACCATGTGGTGGGATATGGGATATAACTGGTTTGGGATTTAAGTTAATCCCTTTATTTAAAATTTTATAATGGTATGTTATATGTATTTAGACATGTTTATTAAATTTTATAGATATACATCCATGATGATTCTTTTTCATTGGATGATAATATGGCATGACTTGAAATGAACCTCTAGTATTGGAAATAGAATATCTAATTATTCCGAGAATGGGAGATAAGAAAATGTCAATGGGAGCATTTATAGAATTATTATGTTTAAGGAAATATATCTAGGGAGGGTTGTGAATAATATGTATTACCTGATACATGATTTATAGATTCATCACCCACAAAAAAAAATATAGTTGGTGGACCGATGGTAGATGAGTTCTGGATTCAGACTATCTAGATGATCCTTAACCATATAGATACACCTTGTAAGAATATGGTCAATATTGAACTTATAGGATACATGGTCAATGGAATGAATTGGAAGTACATTCATAATCTTGATTAGTATATATAGAATATAGTATTGAATAAATTTCTAGATAATTTCATTGAGAAATTTTACCTTGAGACACTCATATGTAAGAGGGAAGATGATTTTATGATTTTGACCTATGGGAGTATGTCCATGATGGACTATGTTAGTTTATCCACTAATATGACATTAATTATACATGTCTTGGATGGAGATGAGTAAAAAATGAAGAAACATATTATGGATATTCATAAATATGAAATTGAGTCCCATATTAAAATCATCGAGATGAAATCAATGGGAAAGAATGCGGTCTTTTGTCCTATTTCAATTTGGCTGTTAGAGTTCTAATAGTCATGGAGTTTGGAAGAGTAGGTGTGGTAATTTGGGTAAATAGTTCTAATATCAATAGAGTGGTGTATCTTAGTGGAATTAGAAAAAATCATATATAATAGGGCTAGAATAATTCCATGCAGTTCAACCTTTATCTGAAATAGTGATGTTGGGACATCGAAGGTTGGATGTCATATTATTGATACTTGTACATAGGAAAGTTCATTATCTCACATAGTAGCATATAATTATTCTATATCGGCAAAAAAATTTAATGTTTTGAGTGTAATTTTGGGTTTTTATGTGGGTCATTTCTTTTTGACACAACATTTGGTGTGCAATCTAGAGATATCAATATGAGAAACGAATGTTATCTAACGGTTCGAGAGTATCATTTTCTTTAGGATTATTATGTCTATTACATGGAAGGATTTAAATTTATTTTGGGTATGGAATGGTTTATAGCATACTATGAGAACATATATTTTGACCTCATGAGAAGAAATTATATTTCTCCTAAGGGTGACAATTATGTTTATTGTGGATAGTGAGGTATCTAGGAAGACCATGTAGTGTTAGTATATAAGCAACTGGGAGAGCACACTATTCGTAGTACAATTATTTTGTTTGATGGTGGGGTTGTGAAGGAATATGAATTTCTAACTAGAGTTAACCAAGTATAGGATTTGTTTTTTAAGGTCTTATCAGTGATTCAAAAAAAAATGAGATGTTGAGATTACTAATAAGCTCATTCCCAGAGATAATGAAAATTCTATTCAACATTATATAATTGAACATGAAGAGAATCAAGAGGATTTTAATTTTTAGTAAGTGTTGATGAATAATGGATTTATCTGTCAGAGTATGTCTCCTTTTTTTAACTTGTTTTATTTTCTAAAAATTGTGAATTGAATGTTCACTAATGTGTTAATTTCATAATATAAAGCTAGATGAAATGAAGAAAGCATTATACACTACCAATAATTCGTGGTCTATTTGACCATTTGAGAAGATATTTTTTTCTATAATATTAACATGATATTGGGGTGTCATTAGTTGATATTCAGACCTTATGGTATACAAAATACTAGTTTTTTAATTTGGTATGACTTAGATGATTTTTTGTGGGATAATGAATCTGCTAGCTATGATTTGGTACTTGATGAATTGAATAATTAATTAGTACCTGGAACATTTTGTGATTGTTTAGTGGATTCCATCATGTAGTACTCCAAGATTCATGATGATTATTAACATCATCATAACATTTTACTTAGTACACAAGGATAGAATATAATTTACACCAAGTTATCTATGAATAAATTTTAAATTTGCGGGGTGTATTTATTAGGTAACATAACCTCTGTGGAGGGTGTGTCGTTAGTCCTAGAGAAGGTATATGTAGTAGTCTAATGGGATCAACCCAAGAATGTTCTAAAATTTTATTGATTTATGGGATTGGAGGGTTATTATATGTGGCTGATTTAGGACATTAAAATCATTAAATAATGTCATTAGTGATTCACTACAAATGTAATACTATGTGATTGGTTTGGGGGTGTTGAAAGTTTTTTTGAAGTTGAAGAAGCATTTGACTACATCACAAATTTTATACTAAGCCTGGCAAAGAGAGGAATATAGCATGTTTTTATGCATCCCGGAATATATATGGTTATATTTTGATGAGGGTAGATTGATTTGTGGCATGTGGTTCAGGAATGCGTATTCCCCATGAATAGTATATCCATACACATGATCTCAACTCAGGATCATCATTTAAATTTTTTTTCGTTTGAGATAATGTATTTAGTCCATGGTATTACTTGATAATATTATAATGATAACCACATACTATAAAATCCATTAATATCCATTATTATTTATATTGTAATCCTCCTGCACATTTTATCTCACTTCTCATGAGGAAACTATTTCTCAAATTGTATCACATTAAATGATTTTTATTTCTTATTTTTAAATAAACCTCCTTAGTGTTTTGGATAAATGAAACAAATTATTAACATCTCCATTCAATTAATACCCTACTAGAATAACCTTTTATCTTTATGTATTTACATATGCAGTTAATATATATTAAAGGAACTCAATAAATTACTCTTATAAAAATGGATTATTAGTTCTATTATATAATGGAGGATTCCTTAACATAATGTTATCCAACTAGGTACAATGTGTTATGGAAAACAAATTAGATAACATATTGAAGGGTTTTTCAGCATATCCTTAGTAGGATTCTCAAATATATCCATGTTATTATCCACTTTGACATTGGCTATATGATCATCCCCTATAGGGAAATCCAATCATCGACCATCGGTGTTGATACCCATTCGTATTATAGGATCCACATATTTACAATGTAATGAAATTATTTAGATCATACTCATCATGAATATTGAATTGTTAAATTTAATTATACTGAAGGTAAATGTTAAAAAATTCCTTATCTTATTTACATAATTCTTGTGTTGATAATAATAATTTAAAATATAGTTCCATGGGTTCCAATTAATAACATATAATACAAGATCTAACACAATTTCTCCAATTACCAGTACTATGTGTTTATTGTTTTACATGTGTAAATGATTTCAAGTGTCTCACCATGAAAGATCAGTATGTTTAATAGTAATGGTGATATATTTATATAAATTATTACATTATTAAATGGGAAATAAAAAAAATGTTTGTATATGCATTCCATAACCCTTGAAATATTTCTAATTACACATCATGATATCTTAGAGAATATAAATGAAAAAAGGATAGTTAGAAGACCAATAATAGTTACGTATAGCGTCAAAAATCACGAGTCAATAAGGAATAAAAAATAAGGTATATTTGATAAAAATAAATTTCATTTAATCAACAACTTTAGTTCATATAAGATTAATGGAAAATATAAAAAGAACAATATCATTAATAATGAACGTTGAACTCTTGATAAATTAATTGAATTACTTTGGAAATTAATGTTATTACAATAAATTATTTGGATAAGATATTATGAATATTACAGTCGAAGTATCGGATAAGTCATCATTCCTAATAAAATGGTAGGTGTAAGGAAAATACCCATAAAAATTCCATGTCATCTATTTTCAATACTATGTTTTGTCCAAGTATCATGTGGAAATATTTAAAAGGAATCAAACCATTAAATTAATTTATAATATAAAAAAGGATGAATAAAATTAATTCTATAAATTCTATATAAATAAAAAATTATTTATATTGAAACTAGATCATGGAAAAATTCCATAATGATAGAAAGAATTTTTTAAATAATCATATGATAAATGATGTTATTTATTGAACTACAATACAACTGAGGTAATATCATAGTTCTGAAAATTATTTCCATTAAATTAATGATACATAAAATATATTCATAGTGTAAATAATATATGTTAATGAAATGATTTTTTGTGACAAGAAATGTAATCATCATATGGTTAGTGACAAAAAAACTATTAATCAGAAATGGATGAAAAAGGATCATAAATTCTTTAAAAATGTGTTTATTTTTGTGAAACCAATAAATCTAGGAATGGAATAGATAGTGGAATAAAAATTCTAAATATTACTTTCATGAAATGTTTTTATAAAATAATATTATAAAAATAATTTATAATTATTATGAAAAACTAACCATTTTATTTATTGTCATTAAAAATTAAAATGACCATATTATTTAGAAAAATATTATCATGAAAAAAAAAATTGTGGAAATGTTTCAAAGAATATATAATATAAATAATATTCATGATAGTGGTAAATTCCATATTATGATAATTTTTATAATAAATATGTCTTTCACACATATGTTAAAAGCCCTAAAATATATAATTTGTAAAAATGTAAGAATATTACTTTTAAAAAAATTTAAATAAACTCAAATTAGGTTAAAAAAATAAATCATGTAATCAATGGATATTGAAGAATAATATTATTTAAAATGTTTAAAAGGTCTTTGACATGGGATAAAATACATTTGAATAAAATCCTTAAAAATATGAAGTTTATATGAATGTACCATAAATTTTACTTCTATTTTATTTATTTATCCAAAATGTTAATAAAATAATAATAAATATGAAAAACAAAAAAAATATTAAGATAATAATAAAATTTTGGGGGCATTATAGACTAGTAAAAATTAATTTTCACAAATTAAATCAGAACCTAAGAAATCTTGAAAGAAATATTCATTTTAATAGAAATTAGAAACCTTGGGTATCCAAAAAAGTCATATACTTTTTATCTTCTTAGATGATGAATTAAATCTCATTAGAAACATTTCTTAGGACCTTTTTTATCAATATTAAAATTTTCATTGTTATTTCATAATACTTTTAAAATTCAAGTTGAATTATTCCTCTTACATAGACCATTAATGATTGTTTTTATAATTCCTAAAAACATATTTTAGTATATTTTATATAGTCAAATTATTTATGAAATTCATATATCATGACCATAATTATAATAATTTCCCTAGTATAATATTTATTCATAATATTCAATTGTAGAATCATCCATCCATTTTTGTAGTAGAAAAATAATTCACATCATTCTGTGGTGGTGGTAGTACATAGGTACACATGAGGGGTGTTATTAGTTTCCCACATATATAATAGTAATAAGGTTAATGGTATCCTATGTGTGGGTGTAATAAGTCATACGTATGCATGAGAAATGATATTGTTTCCAATTTGATTAAAAGGATACACCATTAATATAAAAAAATCAATGTATGATTAATATAATTATGTATTTATATTAATATTGTGAATATATATTTGAAGGAAGGATTATAAAAATTGGTCCTAAAGATGTTATTTATGTATATATATATATTCTTTAGACCACCACTTTTGGATTACACCTTTAAACACATTCGATGGTTATTTCGGTGAAATAAAAACCATTTGATATGCTGTTGGATCTTGGGAATGTATATGATTATATATTCATTGATAAAAATGTCATGTGTTGTGTGGTCATAACTGGAGAGGGGTTTACTTTTAAAAAAAAATTTGGGGTTGTAAACATGTTAATACTTTAAACATTATAATATTATATTTTTCATACTCATTTATTATATTATAAAATTTCATTTTTTCATATCTTATTTGGTTAAGGTTTTAATAGTAATGAACTTTTGATTTATGTAAGTTAATGGTGTAATATTGAGTTCATATCCTATTACTTTTACAATTTTACTAATTTTTACATTAATTAAAGTGATAAATATTTAAGATTATTAATATTAAATATGACAAAGAATAAAGCGTGCATTATTATATATTATTTATTATACATATTCCAACTTTGGAATAAATAAAAAAAGAATCAATTTCTAGAATTCAAAAATTTTACATGCAATATAATTTTGTAAAACACAATAAAAACTGATTTTAGAAAAATATTTGTTTTATGAATAAATAATTATTTTTTACAAAAAAAAATATATAATTTTTATTCCAATTGAAGTAATTATTTTATATAAAATCAAAAAATAAGTATTTTTTTTAAAAACCAAGGAAAAAATGTTACATTATAAATTCTTGGTTATGGAAGAATAAAAAATGAAATTTTATTTTAACAATAATATTAGTAATATTAGAAAATTGATAATCATATATTTATATGTTCAAAAATATAGTTCTATATTAAATATATTATATAGAAATATTAAATTTTATTATTAAAAACTATTTAATATTTAATTGATTTTTTATCATAATAATGTCTTAAAAATTAAATTATTTATATTTTTTATTTTTTCACCATTCCCACTAAAATAAAGTATTTTGAAGTATCTAAAAAAAATAACCTATAATAATTGTTTAATTGTGAATAAAAAATTATAATTAAATTTTCAAGTAAAAATTATATAATTTATAAATTTTGGTTTTAAACAAAGTCATTATTAAATATATGTTAATTATGTTATTATTTCTATAGAAATATATAAAAAATTATAATAATTTAGGATTCAATGTTATAAAAGGATCCACACATTATCATCAACCATTCATATGTTAGTGTACTATAACCATATGGGAAAGAAATCAATTTTCATCTATGTAAAAGAATTTAATAAAGGTACTAGATAGTTGGTCAATAGACCACAAGATATATTTTACTAAATAGGGAATTGAAAAACCATGTATAATCATTCAACAAGTATAATATATGTCACACAAAAAATGTTTGATTCGTAACTAAAAAATAAATTTTATGATTTTTATATTAAATTATCACAAAAATTTCCCCTAATATAATTTTTTCATAATAATCAAAAAAAAAATTTAATTAAATTTAAAATTTTATATAAGAAAATTTTAGATTTTATTGAAATCATTATTTAATCGACATGACTATCATAATGTTTTTTTAAAAAGTACATATTTATATAATTTAATTTCATGTTTCACCGAATGAGTCACAATTTAACATCAACCTTTTTTAATTTATATTTTTCCCTTACCAGATAGACAAAACGTTTCCTACCATGCCCATGGATTTAATAAAGGTAATACTAAAAAGGCAAACTAAACCACAAGAATATTTTTATTAAGTGGGAAGAACAAAATATTTTCTTGATCATTCAACTAATGTCACACTTAGAATGAAAAAAATGAAAGACGCCTCACCAAAAATATAAATTCTAAAATTTCTATACACCATAAATGTTAAATATGAAAGAGTATACATTTTTAATAATCTCAATTCATGGGACTAAAACACATGCCTCTCTATATAAACTAGAAATTTCCCCAAAAATATATAGTGTTCATATGGAAAATTATGCTCTACTAATCTCTAATACACATGATAATCGAGTATGAATTTTACGAAAAGAAATATAAATGCATATGATCACACAAAACCTATTTTTTGTACATCATCAGTGTCCTATATATTTTGTATATCAACACCATAGGAAAAATATTTTTTATAATTTTCATGGTATATCATGGTTATCATTGTAGTTGTGATCTACTATATCATTTTGATATTAAAATTACAACCAGGTAAATTACCATTTTAATATTGTAAAAAATCCCAACAACACTATTATGGTAATATAAACACATGTATATATCAATCTATATACTTGGAAATGTAATATGACTACATATGTGGGTGTTTACCTGGATACCCACTCACAATAGTGACTAAAAAACACAAGATTATTATTGAAATAAATGTAATTTGATAAGTTAATAAACATAAAATTGTTATTAAGAATGTATGATATTAACAGAACCTTATTACTCATGAATCTAAAGGTTGTACATGAAGATTAATCATTATATATAAGTAATTTTTTATAATTGTTTTGATGTAAATGTTTTAAACTATTTATAATCCATATCGATGTTCATAATTCTATTACAATAATAATTTTTTTAGAACTGCATTTGTTTTAAAATTCAATTTCAATTATCCTTGAATTTTTAAGACTATTTTAAAAATGAATCATTAAAGGATCTCAATATTGGTACCTTATGATTCAATTTAAAAATTCAAAAAAATTATCATCACATAAAGAAATATGACCTTTTCTAACTATCATAAAAATTATTCATTATAAATAATTATCCATACATTTCTATGGTAATTTAAAAATAACCACAGTATTATTATTTTAGGAATTTTTCTTTTTAGTTGTTTTCATGAGAATTTTGTTGTCATCAATATATTTAATGGAATCCCAAAAGGGAAAATATATTTTTTAAATAGAATATTTTATGAATTTATATAATGTAAAAGAATTATTTTATCTATTTTTATCATTATATGGTTATAAGAATGTTTTTTGATAATGGGCTAGCCTAATGTAGCATTGAAGATTGGTGATCATGATAAAGCTATATAATTCATTAGGTATAAGGATAAAGTAAATAGAAATTAAGATATTATAAGGGATATATTGTACTTAATTATGATAGTTATTTAATTATATGGCTTTATATAAGGATGAATGTAATAATTAAATCAAATTATTTTAATATGATTTCTAAATTCATGCTATGGAATTAGAGGAAACAATATGATATTGTTTGGAAAGTAAATTAACTCATTATTAATTGAAATTTAGAATATTCTAAAATTGAATGTTTTTATTTAATTGGTTGTCATAATTTACTATGTGATATCTATTAGTATGGTTTTTTTAATTTTTTAATTAAATTATTTTTATGAATAAATTATAATTTTTAGAACATTTCATTTGTAAAGAATGAATATTTTGTTCTAAATCATTATTATAAAAAAAATGAAAATTCAATTTGTGGATTTCAATAATTTTTAAAAGGACTAAAGAGATTCCTTAATTTTTTTCATTTCATTTAATGATCTTTATTTTTCCTATCCAATAATCTCAATTTTTTGTAAGTGATAATTATGTTAAGGGATTATAGCAAGGTCAATGGTGACACATAATAAATGAAAAAATATTGTTATTAGTGTAATAGTTTTATAAACATATGTACATGTTTTAATGAGAAAAAACTACTGTTTTATGGAAATTACCACTATACTTGGCATTGGGAATCCTAATTCCATAAAATATTAAACCCAATATAAATAGGAAATATAAGAAAGTGACATACTATTTATAAATCAGGATTTTTTAATAATGATAGAGGGTGTCAGAGAAGGTATTAATAGAAAATTTTAGATATAAATATATATAAGGATGATAATAAAATATATATTAAATATACAATAATTTAGTTTTATAATATCATGAGTTAAAATTTAAAGATTACCATGTTACATCATCTAATCCATGATTTTTTAGAATTTTTTTCAATTGATTAAGTATGGAAAATTTGGTACGAAGGGATTGAGATAATATTATCACTATGAATTATCAATATAAAGGAAATGGAATTAGAACTGAGACGTTTAATGATTTGTTAAATAAATTTATATAGCTTATAAATGGTGGAATCCAAGAGATAGAGAAGTCTAATACTATAAATAGAAAAATTAATATATTTATAATTATATGAAACAGAACCCTTTGAATTTAATTGGTTCTTTTGACATAGTAGTAGAATAATGATATAAAAATTAATTGATAAATATTCTCAATGAATTTGGATTTTTATGGAGTCAAAATCTGGATTTTAGAATTTATTTATATGAATGTGATTCCAATTTCTTGTTGAATATAATTAAAATTTCACGGGTAATATTAGATTTATGTAATTGAGTGGAAACAATTTGTGGAACATTTCCCTAAAAATTATACTACAAATATTCTTCAAATTTGGAAGGACGTTAAATTATTGGAATACATAAAGAAATTCAATGACTCACTTATATCCAATTACAAAAAAAATTGAGATTATGAATCTATTAATAAAAATCAATTTTAGAACATGGATGTAATAATTAATATATATTACCCATGATTAAAATAGTATTTTTAAGAGATTTTTTTAAATTGATATTAGATGTTATGAAGAAATTATTTAATATCGCGGTAGATTTAAAATGGTATTTTTTTCAACTAGGGGAAGAATCCTTCCATGTGTTATAGAATTGAGAAGAATTAATTAATTAAAAATGATGGTAATAAAATTAAAATTATCACGCATGTTAAGTGTGATAAATAAAATTATATTGAATGTCTTATGATATTTTGAATTTGATACCAGTGTGTTATAATGGAACACCTATATATTTTCTATAATGAGTAAAATAATAATAAGGGATATACTAATAATGATAATCTGGGGGTAAGTTGTTTTAATTATTGTTATTTATTTTAAAATGGAAGATATTTATTTAAGAAAAATATTATGGATAGAGATTACTCTAATCAAAATAAGAAGGGATCCTCTCCAACATTGTGACTACCATATATAATATAAAACCATCAAATGAAGTGGTTAAAGGTGCACTAGTTCATTGTCTATATTATTTTAATGGGTTTTTTGATTTGGGGAATACACATTCTATTCATTTTTGGAAATATGTTAGTAAAATAGAACATCAACCTAAATAAATAAATATATATCATTTATCAAAAATTCATTTTGGAATTACAAAATAAATGATGGTATAGTTGAACCATACTATCACTATATGATGAATGTTTTTTTGTAAATCTAGTTTATTTCCTTTGTGTTGTTTTGTAGAATTTGGGGTGTGTACTAGCTTTCATTTTATCTGGATAATATCTGTTAAATAGAAAACAAAATTCATATTCAATCATTAGAGGGTCATTAAATTTGAAAATGACAATGAGTTTATAAATTTAAAAACATTTCATGGTTTTGAGAAAATTATTGTAGATAGTGGAAAATAGTTACCTTTCGACATTTTATTAAAAAGAAATAAATTATTAAAATTAGTAAGTTGTAATGGAATTTTTTTTATAATTATTTCTTGTTGTTTATTCTAGTGTAATTGAAGACTATTATGTTGAATATAATGTTTAATTTAGTTAAATATGATAAAAAGCATTCAAATACTCTTTATTAAAAGACTATTATTGTGTTATTAGAATTGAAATATTTTTTATTGTATTTATAATAGAAGGGATTACACTACCCTTGTAATTCTTATCCGGTCTATCCTTCTTTTTAAAAATAATCAATGTTCTATGTGGTTTTATAATTATAACATAGCACTGAAATACATTAATATTAAGAAAAATTATCTATTTCCAAATATAGATTAATAATATTTTATTGTCCTAGATGCACAATTGGATTCCTTGATTTATCCATATCATGTAATAATCATCTAAAAGTGAAGGAATAGGATGATCCAATAATAGTTATACATGTATTGAATTTCAATTTTGATTTTTTTTTATTAATTTTAGGATAATAGATGAACCACTATATTTATAGGCACTATAAAAAGGAATCATAAATTCCACTATATATATAAGTACCTGACCCTCCTTTCTACTTTCAAAGCTACACTTTCTTCCTTCTATATTAATATAATAAGAGATTATGATATTCTAAACTATTATATAACGTTATTTCTAGTCTTTCTTCTACTAGTCAGTTCTTTACCAGTTATGTCTTAGATGTTTTCTAGGCTCGTTATGATCAAATTGCGACTATTATGGTAAGGTAGAAGCACTAAAATTTTGTCTACTGCTACATTGATGATGATAATGACTAAAATTAATGAGTATCTCTAGTTAGGAGGAGAATTAGTCCTTCTAGTCATCCCTCATGGTTGAATTATTGAATTATTACTTCCATGAATAATTTGAGCCCATTGGGTTAGCAGGAGGAGGATGATCGAGAAGATTAACTTACAACAAATTGTTGTAGGGATAGGGGTGTTAACTATTAGAATATAAATTTCATCTCACTGTATTTATTAATGTTCCTTTGGATTGTAATTACTAAATATGTTTGTGTGTCGGGGAAGGAAAAAATAATTATCTTAGGTGCATCAATATCATTGTATCTGAGATTAGTACTAACGTTCTGGAAATATCGAGTATGAACAGACCATCACATGAACTCTTACTATAATGTCAGACGGGCCTTCAAGTTTATTCACTCAAGTGAAATTCCATAGGTCAACTCAATCCATTCGAGGTGTTGTGGAATTACAATTACTGTATAGTACTGAATTCATTCATTGGTGGTTACACATAAATATGGTTTATGATAATTATTTGGATAAATTTTTTGTTCATTTCATCAATATAGTTTTGGGAAATTTTAAAACCTATGAAGATAAATATAAATATCTAACGATTACATTGAAAATCATTAAGCAAAACAAGTTGTACGGAATGTATAACTAATATATATTTTTTTCACTTTAGATTTTATTTCTTTCAGTATTTCACTAATGATGGTTTAACTATATTTCTTTCTAAATGGAATTTTATTGATATTTCCAAGTCATAAATACGTTATTGGTATTTTAAATTTTCAAGGACTAGTAGGTTACAAGCAATATTTTTTTCGAAATCATTACTCTATTAGCTAAACCAACTCTAATTTATCTCAAAAGATATTTAATACATATGAAATTAAAATTTGATGAATTGTTTTTGGAATTGAAAATATGATTGGTTAATGAGACTTTGTTAGCCTTCCCATCTAGAAACGAGTTATTTATTTTTATCGTGATTCTTCATTTATGGGCCTTAGTTTTTTTCAAATTTTATATGATCAGGGAAGTGAATATGTAACACACCAATTAGATCTATAAGTGGGGAATTATTCAATAAATTATATAGAGATTATGGTTGACGTTTTAATTAAAAATTTATAGGCATTTTTGTATATGGAAAATTTTGAAATATAAACGGACAAAAATGTTTAAATTTTATTTTTACTAAAAAATAATTGTACATGAAGTAGATAATTTGGATAAAAAAAATAATGGGTTAGGATTATAAGACTTAATAAAATAAAAGAAAATAACTAGGAAGTTAATGCATTGACTAAAGAGGATAAAATGTCATTAAAAATTTATATGATCAGAACATAATCAATTAATTGATAATAAAAGTAATCTCATTTTAAAAAAATCACAATAAAATATTTTATTTTTATCTTAAATATAAATATATAAAACTCTAAAATGAATAGTAATGAATGATGAAAATAAATATCATGTATTTCATACATGACTAAAAATGTTAAGGTACAGTAATATGTATATTTTTAATGTTGATATCGAATGGGTTATTGGAGTTTTTTTTCACAGTGATTACAATTTTAAGAATAAAATTTCAGTTGAAGATCATAGAATTATATTATATGTTCATCCTTTTATTATAATGATATATATATTCCTTTAGAAATATTATTACAGGAAAATAATTAAGAAGCATACTTCAAATTTTACCATGAATTGTTTCAGTTTTACGAAATTCAAATCTTAGTGACAACTACTAAATGAGAGGCTTCATTCTATTCTAGTTCATGAATTGAAATGGGATAATATATACTTGAATTTTGAGGTGGGGTTTTGATCGCCCAATGATTCACTACCTTATTTCACCCTTACATCACTGTATTAAACATGTTTTGTATTTGAAATTTTAAATATTATCTCACGTTGAACATCCCATTTGATTTAATTATTAAATTTTTTCACTGTTAAAATGGGAAATTATTCTTTAATTTGTAAAGTCGTTGTAGGAGAATGTGATTTTGTGGGTCAGAGATAATCAATAAGAAAAATCAGTCAAACTACATGGATCCCAAGTGACATTTTTGAACTATTTTGAACATTTTACTAAATATGTGAATCCAAATAGGCTAAAATTTTACGAGCTGCTCTAAAACATAATGGGATAAAAATCATATTGGGAAACATAAGTCCAATTCATCAATTATGGTTGATATCCAAACAAATTTCACTTGGGGATAGAATCTACATGAAGACAATTATTTGGTTCTGTATTTCGGCCTTATATTACAGTTTATTCATCCAATGGCCACCAAATTTGAAATGGATATATAAGATTTTATTTCCTACAACTTTTATCATTTTTCTAAGTCAGGAAAAGGGCATTTACCAACCCTAAATCGAGATACAAGGGGTTTCCCAAAATCTAGATTCCCAAAACCACGTCCCATTTTTTCTATAAATTGATGCTTTGGGAAAATCATTTTCAAGTTAGACTATGGAGTGACGTGATGCCATTTTAGAGTTTTTTTGTATTCCTCTCACCACCTTGGATGTTTGGGACCTTCCTATACTACTTGGTATATCTCATGATGAAGGGATCTCTTCATCGAGGCCTTCGTCTCCTTCTCATGTTGAAATATTTGTCTTTTTGTAATAAACATCTTAGTTACTCTTTTATTTCTTCTATTTTCCAATTTTATATTCAATTATATTCTTAATTAATATTCCTATTTTTAATGTAAATCCACAGTAAAAATTATTTTTGGTTCAACCCTTTTTAAACATTTACACATGAAAAACATTTCTAGGATGAGTACACCGCCCATAGAAGGGTAGTTCATTAAGTATTCAATATACCTATTACTTTATTCATTAATTTTTTTGATTACAATAGCTACTATAATTAAACTAATATGATATATTAATTGAGTTATGAAATTATATTAATCAAATAATGAAATTAAACAACAAACACAAAACATGTGAGGTGGAGAATTGCGTGAATTCTGAGAGCACAATCTTAATCAGTAATAGAAAACCTCATGAGATCAATTTATTGGGTTAAAATATATTCCTATTAATAGGTAATCCTCTTTTATAGAGTGTTTTTTTTCATGAATAGTCAAATGAATGTAAGATAACCTTAAAACAAGAATCAAATCATGGTGTTTCAGTTTCATGATTTGAAACTATCTTATGGTTTTATTCACTTAATCATTGTTGTAATGATAATTCTCGTAGGGTTTGGAGTCTTAACAAATTTGGGAATCATATTTAATTGGGTATTAATTTAAATTATAATTATTAGTGAGTAAATAAAGGGGTAGAGTAAGATTTATAATGCCATATTAAAAAAATTTCTTCAAAAAACACCCTCTCTTTGTGTTTTATTAATCAAATCTAATTCCAAAAACTGAAACAAAAAAAATATATAATCTTCATAGATGATTATTATTAATGATTTATAAACAAAACACCTGATACATTTTGTTAGTTTTATTCATGTATTTTATTTTATTTTTAAAATACCTTCAATCGATTGGTAAATTTTCATCCACCTCAGGGAGACGACCTTGGTTTGCCACTCTATAGCACCTAAGTAGCAAAAAATCACACTTTATTTGAGAGTGCCCAAGAAAAAACTTTTAGTATATAAAAATAATACTCAAGGTTATAATTTTATTTTTTTATTTTTTATTATGTTAATTAACTAGTTCATTTTACACACATTTGAAATAATATGTCTTGGGATTTGGTTTGAAAAATTATGTTAAATTAAGTTGAACATCATATGGATTGTCACTATCTATTTTATCCAATGGTGATCCCATATATACATTATTTTTTTTAATTTTGTTTTAAATTAATTTAGGTAGTGAATTAAATTTCATGCACTAAGGAAATATGCATGTCACGTTTATTATCTCTTTCTATTTTATCTAACAGAGATCCCATATTTACATCGAATTTTTCTAAATTTGTTTAGAATTCATTAGGGTGTGAATTCAACTTAAGTAAAACATATCATGTTTAATATAATTGATAACCCAATAAAATAATTTAAACAATGGATGAGATGGTGTGGACTTTATATTTTTATTAGAAGGGATTTTGGGGTCAACATATTTTATTAGTGTAATATTCTTATAATAACACATTTCATTCCAATATACATATGGAACCTTTTGAGTGATTTTATAGAAAGACTATTCAAACACTAGTATATTGGGATTCATTTTTTGAATAGATGTTGTTGGGAATATAATTTTTCGAAGATATTGATGATAAGGAAAAGTTTATTGCCACCATATGAGAAAATATCACGTTAGGAAGAAGAATAATCATGAGAATCGGTGGATTTGTCTCTCTTTTGATGTTTGAGATGATAATTTTGAAAATGTATCTTTTTAGAAAATTTTTGTCCTAATTTTATGTAATGAAAAATTAAACAAATGATATAATAGTATTTATGAAATTCCAAAAAAAATTGTTATATTTAATACAGAAATTCCTTACCTGAAATTTATAACATGCACAAGATGTAGTTCATGTTTTTTTTGGTAAAGAAATATATACCTGCTGAATATCACAAGATAACCCCTGAAGCATTGTAGTGGGAAGAAAAAAATTAATATTATTAAAATAAATATCAAATTCTCTATTAAAATGAGAATTTTTTTAAAAATTTTTTAAATATGAAATGGTTCTTTGGAAGAACAATAATATTGAATAATAAACAATAAAATCATAAAAATATTTGATTGAAAAATTTATCTCACTTGTTTATGGAATGAATACAATTTTGAGGGTGCAAATTTATTAAGGGGTAAGATTGTGAAAAACCAAACAGTGTTAATGTCTGATCAATTTCATGTTTTATTTATATTCATGATTGTATTTTATTGACTCTTATACATTATAAATTTTCTAGTTTTTTTCTATAAAAATTGTATAATTTTATTACATCTAAATTATTTTGAATAATTTATATATTATCAATTAAAAGAACACATTATAAATTTATTATTTTTATTTATATGAAATAATATTATTATTATATATCATAATATAAACTATATTTTAAGATAAATATTATGTATATTTCAAGGAATGTTGATTTTAGTTGAACATATATAATGACCAGTTTAAAAAATCATATTCTTTTCAACTAATTTCAATGATCCATTTTAGTTTTTATTGATTTTAATGTAAAATTAGTCTCTATTTATAAATAATTATCCATTTAATTTTATATAAATAAAAGTTTCATTTTAATTAGAATAAATTACAATTTTAATCAAAAAAAATGTTTTAATATAAAGTAATTTTTTCATTGTTTTTTGTGATCTTATATTAAAATTAATATTTTAAAATTCTATAAATTGAATAAAAACTGTATTTAATATCTATATTCTTGTTTTTAAGATGATGTATTTGTATCAATTTAATTATTGGCCATAATGATTAGTTTCCATGGTAAAAATTAGTGACCAGACTATTGGGTAAAATTGGTAACTTAGAGGAAAAAAAGAGATAAGGATAGTGGATCAAAACAAAATTCTTATTGGGTGATGGAATATAAAACCATATCACCGTTCCCATGAGTTTTAATAGTTTTATATCAACACATTAATAATTTTAAATAAATAATTTTTTCAAACATTTATATTAACAAGAGTGGAACCCCATTATTATATTTGGTAATTGCACACTAATGTGTTATTTACATACCCTGAGACTTTTGGATATGAAAATATCTTCTGAAAAACCTTCTTAAAAGACATATTATGACCCAATGTTTCTATTAATATAAATAGATATATCCTAGATGGTGAAAAGGTGCATTCTAGTGGATTCCTTCAACGAAGTGGTTTGACACTTAATTGATCATTTTAATTTTGATTTCTACATCTACCCAAATCCAATAATCTATAAAAAAGTTCATATAATAACATAAATATGATAAAGTTAATGAAATTTTATTTGGTTTGTGTAAAAACCCATTTTTATCTCATTTTCCACCAAATATGAAATGTTAACATCGCTCATGTATACATGTGGACTACCGGTTCAACGAAGCGATGCATTTTGTGTTCAAACAACACCTCAAACAGATGGTTATAGAGATTAAATTAATAAATATATATGATTTTTATAATTTTTTATATTCTAAAAACATAATATATTACATACATTCTTACCCATGAAACTATTTAGAAATGATAATGTCACTCGTGTGAATGTGTGAACAGCCACCTTTGAGAACCGTTATTAATATGTTCTCAATACCTCATTATATAAATTGTCATAGAATATTTTTTCAACATATAAAATTATTATAATAATACATTTAACATTTTAGAGATAATTTAACCATGACTCATTGGGCTATGGTCGATGTACTAATGTTATTTTGTGGACATAAACCAAACTACAACAAAACCCCAACATGAAATTAACATATTTAGTAACTATATATGAAATGAAAATAAATGAATGAAATTAATTATGATATGGTAATAGAATTAATAATTCTTTATATATATATATTATTAAAATAATTCATTTTTATTATATAAGAATGTATCCAAAATACATGGCAGGTTTGGATACTAGGTAAAAGATAATTCCTTAAGTTGTTTTTTTAAATGTTTCAACTATTTTTCTCCTATATCACTGATCCTAAAAATTTATTAATTAATGATATCTATTGTAATTTAATGATTTTGTTAAATTAATTTTAAAATTTTAATTACTTTTTAAATTGGTTTTAAAATGAAACAATTAAAATGTTTTCAAAAATAGTGACTTTTTAGTCTTTTTACCATAGTGAAAGAGAATGATATTTTTATACTAATTACCACATGAATTCCTTTTCCATCCATAATATTAGTTATTAAATATTGATATTCATTTAAAACATTCTATTTTTTCATATAATATCATATTTTCTAATACTCTATGATGTTTTTTATTTTCAATGTTTTCAATGGAAAAAAGGATTCTTAGACGTATTTTATTTGTGAATCCTATAAATAAATATTCATATTTTTAAACACAATATTTTGGGATGTTTTATTATCAAAAGAAACATTTTATTTATATTTTTATTATTTTGATAGTTTATATGATATCAGGTGTTCCCAAGATAGATATAATGATAAGAGAGGCTCATATATCTCTCTCACTCTTTGGAAATGCGAAAAGAGTTTTCTGTAACTGTGTTGCTCCTAAAGGATATGGTATAATTAGCCTTCATTGTTATTCATTTTATAGGATTAATTTATGGGCAAATGAATGTATAACTTCTACATATACCAATGTGGGGTTTCATTAATATATATGGGTATTAATGGAAATATTATTGTGTGGTAAGTTAATAAAATGAACTTACGATAAATTTACTGTTTATTATCAGATAATGGTGAAATGATTTTTTTCATGAGTAATAATGTTATATTAATTATATTTCATGACTATATTTTTTCCATTATTCTTTATTATAAAATGTGTTCTAAATTCATTGTGTTTTTATGTTTAATTAATGGGTAATTAACTACTTTTTTTTGAAAAACATTATTATTTAAAACATAAAAAAATTTATGTATATTCATGAATTCTGATATAATCTAAGTAGATTACTTTATTTATTCATCACTTGACAATCTCTTTTGATATCAACATACATTTTCAGTTGTTTTTCATAGGGATTTAAGATATTCATGGATTACATAATCGTCAAATGTTATACATCCTGAATGAATTAAAAGTATCATAAATGGAATGAGAGGATAAATAGGATAATTTTTCTTTGGAAAAACTCAATACTATGTGGAAATTTATAGAATATTATGTTATTTTCCACCAAATTTTTAAAAATAGTATACCTAAAAGGTCATAAAAAAGTATGAAAGTGAATTTCTTATTATAAATCATGTATTCATGGGTTGATTATGTTACCAAATGTTATATATGAATATACCCATAGTTCTATCATAACTACAATACAGATGGGTAATCAACACGAACATTAATAAAATTATTAAATCGTGTATTATCATTAATATTAGTATACAATAAATGTTTCATAAATACTCCTAATATTCAAATATTTCAATGTCTCATCAATATAATCATTAAATAATATGTAATGTGTTATCCCCATGTATAATAATGTGGGTAAATGAATAATTATAACGCATCACAATAATTAGTTAACATACCAACACCATAATCAATAATAATGATGAATGGTATATAACCTTATCAAGTGACGTTGAAATTAGTTGGAAATCACCACTAATCACATGTGGATGGATGAAAGGGATATCACAACTTGTATCACAATTTTGTTAATGGAATTTCACCGAAATCATAATATAGGTAAATATGATATCAATGCGACGTGAATAATAGTAAAATGGGTTTTCAGAAAATATTGTTAGAGCATGGTTTAAAATTAAATAACCATTATAATACAAACCATGGAGGACCCAATTATAACTAATGGTATAATATTAGTGAATGGGGTATCACTAATGATATTATCAAAGAAAAAGTGAATGAATTTTCAATAAAACCCTGATATTAACAATGGTGAATGTATAATCAATGATCACATAAGAATATGACACATTGAATTAATAATTACCAATAACATAATAAAAAGAATGGGTGAAATTACAATCACCAATCAGATAAACATAAACAATGTAGAATGGTTCATTGTTAATAAATATTAAATCAAGGATGAATAGGTTATCACCCATACTCTTTGACTTAAAATCCAATTTTTTTATTAACATATTTATTCTTCATATTTTTACAACTAGGATAAATATTTCAATTCCATCCTCCTCCTAGAATTTCTTATGATTACGAATGAGAATCCACATTACAAATATAATATTGCAGTGGGAATAATCAATATCCATGTACTACAATAAATATAATACCATAATAAAATAACTAATACCCATATTTTCAATCAACATTTAATGATCAAGTATGCCTCAAAAGGAATACTATAATAAATCGTCAACAATAGAATTCCTTGGGGTCCTTTATTCTATCACTTTTTCCACATTACCATGAATGAATGGTCATCAGGGAATATGAAATTAATAAAAAAAACGTAATTGGTATTTTAATGGTTAAATAACCCATATATAACCACTATGAGTCAAGAAATATATATTTTTTGTATTTGGGTATCTCACAAAAAAACCAACATATGTATTCCCCCCATAGGACACATGAAACTCATATAAAATGGATTAAGATTTTTGGGACTCCCTATGTCATACTTATAGGATTATACTAATTTGATATCAATTTATTAATTAATATAAATAAGTTGGAATCCATAAAGTAAATTAATAACAATAAATTTAGGTTTTCATAATTATTTATCACCTAATATATAGAATGAATAAATATATAAGGTTCTATGGGGCCAGTTTTACCTCTATCTATTATTCAAAAATAACAATGCTTGGTTCAGTGTAAAATTAGAATATATGGAAAGGAAAAGGATTCATGAATCAAAATTATAGTTTGGTATGATATATGTGGGAGGATATTGGTGGACATTAGAGTAATACAATATTGTGGAATGGGTAAAATTAATAAAACAATCAACAATAAATTTGGAGGTTGAGGACCCTCCAAAATAATAATTTATCACTAAAAGAGCTCCAATATTCTATCTAGATCCCAATGTTAACCATTAGTCTTGTGATGGTGGGATAGGTGGACCATGCCTTTCTTAAAGGAATCCTGGTAGCTTCTCAAATAGATTTTAGAGTTAATTTTGGAATGGGGTTCTGTTTTTCACCCAGACCATTTTCTAGTTCATTCATCATGAAACTATTCCACACACTCAGGATTAAAAATTAGGCCAAAATACAAATAAATTGAAAAACAGTTAATTATAAGACAAATTTATAAGATAATATTTCATTAAAACGTTCCAACATACAGTGACGAAATCATCATAACTCCACATCAGTGAAAACCTCTACCAATGGTGCTAACATATTCACCCCCAACTCCCATGTATCATATAAGATAGATCCATGGAAGCACTACCAAATTATACTACTATAGTAATCTAATATATGATATTGATTCATAAATCCACAATAAAAACATGTAACACATTTAATAATGTTACTTCCTTAAGTAGATAGTTTTGGTTCATATCTTATAAAATGGATTTGGATGAAATATCCAATACAATGATATCTGGAATAAATTATTAATAATAAAATATATCTATGGAATTTCTCAATATTATTTAATTATAGAAAACGTCTTAGTAACCATGAATGACTACATAAATCTATGTGGTAGATTAATCATCTACTGAATCCTCTAGTGTCCTAATTATCAAGAAACACTTAATATTACCATGTCTACCACCTCAAACATTAGTGTACAGAATCACTATTATATGAATAATCAAAGAAAATTTTGAATGGGATTTATCCATTTAAAAATCAAATATATAAACCCACACATATCATAATTGTGATTTTATATAATAATATAATAATAATATATTTTTTATAACACAAAGGTGATGGGAATTTCTTTCTGTAAAAGGCCTCACATGTATCATAAAATAAAATGTCTTATTAAAAATTTTATATTCACTCTCTTCAAATACAATTTTACTCTGCAAAAATTAAAAAAGAAAATTATACACACATTTTTCTATATTGTAGACAAAATCTATAATTGGGTGGAAAAAATATCCTTGTGTCTAGGGATGATATGTTATACTATGATTTACATTATATTACAATGATGATAAGAGTACATAATAAAAATATGTCAAGAATTGAGAATATAGATAATACATGATGCACAGGAGAACACAATACAATTGTAATATCTTGAATACATATATGATTTTAAAATAACCAATTTATTGTTTCTCCCTAGTTAGTGAAAAGTATGAAAGACTCTCAAAAAAGTTCCGTAGTTTCCATATTATAGCACTATCATAAGGTAACATTTGTAATCATATCAAAAAAACCATATTCATGTCATTTAATTTTCATATTAAAATGTCTAATAGATAATGACATCTAACATGGATCTGTTTTAAGGCAGTGATGAACATACATGTGAGGTGTTCTGAAATAATCCTTGATGTACCAATATTTATCCTAAGTTACCAATAATTGCTAATAAATTCATGATATGTATTTCACAAAAGTATGTGATCAACCTCTACCTTTCTATATGAGTCCAAAAGCATAAGCTCATTTTTCTTCTTGAGGAAAAACTATTACAAGATTATATATGATAAAATCATCATTTTTGGTTCAATTTTAGGGTGGGTCCCTTCCATATATATTTTCCCTCGTAATAGGAAAATCTGGTTTAGTTACGTGGATCTTCATTAAATTATATGTCTTGTAGAGGTAATAAAAAGGGGGTGAGCATATTCTAAACCTGAAACTCTGGATATTCAAGTTGAATCATAGAAATTAATCCTAGCATCATCCCCTCAATATATTTGTTTATCACCAACTGAATAAAACCCATCTAACATAACAAATTGATTATTATTCACCCACTCTAAAGGGGTTTGAATCAACATAATGACAATATAAAATAGGTACATGACACACCTAATCTACTATAGGAACAAGTAATTCAATTGGAATATGTATCATAACATTTTTTGATATTTCATATCAAAACCTCTCACATAATGGTTATTGATTATAATATATCAGAGTGTTAATAACCATAACGAATTCCAAATCATTTGTTGGGTGGTTTCACTATTCTATCAATTGATACTGAGCCCCCTATCCAATTATTCAACAACGTTATATTTTAAAAAATCCAAAACCCACTATTGAGGTCTAAAATTATAAGGTATACATCATACATATATCCATGAATTTTAGGATTGGTTTGGATATAATCATTTCTTCTAGATCATTCAATACACACATACAATGGTCAAACCACTAAAACATTGATGCTTTATTTTTGATTTTCATCATACAATATTCCAACATATAGATGTAAAAAATGCGTCATTAATAGTAAACTAATGATCCCAAAAACCTACACAAGTCAAAAAAATGCATAATTCTTTTAAAATTCATTTTGAGATTTCTCAAGGTCAGTTGATATGAATTCCTTAGATATCACTAATTCATAGAAAGGGTGACATGGATTTTGATTGAAAAATAAATTTATAAATTAATAAATACCAAAACAACACAAACTTTTAGAATGTATAATTTTGATAATAAGGAATCAGTCACCTATAAAACGTTTTCGTAGATCCAATAGCTTCCAATTTTTTAAAATTAAAATAAATCAAAATTTAGTAAATAATGCGATAAACTCGGATTATGAATCAATTTACAGGATGAATAAGAGTGGAGAAGAATTTGGGGGTGAATTTTTTAAGATAAAATTCAATTCCGCATCATTTTGGAATGTAGTAAATCCATTATCCATGAGACACCACACAAAATTATAATATTGACTCTCGGCATCATTTAAAATACCAAATCTCATAGGTTCTATTGGTTGAGGTGACCTAATGAACATAGATGGACTAGGATTAATCTCATCATGGAATACCAAATTATGGGTTACTGTTAAACCCACATCAACTAAATTAAAATTGGAGTCACCCAAAAGAAATCATCTTCTTATATATAATATAGGTAATGAAATGTGAAATTAACCATAAATAAATCCCCACTGAATATGAAAATATAACATGTAATTAGAATCCAACATTAGGTACACACCCATCCATGATTTCACCATCTCCATGTAAACCTAACTATATATAAACAACTTCGAAATCAACGTGAATAAAATAATAATTAGTTGTTATTGAATATAATATTCTGAAGGAAAGAAAATTTCATTCAATAATGAACACATATGATTATTATATTTGTAGATAATATAAGAATTCAGAACAACAAAGGTAAACTATAACAAGAAAAATAAATTCATATTTCTGATGATTCGTTGTTAAGGAAATATCATCTACTATACTCTCCCATTGGATATTGGATAGACATATTCCACATTACCCCTATTTTAGCATCCCAATATAGCTTTTGAATCTCACCATATGGATCTTGGAATGTCTAAGACCAACCTGGCTCATGTTGAACTGTATTTATCCATCTCATATTATATATATAATTTTATACAATCAATTTCCTAGTAGTCCCTACTGTCTCCATGATTCACTTTAATTTTTCATCCTTCTATTATAATATTCCCACATTTATATTTAATAATATATATTAATATAAAATTTAATGAAAGTTTTCCGGAACTATCCGAGTCTTATATTTGTAAATATGATCCATCCTTTCGAAAAAAACTCTTCGTTGAATTTTTTTTAATTATATAATATCCTCTATTAATTTATTATAGATTTCTTCAAACCCCTTATATGTAGGCATGTCTCCATGAATTTATTCTTCAAGTTTCCTATTTAGTGTAACAAATATTCTTGTAAATATAATTTTTTCCTTCTTTTAATATTCCATGGAAAGAAGTCATACATTGTTGACAAATACAATGAGTCAAAACCATTTAATTCATTAAATTTATATTTATTTATAAAACATAATAATCTAACAATGTCTAAAAAATACCTCTACAAAATCATCATAACTCACATTTAAAAACATCCTCTATTTAGATTCACTATTTCACGCATCACCTTCCTTTATCAAAAAAAAATTTTTACATCTTACCATACTATGGGTTAAGAGATCTCTTCTTATCACAAACTGTAATCATGTAACACTAGCTGAAACCACAACAAGCATATGAATTAAAACATCATTTTTTCCACCATCTATACAACATGTATGTAGCCAAATATGTTGCAAATGAATCAGACTCTTGATATCAATTATTCATCTAAGTATTATGCAAGGAATGGTTGTCCCAAAACATTTATATACATGCTATTATGATGGAACAAAGAACCTCATCATTTTTCTATGGAAGTTCAATAGTGTAGCGAGAGTCTTCCATGGTTAAATAGTGGTTTAAAGAAGAATACATATGGGTGACACTTCAAATACACAATTATTTAATATATTAATAGCTAAAATAAATTATTTCATACTAGATAAAAATATCTATAAGCCTTATAATGAAATATAAAAGATCATGTTACCTTTATTGTTAATCATGTTCGGCTAGGGTAAATGGAACCCTAATTCTATTGTGAACCTCCCCATATTGGTGAAACCCTCCTAATGTAGAAAAATATACCAATCTAATTTTCATTGATGTTCACCTATGACCATGAAATGAGTGTTCTGATCTAATAAGAATATAGTTGGCCTTCCCTATGGGTTTTTTGGCAGTCTACCCCTCATGGGGTGGCCAACTGACTTTCACCCATGGCATGAGGTCCAACCTATGGTGGATATTTTTTCACATAAAAAAATACTATCTTAAACATATTTATTTTTATGAAATTTATTTTATTATATTTTATTTATTTTAATAAATCTCATTCTAAATTTTAAATGACCCAAAATATTATAAAAATATGACAACATAATTTAAATCTATTAATTAAATATAGATTTATGGTTATCAAATTCCACATATGTAGAAACCCGAAGCCTGACATACATGGTCATTACATTACTTTTCAGGAATACTTAGTACATAAAAAAAACACACACACAAGGATCATAATAGTTTAGTGTCTTTGGAAACTCGGAATATAATCTTCTAATCGTGGTGAATGATCTTCAACATCTCCCATAAAGATCTTCCCTTTTTTTACCTAAAACCTTTCTTTATATCCTGGGGAAAATAAAACATAAAAGGGTGAGCTCAAATTCTCAGTAAGGGTAAACAAAATAAATATCAATCACATCATATTCAAAAGAACATAACATTTTGGAAATCTTAACCTGCAAAAGAGAGCATAATTTCATAACATGGGATAAATCATGGAAGTGAAATGTAATCACAATAATCATAACGTAAAACATGAAACTTTTTGGCATACACACATAATCATATAGAATCATTTCTTGTTAGTCAAGACTCATTGCCAAGACTATCTTAGTGGACAAAGTCCCTTTCTGAACCAAGTCATCCTCGTTTCAGTCCTGTTTCACTGAACCGGTATAACCTACCATTCCAGCCATGTCTATCTCATGAGATATAAAATATTTACCCAATGCATTGGAGGGAGATATAGGTCCCACCCATCTCATAATGATACCATTCTTATATGTTCCACAAAATCATAAATCATACATCATTGCATAACCCATGTAATAAAAATGGGATTCTTAAACATCATGACATCATAAAACAATTCATATAAGATAAAGGAATTCATAAAAATAATTCCATCACAACATAATCAAATCAATGTAATAATAAAGATAAAACAGAAGCCTTTATTATCTTATATGGAAAATAATTTTGATAAAACACTTGAAATCCATTTTTGATGAAAATATCTTTTATACTTCTAAAACATTTTCCTTTCTTAACATGTCATACAATTTTAAACTAAAATAAGTTGATTAAAAATAAACTTGAAAACATGTAATGGAAGCTTCTTGGAAATAATGTTTTAAAAATCCATTCATGCCGTATAAGTTAAAAAAACATTCTTCATACTTTTGTCAGAAAAGTCAAAAAGTACATCTTATGAAAAACGAAAAAAGATTCCTTTCATATCTTTTACTAAAAACTCACCGAAGGGTAAAATAAGATTTAAAAAATTAAAGGTGGAGGTAAATAATGTTACATATTGAGTAAACATGGATGTGGATGATAAAATACACCCCAATAAATACCAAAGTATAAACAATCTCGGATAAAAATGAGATTGTGATAATTTCCTTACTTTAGGTCCGATTTTCTTCGTAGGTGTCCGAACCTCCTGTATAATGATTTAAATAATTTCATTGATTTATTACAGAATCATATTCCTTGTTATTATATCATATATGGTCATATTCGTAGCTTCTTAGTAGTAATATTTCATTGCTACTTGTTATTCGGGTGTTTATAACTTTTTGTTCTTATCCGTGTTTTGTCGAATAAATTATTATTCATCTATTTAAGTTATATATACCTCATTTACAGAATGGTATTATTGTAATATATATCATATTCATTCATTCAATTCATTTATATAATCATTATGAAATGAAGATCATTTAGAACGAGTCGCATCACATCGTGGAGACGGTATTCCGTACGTACACACGAGTGATGATATCGTTCTTATGATCGTGGAATTGTATTGGAGTATATGTATACTATTTTAGAATCAATATCACTTTATAATAGTCATATATGGTCATTATATACACCATTATACCCATTCACGTAAGGTGTTGGTGGAAAATAGATTACACTACGGCGTGGAGACGGTATTCCGTACGTATGCACGTGCGGTGATTTCTTTTCCGTAGGATGGATAGATGGTGAAATAGAGTTGTTTCATACTTATAATAACATATCAGTATATGAGTGATACTTCTGTTGTTACTTCATAATGAAAAAACCTAAGAAGAATAAGTGGAAGAAGAAATAAAGATGAAAGAATCGGTAACAGACATTACCTCTTCTTTGAAGTGCTTCTTTGAGACCTCCTTTTAGGGCACTAAAATGGGTCTTTGAAGAAGACCAGAAGCTCTAGGATGTTTATAGTGAAGTGTAGAAGATAATTTGACAGGGTTTGTCCGAGCTTGAAGGCTCAAAGTTTTGTGAGGAAGAGAGGGAGGAGGTTCCCTTTTATAAGGGAGGAGAGGGGTACCTTTGGAATAACAAAAAATATTATTTTATTATAAAGTCAAGTTCAGTTTTAAATAGCTCCAAATTGATATATTTCTAAGATAAGGTGGGGATGGGTCGAAATACTCTCATCCAATAGAGTTTAGACTTGTTTAGGTTCCTATTTTAACCTTATCAAGTAGATTTAACATTAAGTTAAATAATTTTACTTTTACATTGTCTTCTTGTGTTCTTACACTATAAGGTTAATAAACATACTATAAGAAGCCAAAAGAACCCCAAGTTGTTTATTATTAATATATATAACCTTATCTAAGTCATTTGGCCGATCCTTATATTTTTAGGAATAATATAACAATTAATAATATAATATTTGTTTTAAAAACTATTTTATGTCAATTTTGACACTATTTAGTAATTAATTTTTGTGAAAATCATAACAGAATGATAAGTTCGAAAAAAGTTACTTAAATCAATACTAACATGTCATATTAACCTCTAAAAGTAGTGGAATTCATAAAAAGTCTAAAATAATATTTATTTGGGTATTTATAACATAAATTATGTCAATATTTCATTAATAAGATAATTACTGCATCATCGTTGTGTCATAAATAAATTAAATTTTTTAATGTCTAAAAATTACAAATAAAATACCATTATGTAGTAAATCGTTTTAGATTTCTAATGAATATTTATAGTAGAATTTATCTTATGTATTACCCCGTATTAAAAATGTTTTAGTAAATAAACTTTGATTTTAACTCTTTTAACCCTTCTTTAAATAAATTAATAATAAATGCCCTAATCTAATCCATGTGGGCCTAAATGGTCATATTTTATTCCTAAGTTTGTTTTTGGTCGAATTACACTTGTCCAATAGAATTAGGACATGTGTTATGGTAATAATAATATCATTTCTACCCTTAACTACCTTATTTACTTTTAACCGTGGTAAAAAAAGTCAAATGTTACTATTCACCAAAAAATTATTTTTATCTCATTGTACCATATTTTACTTACTGACATCAACTGTGTCTCTCGGATTTTTGAAATTCCACTCACAGAAGAGGTAAAATTAAGTTTTATGAACAATTCAGTTTTTTTAACTACCACCTAGTGGTTTCACTATTAATCAAAAATTGAAACTTTTCAGAAAAATACCAAATATTATGCCTAAGATATATTTGATATTATGAACCCAAAAATGATGTCTATTTTACCAAATTAAAATCATATCAGTTGCATTAACTAATTTAGAAATTAATTCCCATCGTCAAAACAAATAGCTTGTTTTTTAGAGATAATAACTATCAAAAGATTGAAACTTGTTTATAACAGGTTTAAATGTGAAATTACATCCAATGACCATCATTGTATCAAATTGTAAAAATATATTCTAAATATACTTTAAAACAATTAAAATTAATAATTTATCACTATTAATTATTTCGATTGAAAAAGATGTTTTTAATTAAAAATTTAGTAATTTCCAAAATTCATCAAAATATGAATGTTATCCGAAAATTCCCAAAATTTCACCCTAATCTAATTTCAATATTCTGAATCCACAAATGAAGTCCATTTTGAAAAATAAAATTTACAAAATTGCAAAAAGTGGTTATTACTATTCATAACGGCTCGTTTTAATAATATTTTAATAGCATATCGTTGTTTAGTGAAACTCGGTATTGCGTACTACACACGCTATCAAGGAAGGTCACGATTGCGTGTAATGAAAGGAAAGTCAATGATGCGTGTTGTGAAAGCTCCTTTTGGTGTAGCGTACAACACACGAAATTAAAAGGAATATTTTTCATAAAATCTCGGGGTGTTACATTCTACCCCCCTTAATATGAATTTCGCCCTCAAAATTCGTCGGGGTTATAAATGGTTTACTATTCGAAAGTTTCTTTAATCGAATCCCACATCGGAAAAATGAATACCAAAACCAATCTTTAAAAACAAAATTATGAAATGTAACGGTTACCCAAATAAACTAATCACTGGGTTTCCACATAGGTGAAAATATGGATATGGAAGGGAAATCTAACCATCATGTTTTGATGGAGAGTGGTAGAGAACATGGCTATAGAAAAGATAGCAATCACAAATCCATAAATTTGTGACGATATAAGGTACCATCTGATTCATCAGATATAAGAGCACTAAGACAACATTTTTGGTTTTCAAGATCATTTCCCTAAAGTTGATGAAATTGGAATTAGAAGAAATACTTTCGTGATTTTGGTATAGTCTCACCGTTTGTCGTTATTTTTACAATTTCCACTTCATCTCTTAAATAAATGAAGTTGAATTTGTCATTCGTGATGTGTTAGCAGATCATGTGATAGAATGATGGGTCATTCCATCTGTTTCAAACAAAAGGTTAGAAAAAGTTATAATTTCATCTTATGGTTAATCGTATATGGTTCCAAAAATGAACTTATACTTCATATATCATACAACTTAATAAAATAAAACTAGTTTCTACTGACCAGGGACATCCTGTAGGCCAGTGGTAGGCGATAAAGGTCAGTTGCACTGTGGTTGTGGGTTCGGTTCCCACAACCTTGTCCAACGCGATGGGCTGTCGCCCGTCCTGCAGGTTATCCTTTTTCTAAAACTACATTACTATAACATCACATAAATAATATCAAAAAAATGTTCTATCCTTAAACAATACTAACTTATGGTTAACATAATCCATTCCAATCTTTAGTCTTATCTAAAATACTTCGGTCCATGCTCATAGTATAAAGAAAATGATTACTTGAAATGTCGTCAACCATGCATGTGAATACCACCATTTATCTCTCATATATCTTGTTGGTCACATTCCAGTCATGTGAATACCTTAATGATGTATTCTCTTGAAAAATGAATACCCATTAAACCTTAGTGAAAATATGAATGCTGTCAAAAGTTAACTCTTTCCACATACCAAAATCCAAAAATTCTATATACTCAAACCATGATATAACCTTCTCCTTATATCAGTCATGAGCTCATGAATACTATCAGACATTTAATTTTCTCCTTATCCCATCATTATGCGCAAATCATCTATATTCCAAAAATATCTGAATAACCTTTCATGGATACTGGTAACATTAATCATACACTTTCAAAACTCAAGGAAAGACAACAGTGTAACAATCCATAGATGTCTCTTTATTCCATAGTAGCATGATATTACTTATACAACATTACACATGATAAACATGTAATCATTCCACTACATTCTTAAACCATTGACCGAGCTTCAACAATTCTTTCATCTCACATATCATTTGTAGTCTCTTCATCATCATCCACATAAATACTACCCATACGACAATTCTGATTCTCTTCATGAGACTTTCCCTTAGGGAATTGGTTTTCTTAATGCACGTACATTCCACATTTAAAACATTTAAGCATTGCTGATGTCGTAGCAATACCATTATCCTCATCCCTTGTGTTAACTGAACCTTTTCCATTGCACTTACTGGCTTTGTGTCCTTATTTTCCACACCCAAAGCAACTTCCACTTCCTTTGAAACATTCTCCTTGATGCCTCTTCCCACATGATTTACATAGGAGAAATTGAACTTTCTTTACTCTATGATCATCATGAAACTCCATCTTTCTCTTATTAGCCGAGTCAGGAAACTTACCAAATTTTACTTTATTGATCATATTATTAGATTGCTAATTCGGCATAATAATGAGGTTTGGACTTCCAAATCCCATTCCATTTGGTTTCTCATGAAGAATATCATTCCATTGTCCATCATATCCTCCATTATCATGAATCATCTTGTTTCCAGCCATTTTCTAAAACCCAAAAAGAATAGTGTGAGAGGCAAAAATCCTAATAAATGGGGAGTAACTTCAATATCTAACATCTTTGGTTTAATCTAATATCGTTACAATAGTTCTAGGACTATATCCTATACGTATACTTATCCTTAGGGATATCCCTAGACATACCTTAGAAATGTCTCTAGGGATCTCAATAATGTTTTCGCATCCTAGTTTCCAAAGGTTGACTAAACCTTTCCTCTAATACCAACTGTAGAAACCCGAAGCCTGACGTACATGGTCATTACATTAATTTTGCGGAATACTTAGTATATAACAAAAACACACACACAAGGATCGTAACAGTTTAGTGTCTTTGGAAACTCGGAATATAATCTTTTAATAGTGGTGAAAGATCTTAAACATCTCCCATAAAGATCTTCCCTTTTTTTACCTAAAACCTTTATTTATATCCTGGGGAAAAGAAAACATAAAAGGGTGAGCTCAAATTCTCAGTAAGGGTAAACAAAAGAAATATCAATCACATCATATTTATAAGAACATAACATTTTGTAAATCTTAACCTGCAAAAGAGAGAATAATTTCATAACATGGGATAAATCATGGAAGTGAAATGTAATCAAAATAATCATAACATAAATCATGAAACTTTGTGGCATACACACATAATCATAGAGAATAATTTCTTCTTAGTCAAGACTCATTTCCAAGACTATCTAGTGGACAAAGTCCCTTTCTGAACCGAGTCACTATTGTTTCAGTCCTGTTTCACAGAACCGGTATAACCTACCGTTCCAGCCATGTCTATCTCATGAGATATAAAATCATTACCCAATTCATTGGAGGGAGATATAGGTCCCACCCATCTCATAATGATACCATTCTTATGTGTGCTACAAAATCATAAATCATACATCATTGCATAACCCTTGTAATAAAAATGGGATTCTTAAACATCATGACATCATAAAACAATTCATATAAGATAAAGGAATTCATAAAAATAATTCCATCACAACATAATCAAATCAATGTAATAATAGGGATAAAACGGAACCCTTTATTATCTTATATGGAAAATAATTTTGATAAAACACTTGAACTCCATTCTTGAGGAAAATATCCTTTCTACATTAAAAACATTTTCCTTTCATAACATGTCATACAATTTTAAACTAAAATAAATTGATTAAAAATAAAATTGAAAACTTGTAATGGAAGATTCTTGGGAATAATTTTTTAAAAATCTATTAATGCCGTATAAGTTAAAAAAACATTCTTCATACTTTTTTTGGAAAAGTCAAAAAGTACATCGTACGAAAAACGACAAAAGATTCCTTTCATATCGTTTACTAAAAACTCACCGAAGGGTAAAATTGGATTTAAACAATTGTAGATGGATGTAAATAATACTACATATTATATGAAACATGGATGTGGATGATAAAATACACCCCAATAAATACCAAAGTATAAACAAACTCGGATAAAATTGAGATTGTGATATTTCCCTTACCTTAGGTCCGATTTTCTTCTTAGGTGTCCGAAACTACTATATAATGATTTAAATAATGTCATTGACTTATTAAAGAATCATATTCATTGTTATTATATCATATATGGTCATATTCTTAGCTTCTTAGTAGTAATATTTCATTGCTACTTGTTATTCGGGTGTTTATAACTTTTTGTTCTTATGCCTGTTTTGTCGAATAAATTCTTATTATTATCTTTAGGTTATAGATAACTCATTTCCAGAATGGTATTAGTGTAATATATATCACATTAATTTTTTCAATTCATTTATATAATCATTATGAAATGAAGATCATGTAGAACGAGTCGCATCACATCGTGGAGACGGTATTCCATACGTACGCACGAGTGATGATATCGTTCCTATGATCGTGGAATTGTATTGGAGTATATTTGTACTATTTCAGAATCAATATCACTTTATAATAGTAATATATGGTCATTATTTACACCATTATACCCATCCAAGTAAGGTGGTGGTGGAAAATAGATTACACCACGACGTGGAGACAGTATTCTGTACGTACGCACGCGCAGTGATTTTTCTTTTTCCGAAGGATGGGTAGATGGTGAAATAGGGCTGTTTCATACTTATAATAACATATAAGTATATGAGTGATACTGATGTTTTTACTTCATAATTAAAAAACCTAAGAAGAAGAAGTGGAAGAAGAAATAAAGATGAAAGAATCGGTACCGGACATTACCACTTCTTTGAAGTGCTTCTTTAAGACCTCCTTTTAGGGCACACAAATGGGACTTTGAATAAGACAAGAAGCTCTAGGATGTTTCTAGGGAAGTGGAGAAGATAATTTTGCAGGTTTTGGCCGAGCATGGAGGCTCAAAGTTGTGTGAGGAAGAGAGGGATGAGGTGCCCTTTTATAAGGGAGGAGAGGGGTACCTTTGGAATAACTAAAAATATTATTTTATTATAAAGTCAAGTTCGGTTTTAAATATCTCCAAATTTATATATTTCGAATCTAAGGTGGGGATGTGTAGAAATCCTCTCATACAGTAGATTTTAGGCATGTTTAGGTTCCTATTTTAACCTTATCATTTAGATTTAACATTAAGTTAAATAATTTTACTTTTACCGTGTCTTCTTGTGTTCATATACTATAACGTTAATAAACATACTATAAGATAACAGACGAATCCCAAGTTGTTTTTTAATAATATATATAACCTTATCTAAGTCATTTGGATGATCCGTAGATTTTTAGGAATAAAATAACAATTAATAATATAATATTTGTTTTAAAAACTATTTTATGTCAATTTTGATAGTATTTAGTAATTGATTTTTGTGAAAATCATAACAGAATGATATGTTCAAAAAAAGTTCATTAAATCAATACTAACATGTCATATTAACCTAGAAAATAAGTGTAATTAATAAAAAGTCTCAAATTATATTTATTTGGGTATTTATAACATCAATTATGTCTATATTTCATTAATAAGATAATTAATGGATCATTGTTTTGTCATAAATAAATTAAATTATTTAATGTCTTAAAATTAAAAATAAAATACCATTATCTTGGAAATATTTTTATCTTTCTAATGAATATTTATAGTTGAATTTATCTTATGTATAACCCCATATTAAAAATGTGTTAGTAAATAAACATTGATTTTAACTCCTTTAACCCTTCTTTAAATAAATTAATAATAAATGTCCTAATCTAATCCAAGTGGGCCTAAATGGTTATATTTTATTCCTAAGTTTTTTTTGGTCGAATTACACTTGTCCAGTAGAATTAGGACATGTGTTAGGATAATAATAATATCATTTCTACCCTTAATTACCCTATTTACTTTTAACCGTGGTAAAAAAACGTAAAAAGTTACTATTCACCAAAAAATTATTTTTATCTCAATGAACCACATTTTAGATACTGACATCAATCGTGTCTCTCGGATTTTTGAAATTCCACTCACAGAAGCGGTAAAATTAAGTTTTATGATCAATTTAGTTTTTTTAACTACCTCTAGTGGTTTCACTATTCATCAAAAATTGAAAGTTTTCAGAAAAATACCAAAAACAGGCCTAAGCTATATTTGATATTATGAACCCAAAAATGATGTCTATTTTACAAAATTCAAAACATATCAGTTGCATTAACTAATTTAAAAATTAATTCCCGTTGTCAAAACAAATAGCGTGTTATTAAGAGATAATAACTATCAAAAGACTGAAACTTGTTTATAATTGGTTTAAATGTGAAATTACATCCAATGACCATCATTGTATTAAATTGTAAAAATATATTCTAAATATACTTTAAAACCACTAAAATTAATAATTTATCGCTATTAATTATTTCGATTGAAAAAGTTGTTTTTAATTAAAAATTTAGTAATTTCCACTATTCATCAAAATATGAGAGTTATCCGAAAATTACCAAAATTTCACCCTAAGCTAATTTCGATATTCCGAATCCAAAAATGAAGTCCATTTTGAAAAATAAAATTTACAAAATTTCAAAAAGTGCTTATTACTATTCATAACGGCTAGTTTTAATAATATTTTAATAGCATATCATTGTTTAGTGAAACTCGGTATTACGTACTACACACGCTATCAAGGAAGGTCGCGATTGCGTGTAATGAAAGGCAAGTCAAGGATGTGTGTTTTTCAAGCTCCTTTTGGTGTAGCGTACAACATAAGAAATTAAAAAGAATATTTTTCATAAAATCTCGGGGTGTTACAACATACATAATTAATGTATTATCTTAATATTGTATCTTTACTATGATTTATAAAGCCCCCCACTATTCTATAAACTATCAGAATTCAATTTTAATTACATAAATAATAATAAATTTTGAGAATATATTTTCAAATTTCATATATGAAAAATTAATCCAACTCCTCACTAGACTTTATAGTATAGAATTTCCCATGAAAAATTTGTGAAAATTCAGCTTTCATCAATTCAATCTTATCACATTAGCAATACTAAATGTTTCGATCATGATCTACCACATCATATTTTCCCATTCACCACTAATGGAAAAACAATATGTGGATCATTATGAATTCCTTCAATACATGTATCAATAATTGATCTTAAAAAATACCAACAGTCTCCAGTTTATACAGAAAGAACAATAAAATCATCAATTTATTATATTTTAGTTCAATTGACGTAGAAGATTAAGGATTATAGATATTGATTACTTATATAATTAAATATCAAGATGGATTTTTATCTCTATTTGTGGGGTATGATAATAAAAACAAAGACGAATGATTCCCTTCAAATTAACCAATATATCATCCCCACATAGAAAAATAAATTTCTGTCAATGATTAATGAATATAATGAATTAATACACCATCATCATTATCATAATATACATGAAAAAATATATTTTTTTTAAAATTTTAAATATTTGATGTTTGAAATTCTTCACATTCCCCAACAAACATCAAATTTGAAAAACCATTGTTCATGTGATGGTGATTTTTTACTCCTCAGAACCCAAAAAAACATGTTTACATTTTTTTAATTTTATATTCGTGAAGGAAAAAATATAATCAATAATTATTGGAAACATTCCCAACAACCAATGTTGAAACAAATACATTTATCCTTAATAAAGGGCATCACTTTTCCTGGAAATCACTCTCCCCCACATATGAACATCTATAATCATGTATAACACAGTTTTAAGGGTAAGAATGGATTTTATCTGATTATAATATGGCTCATTACTATCCAATGATATTCCTGGGAATTAATATCTACAATTAAAATTTATATAATACTGGAATCAAGTATAATGGTTAAGTAAAAAAAATTCAATCATTTTCATAGTAAATTTTTCTACCCATCATTTTCACCTGATCAAATAGATGTACCTCTAGATTACATGTATCATCATCAATTAATATATTAACTATAAAATATTTGTGAATTTTTTTAATAAAGCTCTCAGAAATGTGATCAAATTATAATACATATAATTATAAATGACATGTGTAATAATGAAAAATTAATCTTTAGGATCATTTCAAATTTGATGTATAAATAATTGAACGGAGAAATTTCATATACATGTGGATAAATGTAATAATCCTAACTCTTTGATTCAAATTTATTATACATAATAGTAGTTATTAAATCTCAACATTTTACTTTTTCAATTATATCAATTTTAAAATTAAACCTTGGAATCATGGGCTTTGTAAAAATTATATGTGTCATTCACAAAAACAGAAACACAAATTAGTGAGTTTTAATGAATTAATATAAAAACCCTATTTATATTTAAATAATATGGGAACCACGGTAACATTTCATTTTAAAAATAATATTTACCTTTTTATTTTAAAGATTTTCTCAAATTTTATTTATGTATTTTGGGTATGATGGACATAAAAATTAAGTAAACTTGTAAAATCATAATGCTTAAGTAATATATATTCAAATATAATAACATTTTGAGGTTTATCTATATCTTAAAACAAATGTGTTGAAAACAAATTACACTGAATTAGAAAAAACAAAAACTCATATTTCCACCCAAAATATATTTGGTTATAGCTATTAGGATTCACCTTGTTTCTTTGATGACATAATATGAGTAGGGAAAATATAATACCTTCTCATATTGAACCAATTATTCCATTGAGATATTCCATGGGTTACTGTTATATTTTTACTCCAATTTTTGATTTTATTATCTTTTCTAGTTATTTAATATGTAGTGTGAGATCTAGATTTTTTTAAGATAAGCATAGGGGTTGTCCATAGCCTGTACAACTCCATTTTCTTATTCCTTAGGTGGTGGTCCTTCAAACATCCCATATATCTCCTTCCATTCAACAGAGACAATTTCTCTTTTTTTTTTAATTTTTTTCCTTTGGGATGATTGTATATAATATTTATACTAATTTATTATATGTCATACACACAAATATTTTCTTACACTTCTTTGTTATATTTATTGTCAATTGAGGGTTCCTCTTATTCTTCCTCACTATTACATAAGTATGTGTAGCCAACTAAAATTTCAATATAATCAAAATTATAATAAATTACCATTTATTTTCTTCATGTTTAGTTGTTATTATAAATAGATATTTAATTTGGGCCTCATCCTTGGTTTCCTAAATTAATTCCTTAGTTTATTTGGTTAGGTTATCCAGTATAATAATCCATTTGGTGTACCTATATTCATGGCCTCAGAGTGACTCTTCATGATTTTGACAGAGTTTTTCATCACATGACATGTCCGGAAAATCCCATATACAACATATAATATCCTTCATAAATTTATCAATGTGGGGAGAGGGGATTTTATTCTAAATTACATGTGGATTAGGGCCTTCATTCTTGCATGTTTTTGAGATTACATACCAAAACAACACAGTGCATAAAATAGAATATAAAATATGAAAGAACAAAATAAAAAAGATGAGAAAAGAAATATTTTGGGGGGATTTTTTATCTATATATTGAATTTATATAATTCTTTCCATTGATGATATCTCTATAAATTGACACCCTTATAAGAGGTTTTTGATTCCTTCAGTTGGATCAATATACAAGATTTATAACATAATCGACAATAATAACTAGAATACGGAATAGTTTATTGATAGATTTGATTCAATGATTAATATTACAATGATTTTAAATATCATGGAATATTTCAATCTTGAACTAAAATAAAAATTAGATTGATAATAGAGGAATAAATATAGATTAAGTCTGGATGGATATGATGAAAAGATTTGGATCAAGATCCTGGGATAGTTCTTTGGAAATAAAGTTATATTCAATCTAAAATCAGAAATATTTCAATCGCATATCATTGATAATTCTATATGATATCAAATATATCCTATCATTATCAATTAGAAATACTTAATCACATCAATTCCTTATGTTGAGCTAACAAAATGAAAAACAACATGTTACGATTAATCAATTGGGGGTAGACAAAGGTAATGGTATATATCTCTCCACACTCCCCACAATAACAATGGGTATGAACCAATATATATAATCCTTCACTATACTATAGGGAATAATATATTATCTTACTCATAATGAAATTATGTACAAATTTGAAGAAACCATGATTATGTAAATTCAGTCATTGGGTACAAAACCCCTTCCTCGATCTCACCAGTCCTAAGGGAACCTAGCTTTTCATGACCAATTTCATAATTGACATGAATAATGTATGAATTAGAGTAATTAGAATATAAAATTGGAAATAAAAATAAATTTTCAAAAATCAATCTACACATATGGGTTTTAAATTTATTACATAGTAATATTTTATTATAATGTAAAATGATTACAATAACAAATAATTCCAATTTATGAAGAAATATTGTTATAGAAAATGGTTTTACCTTACTTAATAATTGGATGTTCTATAGAGATTTCACAGTTTTCTCATATTTCATAAAAATTAACTATCTATAAATCCATTTTTCTGGATAAAAGAATTACTAGATCAGTTATGATCTATTTTAATCTCAAATATCCTTCTCAAATTACTAGTAGAATCATGTCCTGTGAATTTATAATTATCCCATATACCCTTTGAATTCGACATGATTTTCACTTCTTAAGTTGATATAATAAATCATATCTAATTTTATATTACCTAATTATTTAGTAACGAATAAGGATTTTAGGATATGATATTTCCTTAATTTTAAATATATTAAATCCCTCCATAAATATTAATATTGAATTTATTAATTCCATATTGGCCTCTTCACATTTTTTTGGAGTGCTTTAAACTTATTGGGTATAAGAGAGGCTCCATAGACCTTCTATTAAATAATTACCTACAATGACATATTATATTCAATGTACAAGTTAAAAAATATGGATATTTTAATTTTCCATTTAAACAAACTAACTATCATTAAATAGGATAATTCAAAACTATTGATTCATTCAAAACATGGATATTCATGGAAACATCATAGCCAGCTAACCACATTTGTACACAGCATCTCAAAAGTAATGTTCGCATCAGTTTTTAGAACATCCATGATGTTGAATACTATCTATGTTGAAAATAATTCCTTTATCCATAATTCATAATAATTTATCCTTTTCTACAGTGAAAGATACATATTCCTTCCATAGCCATTTCTCATGTATCTTAGTCCCATGAAATAATGTTTAGTTGATGGGAAACATAATTCATTCCATAAATTGGCCAAATGGTCTATGGATTAGTGTATGGGTTATTTTGTATCCACTTATTCATCAATTTATCTTTTAGGGACATCCACAATGCATTGTGACCCTATAAAATGTATGTTCATGAATATTTTAGTGGCAATGTGATCATCATCAGTAGAATAGGGATGTTCCATAGTGGAGTTACTATCCTTTTTAGAAGTTCTCCTTCTAGAAGTGAAATACATGGGGTAGATACTGTAATGAAATAATATCAGTAGTTATAAAAAACAATAGCATGTTCTCACATTCTTCTTGGAATACTCAGATAACCATATACAGAAATATAATTAATCAAATTCACTCATTGGAGATTTAACAAGGGATGTGGTCAGGGAACCCCTACCCCTCATATGGAACACCTTGTTATAGTGGGACACTCCTCTCGTCACCATGTAGACGTAACACCTATGATCTTGTGTTCTCCCATGGTATTCTCTGACACATCCATTATATTGTCCATATGGATTTCTTATAGGATTCCCATAATGTTGAAGCTACATTACATTCTCCCATTTGATGTGGTCTAGAACATTTTTCCAAAATTTTAACCATAAACACATTAAAATATTTATTAAATGAATATATTGGTAGCACATTTATATAACATTTTTTTGATTTCAAAAATTATTACTGTAAAATAAAAATTACCCGCACATAAATAATAGTAACATAAATAATAGTAACATAAATAATGATACAAATTTTAAAATAATCACATTATTTACTAAAAATTACAAAAAAAATAATGATAAAATTTGATGAAATGAATCACATAAAAAAATAATAATATCAATTTCATCAGAAAAATTTACATTAAAATATTTTGATAAAATTTCATACTCAATAATTATAGAAAAATTAATCTCATTGTCTCAGCCATTAGCCTCTTAGATTTGGGAGTACAATAGATATTCATTGAAGAAAACAACCTAAATTTTCACAAAAGTTTTATTGAATAAATTAACCAACGGGTCCAAAAACAATATATCAACATTATATCATCCAAATTTCATTTTATGTAACATATATCATCCATATGAGTTTATGGATGAAATATGTTGAAAATATTACCACCTCACTCATAGTAAATGATCTCTTGACCTCAAATCAATCATAAGGATACAATTAGACCCCATTTAATAAATATTAAATTCATTTATTCCTGAAAATATAAATATTTTCATGGTAATCTATTGATTCATTGTCCGGTTTTCTCTCTTTATAAAAATATAATAATCACACTTCCTGGAAAATATATTTGATGCAACCAAATATGATATTCAAAATAAAATGAAACATTTAAACTATATTCCACATATCTATAATTTCATCTATATATTATCAATAAGATCTAATATGTATAGAAAATAATATATGGGATCCATACCTATCAATAATTTTATAATTATAATAAAGTCAATGTTGTGAAATAATCATGAGAAATCATCCAAAATTATATCCTAATACCGATTCTTGATATAAGGAATGACAAACTACTTTTTATCCAACAAATAGGGTATCATAAAACAAATGAACTCAGCTATAATCATCCTTACATTTATATTTTTAGATTCTAAATTTTATATTTTAAGCACCCACTATTTTTTATAAATCATAGAAATCACTCTCAAGAAGTTACTAAAAATTAACATTTTTCGTATCAATATACATTGGAGGAAAAAGTGAGAAACCACAAGATCCAACCATTACAGGAAAGAAAAAAACCATGATTGTGAATAACCCAGGTCAAGACTATAGGATCATCCACCTCCTAGTGAATTAATCACAATGAAGAGTCTTGACCGTTTCATGACCACTCATCTAGCGGTCACCTGAAGAGTTTCACAACATTGGTATCGACTATATGATCTTCCCATTACAAGGGAATAAAACTTGATGACAAGTCTTGAACATATCATGAACTCTCTAATAGATTTTTCGAACAGAGTTTCACAAGACTCGTATCGATGGTAGAGCCATAACATATTGAAAATAATAATCTAAATGGTATACAAGATGAAATAATTCTTCTTTGGACCTCATTTGATAGAGACCCTTGTAGTGTGCTTGTTGCAGACAAACCCACAATTCAATTGAAAAAAATGAATGACCATCAACATGGATCACGGACCAAATATAATGAACATCTTACTGTAAAACTCCCAAGAAATGTAGCATGATCATTCAAAATGAATGAATAATACAACTTATTTATCTTGAGCCTCGAGTAATTCAAACATGGACTTAGTAATAGGGACGTGACCAAAATAAAAGAATTATCCCAAACAAATATAGAAGATTCACACACAAACAAGAAAACTGCAACCATGACAATGAGGTTCAAGAAGACATCACCAATCACGCCAGACCCCATGAAAAACTAGAATTCATAACAAAAATCCCATGAGAAAAACCTGAAACCCAAATCCAACACATGTATAGTAGAAACCAAATATTAAATAAAAAATTTAAGGAAAAAAATAAATATCAAGATATATCACCATGTTTTCGCCCACCCATGCTCTATAGATCATTTAAAAAAGACCATGTCGTAGACTAGAACACAAATCCAATCTCTTTTATTCATAAAACCTGCATGGGCTACAGAGGACCACCAAAGCACACACCAATGGAGAGGCTTCAATCCTCATTCATGGAAACTAGATCTCGGTCACAGGGCTATCACCACACTTCTAGATGAAACCCTATCTTGCGAAGGTTGAATGCGGCATTAAGAATTCCAATAGTGATTAGAAATGCCAATATAGAAAATCCCACAAGGTCTCCTGATGCCTCTTTGAAAGAGTAACCCCCACAAGTTGAAGTACCGATGTGAAGGAGGAACACAAAGTCAATTTGTGGTGGAAGAGATGTAGGTGGTGATGGGGAAAACCCTAGATGAAAATCACCCTTACGAGCACATTTCACCCTCATTATTTATTAATGAATCCACATAATATTATAGGTCGATTTGTTTTCTTTTTAGAGTAACCAAATCCATCCCAAATATCACATTGATTATTTGTTTGTAGTATAAAAATTTATATTTTGAAAACTAATAATTAAAATTATGAATTTTTTGTAACTCTGAATTCCATCAAATTTTAAACCTACATTTCTATAAATGGTCATTGCACATGGTTTATGCCCCATAAATAAATCTAAATCACCAAAAAACATGATAAAAATTAATTTGTGAATAAATCAATGAAAAAAGAGAAACACAAATTATATATTAAAAAACAAGTGTACAGTGGACTATTAATGGTTACATAATATTATTTGATATATAATTTTATAAATATCCCAATAATACACCATATCCACTGTAAATATGTTCACTATGATGGACACTACCTTTCTAATAGTTCTTCCCCAGCCCTGTAGGCCCATACCATCCTTCAGGATTAAAACAAATGAAAACCCCCAAATATCCCAATAATGTGACAATACTTGTATAATTATTTAATACATCGTATAATAAGTATCACATACCCCATCTGGATTTAGTGAATTCCTATGGAATCCCTATAACCTAACCATATAATTGTATGACTGGTACACCATATATATATTTGAATATTCATGGAGGTTATTAATATTTTAATATATTTATAACACTCTAAATAATTTTATCCACATAGTTGGAGATAATAAGCTCTATTGTGATATGTCTTTCTATCACTACTCTTGTGAGAGTCAATATTCTTTATTTAATATAGCAATTAGACATATTATAAACTAGATAGATAGATATTGTTAAATTATAATAAAGACTCATATTTGTTCCACTCAATGATATAGTCCATGTTCAAATAAATTGTGAATGTTATTCAGTAAATGAAGTTCAAAAAATCCATACTTTTTCCACCATGAATTCTTCAAAAAAACATTACAATGGTTTAGCATAATTAAATTATAATGTAAGACCCTTTTATTCGATTTCATGTATGAAACATGGCATAAAGAAAACAAAATAATATTATATATATAAAAATTATAATATATTTACTATTTAAAATAAATTTTATATATATCAATTCACGCTACACCAATTTAGTGTGCAGTACTTTTAATAACGACCTTCTTCGATGGCATCCATTACACACAACATCGATTTTATCCAAATAATAATATTGTAATAAAATATTATTATTTAATATAATAAGATATAAATCAGAGGTTATGAATATTAATAAATAACTTATGAAATTTTTGGTATAATATAAATATATAGTCAATTCCCTGGCTTGCAATTAATGTGAAACATTATGATACAATTGTATATAGATGTAAATATTATAATTTGTATGCTTCTAAAGGGGTATTGTAATAAAAAATATAATTAATTAAAATTACATCATGATTTCAATAAAATATATTTTTTATTAATTCACAGAAATGTTTTGGATATTAATTAATTGGATTTGATATGCATAAGATAAGATCAATCCATATTTCACAGAGAAAAATAAAAATATTCTAAGGAAATTGTAAAGGCTTTTCATGGAGAATCCATTTTAAATATTAATTTGGAATCATTAATTTATTTAATATGTAAAAATATACTTCATATATTATATAGGTAATTAAAAATTACGTTTGGGTGAATTTTTTATATTTTTATAAAACATTTCATTATTTAATGAATATTTAAAAATATAGAATTTTTGTTCAAAACTACCTTTTCATATAATTTTATTATAATGATAAATTATGAATTGAAATGATTTACAAGTTTAAATATATATATTTTTATCAATTAATAAAATATATTTCATTTCAATCAATTTCACTTTGATGTTGATTAAAATGAAATAAAACTTTTAGATGTTTTTATTGTCAAACCCAGAAATGACATCCTTCCGGTGATATTAAATTTTAATCAATTTATATAAAAATTATTGTTGTAATTTTTTAAGGATAGATAACATATTTGGAATCAGAAAAATTTCTAATTTCTAATAATACCAACATTATTTTTGACCAATAACATTAGTAACAGTGGTTAAAATTACTTACAATGAAATAAGTTAAATTTAGATTAATAGGGTTCTACACCTTAACCATAAGGACAAAACAACCTAATCACTTGTCCAAGAGTGATTAGCTAGTAATATATAGAACCTATATTCTATTTTCTAAAAATTATACAATTATTGGATCCAATATATAGATTAAAAACGTTAATGTGTTTCCTTTTTAAAAATATTAAAACTATGACACTCCTCTTGCACTATAAAAATGTCTCCTCTCCACCAACTTCCTTGCACATATAATTCCACTTTGGCTCAAATAAGATAAAAAAAATAAATCCTAAATAGGCCACCCTTAATAATATAATAACACCATTGGGAATAATGATATATGAGTAATCCTTCGTTTCAAACAAAAAAAGTTACCCAAATAATTGATAACAAACGTACTCATACTTTTTAGTTTTATTTTTGTTCTCAAATTCCTCAAATATTATTATTTTGTGATTGTATAAAAATGCTGATATCATAAATATAATAGGATATTTCATGATATGTTTGTTACCTAAACAGAAAAACACATCCATCTTATGGGTAACACATATATTATTATGAGTACGATGGACAAGAGTATCACGAAACACTGATTGTTCTTTTTTCTTTCGTCAACATTCATAGTTACATATTATGATAGAAAATATGTGTATATATGGTATGTAACACCCTGAGATTCTATAAGATATATTATTTTATTTGATGTCTTCTATTATACACTACACCAAGATTAGCTTGTACTATACACAACACTGTATTAGCTTGCAGTATACACAACACTATTCTTGGATCGTGTTACACACAATTTCAAGTTCATTTTGTGGAAATTATTCTATGTGACATTAAGTATAGATTTTGTTTAATGTATAAATGAAATATGTTTTGATTATGTTATACGTAACACTAAACAGTTTTTTCACTACATGCATCCCTGGCGTGGCTTGCATTACGCACAATCATGACTTTTGTCGATAGTGTGTGTAGTACGCAATACTGAGTTTCACTAAATTAGGTATTATTATAAAATTATTTTGAACTAGACATTATGAATAGTAATAACCACATTTTGAATATAATAAATTTTATCTTTCAAAATTCAATTCATTTTTGTATTCGTAATATTGAAATTACCATAAGGTGAATTTTTAGTATTTTAATAAAAAAAATTCAATTTTTGATGAATAGTGAAAACACTGGGTTACTATTTAAAAACCAACTTTTTATTTAAATATATATTTATTTTATTTAAAATTTTTTAGGTAAAAATTGATACATAATACCTATATAAGGTCAATTTAATTCATTGGATTCATTTTATAATAATTTTAGATATATAAAAATTTTATTGAAATTTTTTTACTCTCTTTTACCCACCTCCTAGGGGAATTTGATAATCTATACAAATCATAATTTTACCACTTCTGTGAGTGGAATTTCAAAAATCCGAGAGAAAAAGTCAATATCAAGACGTAAAATTTTGTTCAATAAGAAAAAAATAATTTTTGGTGAATAGTAACTTTTGACTTTTATTTATCACGGATAAAAGTAAATAGGGTAATTAAGGGTATAAATGATATTATTATTACCCTAACACATGTCCTAATTATATTGGATAAGTTTAATTCATCCAAAAACAACTTCAGAATAAAATATTACCATTTAGGTCCACTTGTATTAGATTATGACATTTATTATTAATTTATTTAAAGAAGAGTTAAAATAGTAAAAATCAACGTTTAATAACTAAAATTTTTTTACTATAGGGTTATACATAAGATAAATTAGACTATAAATATTCATTAGAAAGATAAAAATATTTCCAAAATAAAGGTATTTTATTTATAATTTTTACACATTAAATAATTTAATTTATTTATGACATAATGATGATGCAGTAATAACCTTATAAATGAAATATTATCATAATTGATGTTATAAAAACCCAAATAAATGTAATTTGAGACTTTTTATAAATTCCTCTCTTTTTTAGGGTAATATTAAATGTTTTTATTGATTCAATTAAATTTTTTTGAAGTAATCATGCTGTTATGATTTTCACAATAATCAATTACTAAATATTGTCAAAATTGACATAAAATAGTTTTTAAAACAAATATTATATTATTAATTTTTATCCTATTCCTAAAAATCTATGGTTCTTCCAATTAACTTAGATAAGGTTATATATATTAATAATAATCCACTTGGGGTTCTTTTGTCTTGATATAGTATGTTTATTAACCATATAGTGTAAGAAAACAATAAGACACAGTAAAAGTTAAATTATTTAACTTAAAGTTAAATCTAAATGATATGGTAAAAATAGTAACCTAAACTTGTCAAAATAAAATTGGTTGCGAGGATTTAGACCCATACCCACTTTATCTTCGAAATAAGTCACATTGGACACATTTTTAACCGAATATGACTTTATTATAAAATAATATTTTAAGTTTTTTCCTAAAGTTCCCCTCTCCTACCTTATAAAAGGGCACATCCTCCCTCTTATATTTACAAAATTTTTCGCCTTAATTCTCAGCCAATCCCGACCCATTTTGCTTCTAAAATTCCCTATAAACATTATATAGGTTCTGGTATCCTCAAAATAAAAACTCTAGTGCCATAAGAGGAAGCTTAAAAAAGGTTCGTCGAAGAAGAGGTAATCTCTTCTACCGATTCTTTCATGTTTCATTCTTCATCGACTTCTTATTTTTTAGTTGTTTCATTATAAAGTAATAACATAATTATCACTAATATACTTATATGTTATTATAAATATGAAAAACCCCCATTTCACCTTCTATCCATCCTACGGAAAATGAAATCAACGCGCTTGCGTACGTACAGAATATCGTCTCCTCGCTGGGGTGTAATATGTTTTTCCTCCACCACCTTACTTGGATGGGTATAATGTTGTAAATAATAACTATATATGGTTATTATAACATCATAATGATTCTGAGATATTATATCATCCACTCCAATTCAATTCAATAATTATTGGAACGATACCATCACTCGTGCATACGTACGGATTACAGTCTCCACGACCAGATAAGATTCATTCTCAATGTTAGCCATTCAAGAATGATTATAAAGTATATATAATGAATAATAATGAAATATATGATATAATTAAGATACTGGAATTATGTATATATATATATATGTCATCTACTTACTTGCATTCATGTCAATAAGGAAAGGAAAACAACGTTCATGTGTACGTATGGCCTACCGTCTCCATGAACGGTGTATTTCATTTCATTCATCTATATATTATATATATACTGAATATATATGATATATAAATCATGATTTACACTATTTATGTATGTAAATAATGATATATGTAATAAAAATATCAATAACTACAATTTCAAACACATACGATAAATAAAACGTTTTTCCCAAAACGAGGCATTAAAATGGAATTTACAAAAGAACGGGTAATATAAAGTCATAAGTGAAAAGGATATGATATCAAAACAATGAATATGATTTTGTAATAAGTAAATAGAATTATTTAAATCATTATACAGGTGTTTCGGATACGTACGAAGCATATTAGACCTATGGTAAGTGATAACTTTTTCAATCTCGTTTTTATCCGAGATTGGTTATTCGTAAGTATTTACTGGGGTTATATTTATCATCCATGACCCTATTTTCTAAAAATGGTTTCATGTATGTTTAAAGTCATTTTTACAAATTTTTTACTTTTACTAAATAGTATGTAAGGAATCTTTCTTTTGTTTATGTTACAAGGTATAATTTTGACATTTTCGGAAAAAGTTAAAGAAGAAGGTTTTTTTATCTTATACAGCATGAACGGATTTTTATGGTTTCATAATTCAATATTTTCATGAAGATTACTCTATAATATTTTATTAATATTTTCAAAAATATACTTTCTTATAAATTTTCATGTAATTTTGTGATAAGAAACTGATTTTGAAGAAGAAAGAATATTTTCCTCAAGAAATCATTTCAATTGTTTTATCTAAACCATTTCCCATATAAGATGGCATTATTTCATATGAGTATGTTTCCAGTATAATGTCTCTATGATTTACAAGGTTTCACATTTCTTATGATGAAATGATATCCATTTTATTATATGTATTAGGTTATGATGGGATGATGTTTATGAAGTATATTTTATTATTTGGGTAATGTTGAATGATTTATATTAATGTTGTGGCACACATAAGAATGATTTCATTATGAGATGGGTTGGACATATATCTCCCTCTAATGCATTGGTTAAAGATTTATATCTCATGATAAAGACATGGCTGGAATGGTATGTTAATCTGGTTCGGTGATATAAGAATGGAATGAGGAGTGAACTCGATCCAGAAAGGGAATTTGTCCACTAAGATGGTCTTAGAAGCAATTCCATAGCTACTATGGAAATCATATCATGTGATTAATGGTTTTACAATATTAAATGATTTATTCCCATGCTATTTTATTATGATTGATGTTCCTTTATGATCTATGTCTTATATACTGCCATGATTTATTTCACAACTCATGATTTTGATGTTTAAACATTATGTTCACGTATTGAAGTCCAAATGTATATGGTTTGTTTAATTTTCTCCATGTGCACCCTTACTGAGCATTTGATCTCACCCATTATGTTTTTTTTCCTAACATGATTTTTCCTCTCACACTATACTTTTTGGGTTTTAGAAGATGGCTGGCACCCGAAGGAACTATGTTGTTCAATGTAATGGATGATGCAATGATTGTCCTCCTGAACAAACCAACATTATGGGACATGGAGAGAAAAATTTTATTTCTATACTTACACAAGATATGAATCATTTTGGACTTCTCGATGTGTAGGGAGGGGAACAATATTCTATTAAGTCTTTCATGAGGCAATGTCCACCATCTTTCATTGGGTCTTCTGATCCACTTGTTGCTGAACAATGGATCAGTACCATTGAAAAGATATTTTCCATACATCGCTATTCAGAACTTGAAAACGTCATTTTAGTTGTTTACCATTTAGACGGTGATGTAGACCAGTGGTGGACTATATTTAAGAATACAAGGCCCCATGATGAAATTGAATCCATATAATTGAACGAGTTCAAGAAGTTGTTTTGCAATAAGTACTTCCCTCATATTCTTCAAACAAAGATGAAGAAAGAGTTCCTTGAGCTTAAGAAAAAGGATGATAAATCTATTGGTATATATGAATCTAAATTTACAAGGGTTGAAAGGTATGAATTTGGATTTATCATCCAACCTGAAAGTAATGTTGATCGATTCCTTAGTGGCTTAAAACTAAGTCCTCGAAGAGAATTAGCAATAAGAGACTTCAGTAGCTATGAAGAAATTTTTTGTTGTGCTATAAAGTTAGAATTAGAAGTTGGTGCTATATATCCATATCATGGTTTTGACAAGAAACTAAATATGGAGTTGAAGAAAAAATCTCAGAACAATGGTAAAAAGAAGGTGAATGTTTCTTTATGCTCAATGTGGGGAAAGAAGAATGGTGGAGATTTTCTAAAAGGAACTAGAAAATGTTTCAAGTGTGGAAAAGAAGGTCATTGAGTAGCAGAGTGCTGAAGTAATGGAAAAAATGTTTCTAATGACATGAATAAGGAAAAGACTATAGATAATGCTCCACTAACTCTTCAATGAATCAAGTGCAAGGAAATGGGGAATTATGTTAATCAATTCCCTAATCCAAGGGTTAATAATGATCTACGCGAGAAACCTCTTAAGGAAAAGGACAAAGGGAAGTCACATGAGATCACTATTAGCAATGTTGAGTTTGACAATGATGTGGTGGAATGATTATGTGTTTATGTAAAGGGATTCCAAAATAATTTTGTGGAATCTTATTTATAGTATTGTGGAACATTGGAATATCTATGTAATGGTTTATTGTGTTTTTATATTATTATATGGTACATGTATCCATGAAAAGTGATTGAAATATTTTTTGAAAGTAGATGATATGCGCATAATGAATAGATAAGGATTAAATAATATGTTTGATAGTATTCATGAGATCATGATTGATATAAGGATAAAGTGATATCATGGTTTTAGTATATTAAATTTTTGGGATTTTGGAATGTGGAAAGAGTTAAATTTTAACTCCATTCTTGTTTTCACTAAGGTTCAATGGGTATCCATTGTTTCAAGAGAATACATGATTAAGGCATTCGAATGTTTGGAATGTGATATACAAGACATATCTTATGATATATGGGGATAAATGATTGTATTTACATGCTTTGTAGATGACCTATCTATCAATTTCTTTCCTTTTACTGTGAGTTTGGGTAAGCCTAAAGATTGGAATAGATTAAGTTAAATATCAGATAGTATTGTTTAAGGATATAAATTTTTGATATTATTTTTGAAATGTTATATTAGTATAGTTTTAGAAAAAGGAAAACATGTTGGTTTGGCGACAACCCGTCGCGTCGGACATAGATGTTGGAATCAAACCCACAACCGAAGTGCGACATGCCTTTATTTCATACCACTAGCATACAGGTTGTCCCTGTTTAGTAGAAACTGGTTTTATTTTATTAAGCGCTATGATAGATAAAGTATAAGTCCATTTTTGGAACCATATATGATTAATCTCACCATAAGATGGACTTATAACTTTTGCTAACTTTTTGTTTGAGATAGATGGAATGACCTATCATTCTATCACTTGATATAATAATACACCAAAGAAGACAAATTCACCTTCATTTCTTTAATTGATGAAGTGGAAATTGTTCAAGGAACAAACAACAATATGATTGTATCAAAATCATGTAAATATTTATTTTAATTAAAAAAATATTTAACATTAGGGAAATGATATTGAAAACCAAAAATGGTTTCCTAGTGCCCTCATATCTTATGAATCAGATGTCACCTTAGATCATCTTAAATTTATGGCTTTATGATAGTTTGATTTTTTCATAGACATGTTCTCTACAACTCTTCATCTAAACATGATGGTTAGATTTCTCTTCTATATCCATATTTTCACATATATTCTCCTATGTGGAAAACCAGTGATGAGTTACTTTGGGTATCCATTATGTTTCTAACGCTCATTTTTAAAATGATTATTTAGTATTCCTTTTTACGATCTGGGATTCCATGAATGAAACTTTCAAGAAGTAAACGATTTATAACCCCGACGAATTTCGAGGGCGAAATTCATTTTAAGGGGGGTAGAATTTAACACCCAGAGATTTTATGAGATGTATTATTTTATTTGATGTCTTATATTATAAACTACCCTAGGATTAGCTTGTACTATACGCAACACAATATTAGCTTGCAGTATACGCAACACTATTCTTGGCCCGTGTTACACACAATTTCAGTTCATTTTGTGGAAATTATTCTACGCAACATTAAGTATATATTTTGATTAATGTATAAAAGAAATAAGTTTTGATTATGTTATACGCAACACCAAAAGGAGCTTTCAATATACGTAGCCGTGACTTGGCTTACATTACACGCAATGAAGACTTTATTCGATAGCGTGTGTAGTATGCAGTACCGAGTTTCACGAAATGAGATATTATTATAATATTATTATGAACTAACTGTTATGAATAGTAATTCACACTTTTTAAAATTTTATAAATTTTATCTTTCAAAATGGACTTCATTGTTGGATTCGGAATACTGAAATTATCTTAGGGTTAATTTTCAGTATTTTCCTAAAAACGTTCAATTTTTGATGAATAGTGAAAACACTAGGTTACTATTTAAAAACAAACTTTTTATTTAAATAATTTTTTATTTTATTAAAATTTATTTTATGTAAAATTTGATATAAAATACCTATATAAGTGTAATGTAATTCATTGGAGTCATTTTATAATAATTTTAGATATTTAAAAATTTTATTAAACTTTTCACCGTCTTTTACCCACCTCTTATGAGAATTTGAAAATTTACATAAAACGTTATTTTTCCTCTTCTATGAGTGGAATTTCAAAAATCCGAGAGACACGATTAATATCAGGATGTAAAATGTGGTTCAATGAAATAAAAATAATTTTTTGTGAATAGTAACTTTTTACTTTTATTTTCCACGGTTAAAAGTAAATAGGGTAATTAAGGTTAAAAATGATAATATTATTACCCTACCACATGTCCTAATTCTATTTAATAAGTGTAATTAGACCGAAAACAACCTCAAGAATAAAATATTTCCCTTTAGGTCCACTTGGATTAGACTTGGAGATTTATTATTATATTATTTAAAGAATAGTTTAAACAGTTAAAATCAAAGTTTAATAACTAAAATTTTTTTAATATAGGGTTGTACATAAGAAAAATTCGACTATAAATATTCATTATAAAGATAAAAATATTTCCTACATAATGGTATTTTATTTATAATTTTTAGACATTAAATAATTTATTTTCTTTATGACACAATGATGATACAGTAATTACCTTATTAATAAAATATTGACATAATTGATGTTATAAATAACCAAATAAATGTAATTTTATACTTTATATAAATTACTATTTTTTTGGGTAAATATGACATAAAAAATTATTAAATTAACTTTTTTGGAACTAATTATGCTTTTGTAATTATTACAAAAATAAATTACCAAATAGTGTCAAAATTGACATAAAATAGTTTTTAAAAATAATGTTATATTATTAATTGTTATTCTATTCATAAAAATATATGGTTCAGAAAAATGACTTATATAAGGTTATATATATGAATAATGAACCACTTGGGGTTTTTTTGGATTGTTACAGTAAGATTATTAACCATATAGTATAAGAAAACAAGAAGACAAGGTAAAAGATAAATTATTTAACTTAGAGTTAAATCTAAATTATAAGGTTAAATTGTAACCTAAACATGTCTAAAACATATTTGTTGAGAGGATTTTAACCCATCCCCACGTTACATTCTAAATAAGTCACTTTCTATCCATTATTAAATGAATACGACTTTATTATAAACTAATATTTTATGTTTTTTCCTAAACTGTCCCTCTCCTCTCTTATAAAAGGGCACCTCCTCCCTATTCTATTTACACAATTTTGAGCCTTCATGCTCGGCCAAACACTGACGGTTTCCCTTATCGACTTCCCTAGAAACATTATATAGGTTTTGGTCTCCTCAAAATACCAACTCTAGTGCCTTAAGAAGAACCCTAAAAGAGCTGCGTCGAAGAAGAGGTAATCACTTATACTGAATATTTCATGTTTATTTTTTCTTCAACTTCTTATTAATTTGTTGTTTAATTATAAATTAATAACATTAGTATAACTAATATACTGATATGTTATTATAAATATGAAAAAACCCCATTTCACATTCTATCCATCCTACAGAAAACAAAATCATTGCGCGTGTGTACGTACGGAATACCGTCTCCACGTCGTGGTGTAATATGTTTTTCCACCACCACCTTACTTGGATGGGTATAATGGTGTCAAGAATAACTATATATGGTTATTATAACATCATACTGATTCTGAGATATTATATCACCAACTCCAATTCCATTCAATAATTATGGGAACGATATCATCGCTTTTGCATGCGTACGGAATACCTTCTCCACGATGCGATGAGATTCATTCTCCATGTTAACCATTCAAGAATGATTATAAAGTATATATAATTAATAATAATTAAATATATTACATAATGAAGATACTATATTTATATATATATATATATATATGTCATCTACTTACTTCCATTCAAGTCAATAAGGAAAGGAAAATATCGTTAATGCTTACGTACGACCTACCATCTCCATGAACGGTGTATTTCATTTCATTCATATATCTATTATATATATATATAATAAATATATATGATATATAAATAATGATTTAAATTATGTATGTAATTAAACCATGATATAATTAATAATAATATCAATAACAACAAGTCCAAACACGTACGATTAATAAAACGATTTTACCAAAAAATGCAGCTTTGATATTGAATTTACAAAAGAATGGGTAATATAAAGTATTAAGTGAACCATATTTGATATCATAACAATGAATATGATTCTATAATAATTAAATGAAATTATTTAAATCATTATACAGGATTTTTGGAAACGTACAAACCATATCGGACCTCAGATAAGGGATAACTTTTCCAATCTCGTTTTTATCCAAGATTGTTTATTCGTAACTGTTTACTGGGGTTATATTTATCATAAATGTCCCTGTTTTCTAAAAATTGTTTCATGTATGTTTAATGTAATTTCTACCAATTATTTAATTTTACTACATAGTGTTTAAGGAATCATTCTTTTTTATGTTATGTGGTACTTTTTTTGCTTTTCTGGAAAAAGTACGAGAAGAATGTTTTTTTAACTTATACGACATGAACGGATTTTACGGTTTCATAATTCCTTCTTTTAATGAATATTCCTCTAACATATTTAATGAATATTTTAAACAAAATCATTTTATTTTAAAATTTCATGGAATTTTGTCAAAAGAAAATGATTTCAATGTATAAAGGGTATTTTCCTCAAGAATTCATTTCAATTGTATTATCCAAATCATTTTCCATATAGAATGGATTTATTTCATTTGTATGATTCAAGTATATGGTCTCTATGATTTACAAGGATTCAATTTTCTTATGATGAAATGATATCCATTTTGTTATATGTATTATGTTATGATGGGATGATGTTTATAAAACCCATTTTATTCTTTGGGTAATGGTGAATGATTTATGTTCATGTTGTGGCACACGTAAGAATGATTTCATTGTGAGATCGGTGGGACCAATATCTCCCTACAATGCATTGGGTAATGATTTATATCTCATTAGATAGACATGGCTGTAACATGAAGTTAATCTGGTTCAGTGATACAGGACTGGAACGATGAGTGAACTCGATTCAGAAAGGGACTTTTTCCACTAAGATGGTCCCAGAAGCAATGCCTTGGCTATTATGGAAATCATATAATGTGCATTATGGTTTTCCAAAATTAAATGTTTTATTCCCATTCTATTTTATCATGATTGATGTTCCTTTATGATATATGCCTTATGTACTACAAATATTTATTTCACAACTAATGATTTTGATGATTAAACTTTACGTTCATGTTTTGAAGTTCAAATGTGTATGGTTTGTTTTATTTTCTCCATGAATACCCTTACTATGAATTTGAGCTCATCCTTTATATGTCTTCTTTTACCTAAGATATAAAGAATGGTTTTAAGTAAAAAAGGGAAGATCTTTATGGGAGATGTTGAAGATCATTCAATAAGATTAGAAGATTATGTTCCTAGTTTCCAAAGGCACTAAACAATTACGATCCATTGGTGTCTATTTTTGTTATGTATTAAGTATTCCGAAAATGTAATGTAATGTCTATGTATGTCAAGATATGGTTCACTACATGGTATACATGATACTTATTATTTTTTAACATCTTTCACTTTTTTAAAACACATGACTTTAATACTTTACATTTTATGTTAATACAAAAAATTCGTTTTGGGAAGTGTATATTACCACCCCCTAAATGTGATGTGATTCATTCACAATATACATTAAATGTAGAAAAAATGGTTATAATTAAAAATATGTGACATAAAAATATACTATATCATATTAATGCCATAATTACCTCTCATTAGGTATAATATATATCAATTTTGTTATTATCATCACACACACACTGAAAATTTAATAACATTGTTCGTAGATGTGCCGACTACCACCTCCCCAACATAGTGTGATTCCTTTAACACCAATATGATTGTATATATACGTATATATGACTATATGATATCATTTGTATGATATAATTGGGTTCATTAATTATATTATTATTCTTACCTTATCTCCATTACGATCATTTAAAATTTTGAACATTACTCCTCCGTACGTAGAGTCTACCATCTCTATGATTGTAATGTTGATTAAATTTTCATAATCATATTTAATAATTCAATTTAAAAGTATTTTTTATATAAAAATATTTTAATTATTTCATAATTATTATTCTGTATATGTTATATAATGACTCTTATCATATTTGACCTACCAAGGTTGATTTAGACACTTAAACCGAACTTGTTCAAAAAAAACCAATGTAATATTTATTGATTAAGTAGTAGAATAAAACATGGTAATTACTAAAATAAAAGTACTGATAAACATCAAAACAATAATCAAGAAATATTATATTTAAAATATTTTTATTATATAGTTATTTAATGACCAATTACCCTAATAGAAACACAAGGTAATGGATTTCATCTAAATTTAAATTCCTTTGAGACTTATTTGTTGTTAGGCATAAAATCCCATCTATATGGTCTGTATAAAACTATATAAAAGATAATATCCTAAATTTCATTTTTCTAATGATATTATAAGATTCATTTAATGTCATACCTTCATGGGGATACTGATTTAAATATTTCAATGAGGTATGGAAATGTAGTGATGCCAAACTTGACGTACATGGACATTACATTACTTTTTCTAAATACTTAATACATAACAAAAACCAACACTCTAGGACTGTAATAGTTTAGTTTCTTTGGAAACTCAGAACATAATCTTCTAATCATGTTGAATGATCTTCAACATCTCCAATAAAGATCTTACCCTTTTGTTTTATTACCTAAAACATTTCTTTATATCATGGTGAAAAGAAAACATATAAAGGGTGAGCTGAAATGCTCAGTAAGGGTAAAAATGGAGAAAATAAAAGAATCCATATACATTTGAACATAAAAACATGAACATAATGTTTAAACAAAAAAATCTTGATCAATGACATAAAACATGGTAGTAAGTAAGGAATAGATCATAATGGAACATCAATAATCATAATATAGCATGGGAATAAATCATGTAATTGTGGAAAACCATTAATCACGTGATATTATTTCCATAGTAGCCAATGAATTGTTTCCAAGACCATCTTAGTGGACAATGACCCTTTCTAAATCAAGTTCACTCCTCGTTCCAGTCCTGTAACACTAAACCGGATTAACTTACCATTCCATCCATGTCTATTTAATGAGATATAAATCCTTACCAAATTAATAGGAGGGATATATAGGTCCCACCCATCACATAATAAAATCATTCTTACATGTGTCACAAAATATACATAAATCATTCATCATAACCCAAAGAATAAAAAGGGTTTCATAAACCTCATCCCAAAATCCATATAAAAAAATGGATATCATTTCATCATATGAAAAGTGAAACCATGTAAATAATATAGACATTATACTTGAAACATACACATATGAAATGATTCCATCTTATATCTAAAATGGTTTTGATAAAAAACTCGAAATGAATTCTTGAGGAAAATATCCTTTCCTCTTCGAAATCATTTTCTTTTCACAAAATTCCATGAAATTTTAAAAGAAAAGTATTTTTTTAAAAATAGTCATTAAATATTTTAGATTAAGCTTCATAAAAATAAGGCATTATGAAACCATAAAAATCTGTTCATGTCATATGAGTTAAGAAAACATTCTTCTCGTACTTTTGATGAAAAAGTCAAAAAGTATCTCGTACTAAAAATGACATAAGATTACTTTCGTATATTTTACCAAAAATTAACCCATAATTTAAATTGGATTTAAACAATTTTATAAGTATAGAAATTATATTACATATTGAGTAAAAATTGACGTGGATGATAAATATGCCCTAGTAAATACCAAATTATAAACAATCTCGGATAAAAATTGAGATTGCCAGATTTTCCCTTACCTTTTGTCCAATTTCGTCGGTATGTTTCCTAGGCTCATGTATAGTGGGTTTAAACATATTATTAACTTTTAATAGAACCATAATAATATTTATGATATCATATATGATTCACTTATGACTTTATATTATCCGTTCATTTGTCAATTCCATGTTAAAGCAGTGTTTTGGGTAAAATTGTTTCATTTATCATCCATGTTTTGACTGGTAATTATTCATATAATTACATAGATAATGATTAATTAATTCAAGAATATAATCTATGATTTATATATAATATATAGTCAGAATATAAATATATATAATAGATCGATAAATGGAAAGAAATACACCATTCATGGAGACGGTAGGCCGTACGTACGCATGAACATTGTTTTCGTTTCCTTATTAAATTTAATAGATATAAGTAAATAACATATAAATAAATCTTTTATCATTAATGTGTCATATATTTCATGATTACTTATTATATATACTTTATAATCATTCTTGAACTGTTAACATGGAAAATGAATCTCATCGCGTCGTGGAGACGGTAATCCGTATGTAGGCACGAGCGATGATATCATTCCCATATTTATTGAATAGAATTAGAGCGGATGATATATTATCATAGAATCAGTATGATGTTATATTAATCATATATAGTTATTCATTACACCATTATACCCATCCATGTATGGTGGTGGGGGAAAACAGATTACACCACAGCGTAGAGACTGTATTCCGTACGTACACACGCGTGATGATTTTGATTTTCCGTAGTATATATAGAAGGTGAAATAGGGTATTTTTATATTTATAAAAACATATAAGTATATAAGTAATACTGATGTTATTACGTTATAATGAAACACCTAAATAATAGGAAGTTGAAGAAGAAATAAACTTGAAAGTGTCGGTAGAAGAGATTATCTCTTCCTCGACACACCTCCTTTAAACATCTTCATAGGGCACCAGAGTTGGTCTTTTGAGAAGACCAAAACCTCTATGATATAACTAGAGAGGTTTAGAAGTGGAATTTTCTGAGTTTGGCCGAGCATCAATGCACAAAAGGGTGTGGAGGGAAGAAGGAAGGGGTTCCCTTTTTCTAAGGGATGAGAGGGGCACCATTGGTAACATAAGAAATATTAATTTATAATAAATTAAAACTCACTTAAAAAACTAAAAAAATGACTCAAATCATAAAATTAGATGATATTGGGTTGTAATCACATAAAAAAAATAAAATTTAGTTATGTTGGGAACTTATTTTAAACATTATCAACTTGATTTATCCTTATTTAATCTATTTAATTTTATTTGTGGAATATGATTCTAATTTGTAAATTGTTATAAATAATTACTAATGCATTGTTAATTGTCCATAATTGGATAATTAATGACATTCTCGGCCATATAAATTTCAATTTATAATTTTTAAATATTTTTGTGATTTTTAAAATATTTTATAATATGTTATTTTTATTAAATAACAATAGTGTCAATTTTGATATTATTCATATATTTTAATTTAAATAAAATTCACATAGAGGATATATTCTAAACAAAATATTTAATCGATTCCGAACATGTCAAATTTGTCTAGAAAAATCGTGGATAACATTAAAAAGTTCATATAATATTTATTTTAATATTTATAAAAACATTTATTTGATATTTTTTTTAATAAAACAATTAGTACATCATTTTTGTATAATCATTTAATATACTCATTAGTTGCAGAAAATTTAAAAATAAAATCCTATGATTAATATAAATATAATAAATTTCATAATAACATTTTTAATAGATTTTATCATCTTAAAATCCAAACATTTAAATTGTTATATTTATTATATTATGAAGGTGACATCTTTTACATAATTTAAAATAAAATAATATAACTGTCCTAATCGGTTATATAAGATTCAAAATAGGCCTAAAATAGACTCTTGGATTATTAGGATATAGATATACTCAACCAATTATGTTTGGTCAGGTTTATGATCCTTTTTATATGTATTATAATTTTAATAATAACTATATTATTGATTTTTCACAAAATAAAAATTCGACATCATTAATGTATAAGATTTGAATATAATAAAATATTTATTAAAAATTAAAATTAAATTACCATGATAAATAAAAACATTTTAGATTTCAAATGAGTATTTATAACCGAATTTATATTCTATATAATCTTATATTAAAAATAGCGTAATAATTAAAGTTTGAGTGAGATATATTTCACTTTCTTTTAAACAAAATAAATTAATGGTCTTAGTCACATCCAAGTGGGTTCCATTGGATTCCATTTAGACCAAAATATAGAATAGGATGAAATATAATCAACCAATTATATTAATAAAAGTTTAATGGTAATTTTATAATATTATATTTACCCTCAAATATCTGATTTACCTTTAACTTTGGTAAATAAAATTTACCATAGTTACTATTCATAGAGCCCAAAAAAGTAGCATATTAACATAATTTGTACCTACTAATTCCCAATATGGAATCTATTTTTCCAAAATCAAATCATATAATTTACAGTAATTTATTTAAAATTAATACTGTTTTTAAGAAAATGAGTTTTAAAAGATAAAACATTTTAAAAGATTGAAATGATTTTACCTATGAATTCAATGTAAAATCAATGAAAATGACATAAGTTATATTAAATAGAAAAAATATATACTATTTAAACATTAAAACCATTAAATATTATAATTTAACAATATAAATTATTGTGATAAAAAAACTTTTTTTAAATTAAAAATTAGCATGTTTTTACTATTCCTCAAAATAAGAACGTCGCCAGAAAAATATCAAAACATTATCCTATGTAAATTTTTATATCCTGATTCAATGTAAGATGTTTATTTTGTAAAATTGAACTTATAAACTTTTAAAAAATTATATTTAAAATGGGTGCACCATCCAAAGGCGGCAAAACAACATTTTCTGAAAAATTATTATTTTACCTGAAAATTTTATTTTGTTCTCATACCATGTTCTTGAAAATGTGTAAGATGAGTAATAATGTTATAAAATTAAAAATATAGTTAACAATACTCATAATGGTTTGTTCATAATTATATTATAACCATATATCGTTGATTAGTGGAACCCAATATTGCGTACTACCCACGCTATCAAGGAAGGCCGCGATTACGTGTAATGCAAGCCAAGTCAAGGATGTGTGTATTGAAATCTCCCTTTGTTGTTGCGTATAACATAATCAAAACTTATTTCATTTATACATTTAATAAAATACATACTTAATGTTGCATAGAATAATTTCTACACAACAAACTTGAAATTGTGTGTAACATGAGCCAAGAATAGTGTTGTGTATACTGAAATAAAATATGGTGTTGCGTATAGCACAAGCTAAATTTGGTGTAACATACAACACAAGATATCAATGGAATTAAAAAGAATAATTCTCATAAAATCTCAGGTTTTTACATTCTACCCCCCATAAAATGAATTTCTCCCTAGAAATTTGTCTGGGTTATAAATATTTTACTACATGAAAGTTTCTTTCAACGAAACCCAGATCTTAAAGAGGAATACTAAAAAATAATTTCAAAAATTTAATTATGAAACATAATGGTTACCCAAATTAACTCATCACTGGGTTTCCATATAGGAGAACACATGTGAAAATATGTATATGGAAGAGACATCTAACCATCACATTATGATGGAGAGTGGTAGAGAACATGGCTATGAGAAATCCAATAATCACAAAGCCTTAAATTTGTGATGGCCTATAGTACCTTCTGATTCATCATATATAAGATCACTAGGACAACATTTTTGGTTTTCAATATCATTTTCTTAAAGTTGAAAATTTTGAATTACAATAAATACTTTCTTGATTTTGGTACAATCTAACTGTTGTTTGTTCCATGAACAATTTCCACTTCATCTCTTAAAGAAATGATGTGGATTTTTGTCTTTCATGAAGTGTTAGCAGATCATGCGATAGATTGATAGGTCATTCCATCTGTCTCAAACATAAGGTTAGGAAAAGTTATATACAAAAGTCCATCAATGGTGAGATTAATCACATATGGTTCCTAAAATAGAATTATACATCATCTACCATACCGCTTAATAAAATAAAACTAGTTTCTACTAACCAGGGGATTTCTGTAAGACAGTGGTAGGTGATAAAGGCCTGTCACACATCAGTTGTTGGTTCGAATACCTCAGCCTTGTCTGACGCGACAGGATGTCACATGTCCTTTAGGATGTTCTTTTTTCTAAAACAACATTAATATAACATCCCATCAATAATATCGAGAAATGTTCTATCATTATACAATACTAAATTATGTCCTACATAATCCATTACAATATTTAGGCTTATCCAAAATACTTTTTTCCAAGATCATTGTATAAAGAAAACAATTACTAGAAATGACATCTACTAAGCATGTGAATACCATCATTTATCCCAGATATATTCTATTGATCGCATTCCAAAAATGTGAATACCTTAATCATGTATTCTCTTGAAACATAAACTACCATAGAACCATAGTGAAAACATGAATGCTTTTAAAAAGGTAACTCTTTCCACATACCAAAATCCCAAAATTATTATATACTCAAACCATGATATAACTTTGTCCTTATATCAGTCATGAGCACATGAATACTATCATATATATTATTTTATCCATATCCCTTCATTATGCGTATTTAAACTCCTTTCCAAATATATTTCAATCACTTTTCATGGTTACTGATACAATAAAATTATTATAAACCACAATGATCCAATACATTTATATTCCAATATTCCACGATACGTTGAATGAGATTCCATGACATTCTCTCAGAATCCCATTACATAAGCACTTATTCATTCCACCACATCGTTTTCATACTCAACATCACAAATAGTATTCACATGTGACTTCCATTTATCCTTTTCCTTATGAGGTTTCTCACGTCGGTCATCATTAACCCTTGGATTAGGGCATTGATTAGAATAACACAACATTTCCTTACACTTGACGCATTGAATTGTTGGTGGAGCGTTCTCTGTAGTCTATTCTCTATTCACATCATTAGCTACCTTTTTTCCATTACTTCAACACTCAACAGCTCGATGACCTTTTTTTCTACACATAAAACATTTTCTATTACTTTTTATGAAATATCTACCTTGCTTCTTTCCACACATTGAGCATAAAGAAACATTCATCTTCTTTTCACCACTATTCTGAGATTTTTCCATTAACACCGTCTTTCATTTTTTGTCAAACCCATACGATGGATATGTAACACAAACTTCTAGTTCTACCTTGATATCATAATGCTCAATTTCATCATGGCTATTGAAGTATGTTATAACTAATTCCTTTCGAAGAATTGGTTTTAAGCCACTGAATAATCGATCAACTTTTATTTCAGGTTGGATGATAAATCCAGATACATACCATGCAATCTATTTAAATGTTGCCTTGTATATGCCAATAGATTCGTCATCCTTTTCCTTAAGCTCGAGGAACTCATTTTCCATCTTTGTTCTAAGAATACGAGGGACGTACTTATTAAAAAACAAGTTCTTTAACTTGTCCCATTCCATGGATTCAATTTCATCGTGGGGCCTTGTATTCTTAATTAGAGTCCACCACTGGTATACTTCTCCTTCTAAATAGTAAACTACCAAAATGAATTTTTCATGCTCTGAACAGCAAAGTATGGAAAATATCTTTTCAATGGTACTGATCCATTGTTCAGCAACAAGTGGATCAAGAAAACCCACTAAACGAAGGTGGGTGTTGCCTCATGAAGGACTCAATATAATATTGTTCCCTTCTCTGCTAATTTGGGAGTCCAGAAGGATTCATAGATTCTATAAGTATGTCAAAATGATTTTTTACTCCATGTCCCATAAAATTGTTTTGTTCAAGAGGACAATCATTGCATTTTCCATTACATTGATCAACACGGTACTTTTGGTTTCCATCCATCATCTAAAACTCAAAAAGAATAGTGTGAGAGGCAAAAATCATGCAAGAAAAACAACATAATAAAGTCGGAGTACCTTTAATATCTAACATCTTTGGATTAACTCTAATATAGTTACCATAATTCTAGGACTATAACCTATACCTATACTTTACCTTAGGGACATCCCCATGCATACCTTAGAAATATCTATAGGGATCTCACTAAAGTTTTCGCAGCCTAGTTTCCAAAGGTTGACTAAACCATTCTTCTAATACCAAGTGCAGAGACCCCAAACACAATGTACATGGTCATTAAATTACTTTTGAGGAATACATAATACATAACAAAAACCAACACCCAAGGACCGTAATAGTTTAGTGCCTTTGGAAACTTGGAACATAATCTTCTAATCATGGTGAAAGATCTTCAACATCTCCAATAAAGATCATCCCCTATTTTTTTCTTACCTAAAAACATTCTTTATATCCTGGGGAAAAGAAACCATATAATGTGTGAGCTCAAATTATTAGTAAGGGTAATAATGGATAAAACAAAACTAACTATATACATTTGAACTTAAAAACATCAACATAATGTTTAAACATCAAAATCATGAGCAATGGCATAAAACATGGCAATACGTAAGGAAAAGATCATAACACAACATCAATAATAATAAAATACCATGGTAATAAATCATGTAATTGTGGAAAACCATTAATCACATAATATAATTTCCATAGTAGCCAAGTAATTGCTGCCAAGACCATCTTAGTGGACAAAGTTCCTTTCTGAATAGAGTTCACTCCTCGTTCCAGTCCTGTAACACTGAGCCAGATTAACTCACCATTCTAGAAATGTCTATATCATGAGATATAAATCTTTACCCAATTAATTGGAAGGAGATATAGGTCCTACCCCTCTCATAATTAAATAATTCTTACATGTGCCACAAAATAAACATAAATCATTCATCATAACCCAAAGAATAAAATGGGTTTCATAAACATCATCCCATAACCAATATAAAAAATGGATATCATTTCATCATAAGAAAAGTGAAACCATGTAAATCATAGAGAAATTATACATGAAACATACACATATGAAATAATTCCATCTTTTATGGAAAATGGTTTTGATAAAACACTTGAAATGAATTCTTGAGGAAAATATCCTTTCTTTTCAAAATGATTTTCTTTTCACAAAATTCCATGAACATTTAAAATAAAAGGTTTTTTTGAAAATAGTCATTAAATATTTTAGAGTAATAATCATGAAAATAAGGAGTTATGAAACCAAAAAAATCTGATCTTGTCGTATGAGTTAAAAAAACATTCTTCTTGTACTTTTTTCGTAAAAGTCGTAACATATCTCGTACTGAAAACGAAAATATATTCCTTTCGTAAATTTTAATTAAAATTAACCAATAGGTAAAATTGGATTTAATCAATTGTATAAGGATAGAAATAATATTACATATTGAGTAAAAATGGATGTGGATGATAAATATTCCCTAGTAAATACCTAAGTATAAACATTCTCAGATAAAAATTGAGATTGCGATATTTTACCTTACCTTTTGTCCCATTAATTACGTATGTGTCTGAGACTCTTGTATAGTGGGTTTAAAAATATTATTAACATTTAACAAAACCATAATAATATTTATGATATCATATATTATTCACTTATGACTTTATATTATATGTTCATTTGTCAATTCCATGTTAAAGCAACATTTTGGGTAAAATCATTTTATTTATCGTTCGTGTTTTCACTTGAAATTATTCATATGATTACATACATCATGATTAATTAATTACAGAGTATAAAACATGATTTATATATAATATATATTCAGAATATACATATATATAATAGATCTATAAATGGAAAGAAACACACCGTTCATGGAGACGGTAGGTCGTACGTACGCATGAACGCTGTTTTTGTTTCCTTATTAAAATTAATAGATGTAATTAAATAACATATAAATAAATAAATTATCATTACTATGTCATATATTTCATGATTAATAATTATATATACTTTTTAATCATTTTTGAATTGTTAACATGGAAAATGAATCTCATCGCGTCGTGGAGACGGCAATCCGTACGTACGCACGAGCGATGATCTCGTTCCCATATTTATTGAATGGAATTACAGTGGATTATATAATATATTAGAATCAGTATTTTGTTATAATAATCATTTATAGTTATTCATTACACCATTATACCCATCCAAGTATGTTGGTAGTGGAAAACATATTACACTACAGCCTGGAGACGGTATTCTGTACAAACGCATGCGCGGTGATTTCGTCTTTCCTAGGATGGATAGAAGGTGAAAATGGTTGTTTCATATTTATAATAACATATCAGTATATAAGTAACACTGATGTTATTACATTATAATGAAATAACTAAATAAAAGGATTTAGAAGAAGAAATAAACATGAAAGAGTTGGTAGAAGAGATTACCTCTTCCTCGACGCACCTCCTTTAAACTTTTTCATAGTGCACTAGAGTTGGTCTTTTGAGAAGACCAGAACCTCTATGATATAACTAGAGTGTTTTAGAAGATTAATTTTCAGGGGTTGTCCGAGGATCAAGGCTCAAAAGGGTGTGAAGAGAAGAGGTAAGTGGTGCCCTTTTTATAAGGGAGGAGAGAGGAACATTTGGTAACATAAGAAATATTAATTTATAATAAATTCAAAATCACATAAAAACCTCCAAAAATGAATCAAATCCAATTATTAGATGATATAGGGTCGTAATCACATCAACCAATTAAATTTATATATGTTGGAAATTTATTGTACACATTATAAACATGATTTATCTTTATTTAATCTATTTATGACTATTTGTTGTAATAAGATTCTAATTTTTAAATTGTTATAAATAATTACTTATGTGTTGTGAATTGTACATAATTGGATAATTAATGACCTTTTAGACAATATAAATTTCAATTTATAATTTTTAAATATTTTTGTGATATTTAAACAATTTTATATTATGTCATTTTTATAAAATAACAATAGTTTCAATTTTGACATTATTCAGTTATTTTTTTTAAATAAAATACACACAGAGGGTATAATCTAAAAAAAATATTTAAAATATTCCTTACATGTCAAATATGTCTAGAAAATTTGTGTAGCACATTAAATAGTTCATATAATATTTATTTTAATATTTATAAAACCATTTATTTGATATTTATTTTAATAAAACAATTACTACAAGATTTTTGTATAATAATTTAATATACTTATTAGTGGCATAAAATTAAAAATAAAATCCTATGATGAATATAAATATAATAAAATTCATAATAATATTTTTTCTAAAATTTATCATCTTAAATTCACAACATTTAAATTGTTATATTTATGAAATTATGAAGGTGACAACTTTGACATTATTTAAAATAAAATAATATAAAATACCTAATCGATTTTATAAGACTCTAAATGGACAAAAAAATAGACCATTGGTTTATTAGGGTATATATATTCTCTTCCAATTAAGTTTTGTCAAGTTTATGGTCCTTTTAAAAGGTTTTATTATTTTAATAAAAACTATATTATTTATTTTTCACTAAACAAATAATTTCTACATAAATAATGTATAAGATTTAAAGTAATAAAATATTTATTAAAATTTAAAAATAAATTACCTTGATAGAGAAAAACATTTTAGCTTTCAAATGATTATTTATAACCGAATTTATATTCTTTATAAACTTATACTAAAAATAGTTTAATTATTAATGTTTGAGTGAGACATATTTCACTTTCTTTTAAATAAAATAAATTAATGGTCATAATCACATCCAATTGTGTTCCAATGGATTCTGTTTCGACAAAAATATTCCATAGGAAGAAATATAATCATTAAATTATATTAATACATGTGTTAGGGTAATTTTATAATATTATATTTACCCTCAATAACCTGATTTACCATTAACTAGGGTAAATAAAATTTACCGTAGTTACTATTCATAGTGCCCAAAAATAAAAAGTATCCTATAAAAATAATTTTAACATACTGATTCCAAATATGGAATCCCTTTTTCCTAATTCAAATCACATAAATTTCAAAAATTAATTTAAAATTTATCCAATTGTTAAGAAAACAAGTTTTAAAAGTCAAAACATTGCAAAAGATTGAAATTATTTTACATATGAATTCATTGTAAAATCAATGCTAATGACATAATTTATATTAAATGGTAAATATATATTCTATTTATACTATAAAACCATTCAATATTATAATTTATCCATATAAATTATTGCGATGAAAAAAGTTGCTTTTATTTAAAAATTACCATGTTTTTACTATTAATCAAAATAAGAACGTCGTCAGAAAAATATCAAAACATTATCCAATGTAAATATTTATATCCTGAATAAAAAGAAAAATTTTATTTGGTAAAATTATACTTATAAACTTGTCATAAATTATATTTAAAATGGGTGCGCCATCAAAAGGCAGCAAAACATCAATTTTTTTAAAATAATTATTTTACCTAAAAAAATTATTTTTTTCTCATAACATGTTCTAGAAATTCTGTAATATGAGTAATAGTGTTATAAAATTAAAAATATAGTTAATAATATTCATAACGGTCAGTTCGTTTTAATATTATAACCATATATCATTATTTAGTGAAACCTGATATTATATACTACACATGTTATCAAGGAAGGTCATGATTGCGTGTAATGCAAGCAAAGTCAAGTTTGCGTGTTGTGCAATCTCCCTTTGTTGTTGTGTATAACATAATAAAAACTTATTTCATTTATACATTAAAAAAATCTATACTTATTGTTTCATAGAATAATTTCTAAAAAACGAACATGAAATTGATTGTAACATGGGAAAAAGAATGTGTTGCATAAACTGCAAGCTAATACGGTGTTGCGTATAGAACAATATAATTTTGGTGTAGCGTAAAACACAAGACATCAATGAAATTAAAAAGAATAATTCTCATTAAATATCAGGTTGTTACAGGTAAAAATTGGGATGTTTAACGATTATTCTTTTAAACAATGTTGTTAATTATTATCTTTGCAATTACACTTCGGTTTTTGAATTTAAAAAAGATATTGAAACAATAATTTTTTGTAATCCTTTTTCCAATGTTTTTTTATATCCGTATTTTCAAATGATGGATATTATTATTCCCTAAACCGTATATCATCTCACATGTGTTGTTTACTTTCAATGTTATTTTATTAACTGAGAAATTATTGATAAATTCTTAACTTCTAATCAATATGGATATTTCATATGGAATATATTCAATCAATTAAATTGATTATTCTATATTTTGAATTATTTAGATATATTATAGGTGGATCTCATTCATTATATAACTCTTCTATGCATCCATAAGTTCTCTTGAGGGAAATATGTTGTGAAATATAAATTGGATTCTATCCATAGTTTTTAATTGTCTTGATGATGGATCTTGAGTTAATAATTTTTCATGTTCCGGAGTCATGAAGTATATTAAGTAATTATTTCATTCATTTTCATTCATTATTTATCATTTATGAGACTTTCACATCATAATATTAATAAATTCTTTTCATTCATAGCTTATTGATTAAAAGGAATGTGTTTTTAGTTTCTTACCTTTCTATATTTATTATTCCTTATATAGTGACATGAATGTCATGTGTACCCATTTATTAACTTTCCATGTTTTTTAAGAACTTCATTCTCAGATTTTTTTAATATATGGTATGTGTGTTCTATTATTTACTATGGAATAAATTTTATTCTCATTGATTCATTATTTTTCTATTATACATTAAAATTATTAAGAAATTGAGGACATCCTTATGATGTTTCATTCCCTAAGAATATAATATTCATACTACGATATATAAGAAAGCATATTCAAGGTGGAATAATATTTTAATAATCAATGTTATTTATTTTTAAAGAAGGTAAAAATAATTTGTAATAATAGTATAAGTTTTTTAATAAAAGACTTATGTATGTATCTAGTTTAAGAATACTACTAAACTCTCATACCATTGGTATTTCATCCCATGAAATCATTCCAATGTAATTACTATCAGAGACTAGCTCTATGATATCTAGTTTAGTTCATTATAGCTGGTAATATGGAATATTTAGTAGCAGCCTTGTGAAATATTTTTATGAATACATATGTTATAGAACAAAACCCGAAGGTGTAATTTCATGATAAGTATTAAAGAACATCATAATATTTTGTTAAAGTGGATATTATGTGGGTCTTCATTTAAATACATCCCAATCCGGATACTATAAGTGGATATGGTTTTGGGGATAGATGTACGTAGGAGAAATTAATCTAACAAGGTGTTCAAAGCATGCCTCGGGGTAACCGAGACATCAACCCTTACTGTACACCTGGTATAACACTGTTGGGGGATATTCTCACGACATTCCAATTATTTGATAGAAACTGTTATGAAGAGTTTGAATGGATAATGACAAAGATTGTTGAAGGATGAATATATGGTGTCTTATATTTAAAAATAAGGTGTTATGATTTATCCAATAAATGATATTGTGGTTAATTCTTAGAATATGTAAGGAACAATTTTGATGAATTAATTTTGGGATTCAATAAATATATTATATAAGTATTTTGGTTGTTGTATTTTTTCTATATGAATCATTATACATCTAAGGAATATGATTAATTTTGGAAGAATGATTTTTATAGGAAAAGTTTATTTGGGTAAAAATTACTAGACATATATATATATTTATATTTATTTATTTAAAGGTACTGATATCCTTTAGGCATCATATGATCAGTAATTACATCATAATATTATTAAAATAATATTATGAAACTTAATAAAATAATATTGTACTGATATCCTTCATTAAGAGTCAAATTAATGATAAAATGTTAAGAAATTCTATTATATATATTTGAAACTATATTAAAATCATTTTCGAAAATGACAACATGTATGTTGGGTGATGGCCTATCATGTTTGGAAAGGACATAGTTAATGGTGCAATGATCAAAGGATTATAGGGTTTTCAAGCCGACCACTAACCTACGTAATTTCCTATTAAATTTTTTATTTTTCTTTATAATATATTTGAATAAAAAATGATAATTATTAACCAATAATATATCATATAAGGATTATATATTCATCTATTAAACATAATGGTTTAGAATTATTTATGGGAAAAAATAGTAATACGTGTAACACTTTTATATGCCTTAGGATTCTTTAAAAATATTATTTTGGTGCTTTAGGTATAAAAATATAATTATTGGTAATTAATTTTTGGAAGTAAAGAAAATAATTAGAGTAATATCGAAGAATAAACAATAGATTGGTTTTTTACTATGAAATTGAAACCTATCAAGTAATAAAAAAAATTTATATTCGTAGATAGTACGAGCATTACCCAACATTATAAAATGGCATCGAAATAATTTTTTTACTAATACATTAATATATTGTTAAATGTTTTTTTCTTATATCTAAAAAGACATACGGATTTTAGGCCCTAAAATTTCTATTGATCATTCACTTGTTTTTTATAGATGATCTCATTCATTCCCAATATGTATTTACACATTTACTCTAAGTACATATGTCTACTTCCCAATAATGTTTTCCTATATAATGACCTAGTAAAATGTTATTCCATGTGAGCCATGTAATTCCAATTCTCTCTTTTCAATATAATGTTTTATTAATCCTTCTCATGATGTAGGATTTATATATAGAAAAGATAAAAAAATCACTACGATCGAGTTTAAATTGTGAGAACACAATTTAATTATGTTGGGGAGAATGTAACTCTCACGACCAGTCCATGGGGCCCGTGCCGTGACTACCCCAAGCCCGCCTTCCATAGGCCAGGGCCTAGCGACTAGTACCAATGGCGTAAATCCCTATACTGGGAAGGCATTGCCTTTATAAAAGTAAACAAACACAATAGAGTATGAAACAGAAGTAAGTAATAAGTAAAAATATATACAAAAGTAAGTGTTGAAAGTAAAGGGGCCAGAAATACAAGCCCAACAGTAAATTACAACTACTGTAAAGCTAGTAAAACTATAGAAAGGAAAATAGGAACTCCTAAGTCATCCTACCGGAATCCCACCTGAAAGGTTGGTACAGATGGCCTCCTCCGAACCCCGGCTCTGTCCGTATACTCTGAGTACGTCTTGCCAACTATTCCACCTCTGAGTACCATACAGCTCTACACGTATCTACTTCTTTCAGTGATATCTGTCGTCTACATCCAACACAATGTAGTGTGGGAATAGCCCGTGTAGGTGTGAGTATACGATTCTCAGTAGGGACCCTGAGACCTCCGAAGGTCTCCCAGAATCCATGAGAGATAAACCACAGCTGAAAGAGAATATCAAAGAGTATCAAACAACTCTACTTAGGTAGATTCCAATACATATACCTATGTTATCAATCACAGTTCAGATCCAACTCTTGAGCCCAAGCACAACCCAGTCCACACAAGAAGGTAAGTTAATCACATCGATGATAATGATTGAATGTCAAGACTCAGCTCACACAAGGAATACACAACTTTAAGAAAGTAAGAGATTATTAGTTGTAGCCACAAAATCATCTTTCACTGTCGAATGGAAGATACCTGCAAAAACATAAAACAATAGCATGTCGTTGTTGTCAAACCCACGGAGGATTCAGTCTAGTCTTATTTGTGTCGAACCTAATGAGGATTAAGTCCAGTCTCGTTTCTATCGAACCAACGGAGGATTCAGTCTAGTCTCATTGGTGGCGAACCCCCGGAGGATTTAGACCAGTCTCGTTGCTGTCGAACCCACAGAGGATTCAGTACAGTCTCGTTGCTCTCGAACCCACAGACGATTCAGTCCAGTCTCGTTGTTGTCAAACCCACGGAGGATTCAGTCCAGTCTCGTTGTTGTTGACGTTGGCTCTAGGATTCCCACACACAGCACGATCGATTCCGGGAGGGTCCGTTCCTCGAGTCAAAGGTCGATACATCAACTATCATGAATTCATGATTTGATATATCCTAAAGTTCAGTCTCGTCAAATGAAACCCAACGCGACAGACGACGCGTCAATCAGACGCCCAGTCCGAGAGGTATTGGAATTTTCGTTCAAGGGGCCCAGATGGTTTTTAAGCTAAAACCAACCCGACCGTATTCCAACTGCATCCAAACCTCAAGTGGAGTATGCCAAAAGTACAATCTCATCACAGGGAATCTAATGTAGTGGACATCACGTAAATCAGATGTCTTGTCCTTAAGTTATAAGCGTTTCCGCTCTAAGGGCCCGGTTCGTTTTGGGTTCGAACCAACCTGGTCGTACCAAAACATCACCAAAACCTTGAGTGTGATACGCAGAAATGGAAGTATCGATCAACAGAATCCTCCAAAAATGAAGGTGCATCGATCTGAGGTCTTTATCTCATGAAATGGGAGAAAAACAAAAAAGGTGTCCAAAGAGGGGGGGTCTGGGTCGGGTCTGACCCCGGTCTGGGTCCGGCCCGGTAGGGTGTGGATCGGCCTGGCGGATGAGGCCCAGCCCGCGTGCGACGGCCCGACCCGCACGGCAGGTGGCCCGACTAGCGCATCAGGCAGCCAGGCCCATGCGCAAGTGGCCCAGCACAGTGGTCGGCCGTGGCTTAGCCTAATGGCCATGTGCGATGCGGGGGGAGGGTGCTGGCCCCAGGTTATGTAACGGCGGCGCCAACTGGCCCCCTCCCGCATCACCAGAAACCTGCGGACGCTGGTTCTGCTTCGCCGCCACAGCAGCCAGTTCCATGATGGTCTTCCACCGATGGCGCGAGAGGGGCACCGCGGCCCCCTGGCGGCCGGCCGGTGCAGGCCACCACCTCCGGTCGCCGGCGCCGTCGGGCCCGTGACCTGCACTGTCACGCTTTTCCATGGGCCACCAGAGTCGTTCTGGTGGTCCATTTTGTCTTCCGCCTATGCCTACGGCCTCCTCAGGTCCTTCCCTTCACTGCAATGACCTCAAATCATCGTTTCCCTTTTGTTCACCCATCGCCCGACAAACCCCGCATCAAGAACGAAAAGGAAGATGGTTCAGACTTGTTCGTTAGTCTATTTCCTTCGAGTTAGAGACTCAAACAATTAACCTTCTAAGTACAAGGGTAAAATTCACAAAAATAAAATTATACAAAACCCCTACTTCAATTCATGGTTCGTTCGTCATTGACGGCGTCAATTCGTTGAGGTTGGTGTGCATCCGAGGAGGAAGCATCGTTGTTGGAGACGTTCTTCACAGACAACATATTATCCCTTGATGTGGTGGAAAAGGAAGGGTGACACCAATTACTTGAGGGCTTCGCCTCACGTTCTGTCCCCAGTTGAAGAAGGTAGAAAAAGAAAAATGTTCTTCGGGTTCTTCGTGGCGAGGAAGATTTTCTTCGAGGGAAGAAGGATCTCCCTAATTGTCCAAGAGTTCTCCCCAACCGAATAATTGAAAACCCAAATCAAATATTAGGCTCCCTAATATTTTAATCATGACATCCATTCAAAAGAATTCAAAAACATGTTAATTAATGAGGACATTAATTTGTTCAGTTGGCATGGAGATTTTACCCAAATTAATAAAGGGAAGATGATGTGTATAAGAGGAGTTAAATGGGGGTTTCAAGGGAGTTGAGGGGATAGGTGCTCATGTGGCCCCCACACACATCATCCTCCAATGTGAGGTTATGTGTGATTTGAGCCCCACCTCCAACTCCTACATTCAAGAAAATAACCATCCCTTACAAATAAAATTTTGTACACAACAATTTTATTTAATTTAGAATGAATCCCCAAAATAAAACTTCTACTCTCTTCAAAACACAAATGCGATAAAGGTGCCTTTAAGAGAATACTGGCACTACGATGTCATCGGTGTCCCCATATTTCAATTCCGAGAACCATTTTGAAAGATAGAAAAAACTGCATGTATGTTTACTGAACGAACCCATACAAAAATTCAAAAAATGATTCCGAGCACACCGGTCCACATAATCAGGTGCCGTCAAAAAGTACGGACTCGTAAAATTCCAATGTATCTATGAAAACAATTTTATTGAAATTTCCGGGCATTTACATTACCCCCACCTTCGGGATTTACATCCCCATAAATCTACAACACACACTAGGGAATGAAAAGTGGGTACTGAGCATGCAGCTAAGCCTCCCACTCCCATGTGCTCTCCTGGAGGTTCTCGTGCTGCCAGTGATCGCGCACCAGAGAAATCGACCATCCATGTAGGACCTGCTCCTGTCGATACTCGATCTCCACCGGGTCCTCCGTGAATGTCGCCCCGTCATCGATGTACAGCTCCCCATGGTCGATGATGTGTGATGGGTCGTGTACATATCTCCTCAACTGAGATACGTGAAAGACTCTGTGCACCCGGTTCAACTGAGGTGGAAGGTCTAGGCATTAATCCACCTTGCTTACTCTGCTGAGGACCTGGAATGGCCTGATAATGTGCGGAGATAATTTTCTGCCACAGCCAAATCTCTGTAGACCCCGTCGAGGTGAGACCCATAAGAAGTTATATTCACCATCCTCGAACTCCAGTGGTCTCCGTCTGTAATGGCCCAGACCCCCATGTCCTTTACTTTTCCAAAATGAGGCTCCACATAATAGTGGCACCGGTCACGGTGGCACCATTTCCTCTCCCATCCCTCCATTTTCTTTTTCCTGCCCCGATCCCACAATGTAATTTTGGATGCAAATTATCTCTTTTACCCTTTCTAAACCCATTTAAAGACCATAATTAATACCTTAAAATCCCTAGAAACCTCTCCAATGGGGGATATTCAATAACAAATTAATATCATCTTGAATAACTATCCAAACCACATGGGAAACCACAATCCGACCTTCTAGGAATTCAAAATTCCATGTCCCGTAACAGTAGGATCTCCTCTTTATATCTCCTGCTAGAGTTTCTCATTTTTTTCTTCCTGGTTATATTTCCTTCTTCTTCCTGTGCCCTTGGAGATCCTCTCTTCCCATGGCATGTGGTTTGCCTCTACTGGAGCATTCTTCACCACTTAGAGTCTACATAATTCTTCCCCTACAAGTCGTACTTTCCCCTGTTGATGGCACGTGGAGAAGAACTTCAATCTTTGATCAATCAAGTAGGTATGTTTTCCTTCTTCTATCCTTACTGTGTATCATGTGGGCTATGTATGCTTTTTTTCTGTGGGAGTTGATTAAACAAAACTTAACGAAGATAATGAACAGATGTTCAAGAATGAAGGGGGGTTTGATCGATATTCTGATGTACTCTTTTATGTTGATATGTGCTATGAATTGTGCAGGACTATGCTCACTGAAAATCATGGTCGTTGGTGGTCTTTTCTTGCGCAGTAATGAACCCTTGTCTTATGTGTTGATTAAATGACCATAACATGGAAATTGGTTGATTACGTAAACATGGTGGATTATGTGGATGCCCAGTAAATATAAGCCTTGTGTGGTCACCCCGTCTAACCAACAAATAGAAGAAAATAATGAATGATGTGCTTTATCCAGGATGTTTCCCTACTCTGTTTTTGTAGTTGGCGTGATGTTCTGTTTGATTTTCCTATGGGGTAATGTGGGTGAGGGTTGGATCCTCCGTTGTGGTAGAGATGTTGGTAGTGAATCTGAAGATGTGTGGTTGCTCTACTGTGACACGAACTTAGTTGGGATCCTCTATTGTTGAGAAATCGTTGGTTCCGGGTTTTGGGGACATGGGGTTGTGTCTCAGGGTTGCTTGGTTTCTAGTACTTCGATGGATCTCACTTATCCTATTTTTTTGTGAGGTTTTCCTTGGTTCTAGTACTTTGAGGGATCTCACTAATCACTATTTTGTTGTTATATCTTTACAAGAGAACCGATTATGAATGCTTAAATTGTTTTTTGGCTGTTTCTCTTTTCGTGGCTTGTGTTTATGCATGTTAGTTGCTCGGTAGTGTAGAATTCACCTAAATGGGATCACTTGAACATGAAAACAAGAATGTTTGAATAGAGGAATTAGTTTGGGGATGAGTTGCGACTTGGATGTGAGTTCTGTGGCTTCTTTTATGAATGAATTGTAACAAGGGTGTTTGTTCATAGGTTTTGGAACCCCTAGGTTGGGATGAGTGATTGTCACCTATACATATATCTGTAGCTTTTATGTTTCTGATTTATACCCCACCCAAATTTAGAGCATTAGTGCCGAACACACCCATTTAATGGTGGAGGGTGATTTTCGCAACACTCCTAAGAGTGGATGGTTATTAGATCCTTTTCTTCTCTCTTTACATAATAGCCCAAGAATCTTCGGGCAGGCTGTGATGGCCTGAAGTACATAATTAACCCATGAATCTTTTGGTAGAGTATTTGTATTGGTTGGATGAGTTGTTTGCAGGAAGGATATTTCCCAACTGTATTCAGGATGATGCCCATGTGTCTTTGATCGTGGTAGTAGTTGTTCTGACCCAGGTTTTTGCGGGTGTCGTTATGCGTGGTAGTTGTGGCCCAGGTGTCTGTGGGATAGATGTGTGGTTGTGGCCCACGTGTGTGCGGGCGGGTGTGGCAGTGGGACTATGGTGAAAATGGATGGATTGGTACGATGCGTAGGATGTCTTCAATAACCAGTGCGAAAGTGTTTTGGGGTGACAAAATCTCGATGTTCTATTACTATAAATTACTTGACTTGAGTTATTTGGGGTGTGTGACTTGGTGAGGCTTGGGTGGATAGTTTACCTTGATAGATGGTTTGTTTATCTCTCATTCTCATAGGGCATTAGAATGTGTTTCCACTTGTTCATGAGAGACTTTGGTTCTCCCTAATGATTATACTTGTATGCTCACCCTACATATAAAAAACTGCTTTCAGGTTTTCATGAAGACATCAGGGATCGTGAGGGGCCGTACTAACTCGGACATTAGGACATTTGCAGTGGCAGTTTTTATTTCTGTGGTAATTTACCTTTGTAGTATCATTATACTTTTGTACTATTTACTTTTGGAACATGAATCTGGGAATGGTTTTTTTGGGATTTACTTGTACATTCAGTTTTGGTGTTATGGGATTCACTATTTATCTCCAGATCCTGTTAAAGAAAAAGGGTAATGCCTTCCATCTTGTGTGTGATTATATGCCCTTGGTGTTTGTCACCACTCTGGGACCTAAGGGGTGATGTGGCTGAGGATGGGATCCTCTATTGTGGTACAGATGTTGGTTGTGAATCAGAGGTTGTTTGGTCGCTCTGCTGGGACATGAACTCGAGTGGGATCCTCTATTGTTGTGAAATCATTTGTTCCTGGTTTTGGGGACATGGTGCTTTGTCTTGTGGTTTTCATTGTTTACATTACTTCGAGGTATCTCAATTATCCCTTTTGTGAGGTTTTCTTTGGTTCCAGTACATTGAGGGATCTCACTAATCCCCTTTTTTTGCCGTAACATTAAAAGGGAACCATGTGGGAATGCTTAAATTTTTGTTTGACTATTTCTCTTTTCATGGCTTGGGTTTTTTCCTGTTATTTTCCCCATAGTGAAGAATTCACCCAAATTGGATCACTTGAACATGAAAACAAGATTGGTTGAATGGTGGAATTAGTTTGGGGATGATTTGTGACCTGACCATGAGTGTCGTGGATTCTTTTATTAATGAATAGAAAAAAGGGTGTTTGTTCGTAGGTTTTGGAACCCATGGGTTGGGATGAGTGTTTGTTACCTATACATATATCTGTAGATTTTATGTATCTTATTCGAACCCCACCCAAGTTGAGAACATTAGTGCCGAACACCCCCATTTCATGGGGGAGGGTGTTTTTCCGAACACTCATATGAGTGGCTGGTTATTAGCTTTTGTTCTTCTCCATTTTGCGAATAGCCCTTGATTTTTCGGGCAGGCTGTGATGTCCTGATGTTCATTATTAGCCCAAGAATAATCGGGCAGTGTAGTTGTGGTTGTTGTCCAAGGAGTTTGTGGGAAGGTTGTTTCACAAGTGTCTTCGGGATGAGGCCCAGGTGTCTTTGGGTGTGAAAGTAGTTGTTCTGACCTAGATGATTGTGGGTGTGGTTATGTGTGGTGGTTGTGGCCCAGGTGTTTGGGGCGGGTTGGTGGTGTGGCCCAGGTGTCTATAGGTGGGATGTGTGGTTGTGGCCCAGCTATGTGTGGGCAGGTGTGGTAGTGGGACTACGGTGGGAATGGTGGGATTGGTACGATGTGTAGGTTTTCTTAAATAACTGGTCGGAATCTGGCATGGGGTGCCCAAATCTCTATGTGCTATTACTATAAATTACTTGACATGCATTATTTGTGGAGTGTTCCTTGGTGAGGATTGGGTGGATAGTTTACTAGGATAGATATTTTGGTTATCTCTCTTTCTCAAAGGGCATTAGAATGCCTCTCCACTTAGGCACGAGGGCGTCTGGTTTTCCCTACTGATTATTCTAGTATGATCACCCTACATATATAATACTATTTTTAGGTTTCTAGGATGTCTTCCGGGATTGTGCGGGGTCGTGCTATCTTGGATGTTAGGAAATATAGAGCTGATGTCTTTATTTCTTTGATACATTACCTTTGTAGTCTACTTGTACGTTTATATCATTTACTTTTGTAACATGCCTCTGGGAATGGTTTTATTGGCTTTACTTGTACTTTCAGTTTTGGTGTTGTGGGATTCACTATCTTATCTCCCGATCCTTTTAATGAAAAAGGGAAATGCCTTCCATATTGTGTGTGATTATATACCCTTGGTTCTAATCACCACTCTAGGACCTATTGAAGGAGGTTATCAGGGGACATTATCTCTCCATTAACATGATGAAGGAAGGGTCTGTCAATCTTCTTCCCATTTCCTCATCATGGTGAAGGTGGGTCATGATAGAAATGCTTATATCTTAAGGACCAGAAATCCGATTGACCGTTCGTCAACTATGTTGGATTCCTCTTGATGAGGCAGTTCTTTTTTTATACTCTACATAGGATTCCGATGTGGTTTGGGCATGCCCGAGTTGGATTGTACCCAAAATCCAATCAGGCCCCTGGAATGGAAATGCTAATAACTCACAGACCGGGCATCCAAGTGACCTGACGTATATTATGTTGAGACCGATATGATGAGTCTGTCCCTTAAGATACATACACGTTATTTTTTGTGACCCATGGAACTATCGACCATTAGATCATGGAGCAGACCCTCCTGGAGACGAGCGTACATAGTGTAGAGACCTAGTAGCTGGCTGAGATTGGACGATTGTTGATCGATCGACTCGGAGTGCTTCGGATGACCCAGTGGGGTACGCTTGGTGGTAGAAGCAGACCCACAGAAGAGGATCATTTGGTTGTAGCGGCATACCCGGGTTACTGGATAGAAGGAATACCTCTATAGGCTATTAAGGGGTGCACTTGGTTGTAGCGGCAGACCCATTGGGGGAGGGACTTGGTTGTAGTGGCAGGCCCATAGTACTCAACAGATGGAGTACTTCAGTAGTCCAAGGTTAGTGGAAAGCACTTGGTTTTAGTGTTAGTACCATTGTACTCGACATAGGAGGAGTTCTCCAGCAGTTGTGATTTCGACAACATGAATAAAATCCTAGTTTGAGCTGAGTCAATTACCTTTGTGTTGTCCTCATGATTGAGATCGGTTACTTGATAACATAGGTATATTTTTGTTCATATACCTATGTATGGTTATCTATTGAGATATTTATTTTTGGTTTATCTTTTTTGGGTTTTAGTGATACATTGAGGTTCTTGGGGTCCCTACTGAGTATTTTTATACTCACCCCTACATGGGATTTTCCCGAAACTCGTTGGTGTGGTTGAAGACGACGAACAACGCTGACTGAGGTAGAGTGTATGAGGACTGGACGGTATCCGGAGGTGGACACTCGGCGTGAAGACACACAGAGCGGACTGATAGACACTGAATGCTAAGGTGGAAATCTTTACCTACCCATCAGGTAGGAACCCGGAGGATGATCTAGGAGCTGATTCACCTTTCAGTTGTTGTCTTTTCAGTTGTATTTTTCTTTCAGTTGTAGTTATACCTTTCTGTTGGGCTTGTATTTCTGGACCATTTATACTTTCAGCACATTTTTTATATTGCTTTACTTAGTGTTTTCTTCCTGTTGTTCTCTGCTTGTGTGTGTGTTTACGTTTAATAATGGAAATGGCTACCCAATTTATAGGGAGTTATGCCTTTGGTGCTAGTCTCCAGCCCCCGGCCTATGGAATGCGGGCTTGGGGTAGTCACGGCACAGGCCCCGAGGAGGGGTTGTAATGGCCCGGACGCCCCCTCGCCATTACTTTGCCAAAATGAGGCTCCAACAAAATGGTGGCACTGTTAGGGTGACACCGTGATGGTGGCACCATGTCCTCACCCAACCCTCTGTTTTCTTTTCCAGTCCCACTCCCGCAATGTAATGTTTGACATAAATTAACTCTTTTACCCTTTTTAAATCCATTTAAATCCCATAATTAATACCTAAATATCACGAGAAACCTCCTCGATGGGGGATATTAAATAAAAACATTATATCATCATGCGTAACTGCCCAAACCACATGGGAAACCATGATCCGACCTTCCAGGCGTTCAAAAATCCATGTCCCATAACAGTAGGATCTCGTCTTTATATCTCCCACTATAGTTTCTCTTTTTTTTTCTTCTCGGCTGTATTTCCTTATTCTTCATATGCCCCTAGATTTCCTCTCTTCCTGTGGCTTGTGGTGCGCCTCTTCTGGATATTTCTGCACCTCTTGGAGTCCACGGAATTCCTCTCTTTCATGTCGTGATTTCCCCTATTCTTGGCGCGTGGAGAAGAACATCGATCTTTGATCAATCAAGTAGGGATTTTCCATTGTCTCTCGTTATTTTGTATCATACAGGGTGGGTATTATTTTTTCTATGGGAGTTGATGAATCCAAACTTAACGAATATAATTAATGGACTTTAAAGAATAAAGGGGGGGGGTGTGATTGATATTCTACTGTAGTCTTCTATATTTATATGTGTTGTGAATTGTGTGGGCCTATTCTCAAGGAAAATCATTGTCGTTGGTGGTCTTTCCCTGCACACTAATGAACCCTTGTTTTATGTGATGATTAAATGACTGTAACTTGGAAATTGGTTGATTATATAAACTCGGTGGATTAAGTGGATGCCTAGTAAATATAAGCCATATGTGGTCACCCCAGCTAACCAACAGAAAGAAGAACAAAAATCAATGATAGGCTTGAACCAGGATGTTTCCCTACTTTGTTTTTGTAGTAGGTGTGTTGTTCTGTTTTATTTTTCCTATGGGTTTATGTGGGTGAGGATGGGATCCTCATTTTTGGTACGGATGTTGGTTGTGAATTTTAAGCTCTGTGGATGATCTACTGTGACTCGAACTCAGGTGGGATCCTCTATTGTGGAGAAATAATTGGTTCCTAGTTTTGGGGACATGGGGCTGTGTCTCAGGGTTTTCATTGTTTCCAGTACTTTGAGGGATCTCACATATCCCTTTTTGTGAGGTTTTCATTGGTTCCCTTACTTTGAGGGATCTCACTAATCCACTTTTTGTTATTGTAACTTTACAAGAGAACCAGATGTGAATTCTTATATTAATGATTGTCTATTTCTCTTTTCATGGCTGGTGTTTATGCCTATTAGTTTCCCGTTTGTGAAGAATTCACCCAAATGGGATCACTTGAACATGAGAACAATAATGTTTGAATGTGGGAATTAGTTTGGGGATGATTTGTGACTTGGCCATGAGTGGTGTGGCTTCTTTTATGAATGAATAGTAACAAGGGTTTTTTTCATGGGTTTTGGAACCCCTATATTTGGATGAGTGTTTGTTACCTATACATATATCTTTAGAATTTATGTTTTTTATTCACTCCCCCACCCAAGTTGAGAACTTTAGTGCCGAACACCCCCATCTTCATGGGGGAGGGTGTTTTCCCCAACACTCCTATGAGTGGACGGTTATTAGCTCATTTTCTTCTCCCTTTCCTGAATATCCCAAGACTCTTCGGTCTTGCTGTGATGGCCTGAAGTCCATTATTAGCCCACGAATCTTCAGGCTGGGTAGTTGTGGTGGTTGGGCCAGGTGTTTGCAAGAAGGTTGTTTCCCAGATGTCTTCGGGATGAGGCCCATGTGTCTTCGGGGGTGTCACTAGTTGTTTTGACCCAGGTGTTTGTGGGTGTGGTTATGCATGGTGGTTGTGGCCTAGGTGTCTCTGGGTGGGATGGCGTTGTGGACCAGGTGTCTGCGGGTGGGATATGTGGTTGTGGCCCAGGTGTGTGCGGGTGGGTGTGGAAGTGGGACTGCGGTGAGAATGGCGGGAATGGTACAATGCATAGGATATCATCAATAACCAGTGTGAAAGCGGTGTCGGGTACCCAAATCTCGATGTTCTATTACTATGCATTACATGACTTGCGTTATTTGGGGAGTGTGCCATGGTGAGGCTTGGGTGGATAGTTTACCTTGCTAGAGGTTTTGGTTATCTCCCTTTTTCACAGGGCATTAGAATGTCTCTCCACATGTGCTTGAGAGCCATTGGTTTTCCCTACTGAGTATACTTGTATACTCACCCTACGTATATAAAACTGCTTTTAGGTTTCCAGGAATACTTCAGGGATCGTGTGGGTCCATACTAGCTTGGACATTGGGACAGTTGTAGTTGTTGTGTTTATTTCTTTGGTACTCTACCATTCTAGTTTCCTTATAATTTTGTACAATTTACTTTTGGAACATGCATCTGGGAATGGTTTGTTAGGTCTATTCTTTTACTTTCAGTTTTGCTGTTCTGGGATTCATTATCTTATCTCTTGATCCTATTAAAGATAAAATAAATGCCTTCCATCTTATGTGTGATTTTATATCCTTGGTGCTAGTATCCACTACGGGACCTATTGAAGGTGGGTATTGGGAGTCATTATCTCTCCTTCAACATGAATAAGGAAGGGTCTGTCAATCTGATGTCCTTTCCCTCAACATGGTGAGGGAAAGTCATGATAGAATTGTATCAAAGGTGAGGTTGAGAGTTAGGATGTAGTCTGGAGTTAGGCACTGTGAGGATAGCATGGGATGGTAGGGAAATAGTGTTGGATGATCTTGTTTTGTGAATTAGGTCTGGGAAGACCGGCTTGGATACATGATTTTAGGGCCCCCCATGATATGATGCAAGGACTCTGGACCTAATGAATGACCAAGTGAGGCTACAATAATTCAGGGTGGGAACCATAGAAAAGTACATGCATCATAAAGACTTGTGTTCTTATGTTTCATGGGTGTCTTGGAAATTTAAAATAAATAAAGAATTATAAGAAAATTTATGAACATTATTCTACAGTACTCGGGCTTAGTCATTCCGTGTTTACCCTGCAGCTATGGTGCCTTGGAGATGACCACGTGTGGTGCGGTAGATCGAGGCCCGGGATGTTGACTTGCCCAAATGGTAGAAGGTTGACCGAGAAGTGGAGGAAGATCAGTGTCATAGGATGCTCTACGCCTTTCAGCGGTAGACCCTTGGGATGTACAAGGGCAGCACCTCGGATATGGAGACAAAGAGCTAGCTCGAGGAGCTAGGGATAGATTTCGACCTGATTCGGGCACCAACGGAGTACTGGGTTCCTTTGGCTATCAGGGAAATGCGTGGATAAGAGCATCAGTGATGGACGCTTTATCTTGGGGAGAAGAGGGAGGTTGAGGTGACGTAGACTAACTTTGAGAAGGAGTTCTGGGCCGAATTCCTCTCTTCCACGATGAAGGATGAGAAGAGGAAGGAGGTGATCTCCCTTAGCAGGGGAGAATGTCAGTGAGAGAGTTGGGGATGCAGTTTAAGGATCTCCATCACTTCACACCGGACCACTTTCAAGATGAGGAGTCTCGGGTGAGATGTTTAGAGGAGGCACTCAGACCTTTTCTTCAGTATACTGTTACTCCCTTCACCTTACCGACATACTTAAGGGTGTATAGGAAGGCTGAAGTGGTGGGGAGGATGGACATTCTGGGAGGTGTGTCATGATAGGGAATCTAGTTGGGATCATCAAAGGGGAATGTTGTCAGTAGCTTGCCTCCATCATCAAGGCCCTCTAGTGTAACGACCCGAAATTTTGAATAATTCTTGTTTCCTAATTTTATGTGTTATTTTATTTTATTTTTTTACTCAAAAAAATGTTTCATTTGATATCATGAGTATAATTAAAATGATACTGTTGGGTTTTGACCGTTATTTGACCATTGGTCAATATGACCGCTGAAAACAAAACGTTTCGATTATTGTTTTTAAATACAAGTAATCTTGGTTAATTAATATAGAAAAAAGATTCGATGGCCTCAACCAGTAGTCTTGGACCGATCGAAGCTCAACTAACAGATCTTGGGAAGGAGGTAACACCACTGGGCTTTGCTCTGGACCAAACCCTAGCTGAACTTCATCGTATATAGCTAGAACGGAATCGACTTCGCGAGAAGTTCAAACTGATAGAAACTACTACTCGTGCGATGTTGGCCGATCCTCCCTCGGATTCTCTCACCTTAGAACACCTTACACTTAGGTCCTATGCTGGTGTGATAAGGGGCTATGTAAGGAGACCTTAACTGTCTTGTTCAATCCTTTGTTTTAAATAAAAATTTCGATTTCTTTTATGAATTTTCAAATGACCGGATAAATATAGTAGGCATATTTTTGATGAATTTTAGAAAAAGGATATTTTAGAAATGTTTATGTAAACCTTTAATAATTAAAAACGTGAAATGATTTTCAAAAAATGTTCTTCTACAATTATGTTCAGTACAAAATTTAGAGTCTAATAAGATCAACTTGATTTTTGATGAATAGTAAATTATGAATAGTGATTTTATGATTAGGATTATTAATGTGTCCAAATGGATTAATAATCTCACTTAAAGAAAGTATTAAAATAAGCTAGCCACTTTGATTAAGTAATGTGATTCAATAAAATGGTTAAATAACTGTTTCATAAATAATTATTCAAGTATTAGTTTTTTCGGATGAATAGTGTTTTTTAACTAAAATTGTAATTAAAAATATTTATCAAATTATTTTTATAAAATGGACTTCATTTTTGAACTCAGAGCATCGATATTATGTTAAGGTAATTTTTGGGGATTTTTCTGAAAAAAATAAATTTTCGATGTATAGAGTTTTTAATTAAAAATTTAATTAAAAATATTTAGAAAATTATTCTTATAAAATGGATTTCATTTTTGAAATCAGAGCATTGATATTTGGTTAAGGTGAAATTTTGGGATTATTCTGAGAAAGTTGAATTTTCGATGAATAGTGAAACTAATGTTTTTAAGTTACGGGTGTTTAATGACATCATTAAATGATGTATTAAGTATGTAATCAATATGGTCGACTTATGAATAGTAAGATAAGGTATTAGGTGTCCCATGTGGCCAATACCATGCATATATACCATGGGAAAGCCCATGGTTTTTCCAAAACCACTAATGAGGTGTCCCTTGGCCATTAATGCCTTGTCCCCTCACTTTCCCTTTAAATACCAAGCCATCATCTCATCCATTCGACTCCCCACTCTCCCCCAACGATGTTCTGGTATCTTTACCTCCCAAGGAGTCCTCCCAAGGTGCCCCCAAGCCCTCAAGGTCCAAACCATTGAGTTTTAATAGTTACATTTTAAGTTAAGGGATCCGATCTCTCCCTTTAATTTTCAAGAAATCTCTTTTATGTAATTTCATTAATGCTCCATGTTATTATGTTAAAGGGTGTTATTATATACTCCTATTACTTCCCTCTTCATGTTCACATAATGAGAGATCCCCTGTTACTTTCATTATTTCGTTTTATTACGTTTTAAATGGTGCCGTTAGGCTGCCGAAATTTTTGTAACGGATTCTTTCTCCCTTCTCATTTTTCAAGATCTATTTTCATGAAAAGTATTTCAAGTTATTTTTTATTATGTTGGGGTATGATCTATAAATTTATGATACTGATATTTTATGATCATATGATTAGAGACCCCATTTGATCTCTTAAATTCAGTATTTTGATGATTTAAGTGGAGTCGTTAGGCTGCCGAATTTTAAAGTGGTTCTTCACCCTTCTCGTTTTGAAGATCTACTTTCATGTCAATTATTTCAAGTTCCTTTTTTTTATTTTGGGGTATGATATCTATATATATCATACAGATCTTTTATGACCATATGTTGAAAGACCCCATTTGATCTCTTCAATTCAGTATTTTTATGTTTTATGTGGCCCCGTTAGGCTGCCGAATTTCTAAGGGTATCTTTCACCCTTCTCGTTTTCAAGATCTACTTTATTGTCAAGTCTTTCAAGTTCATTTTTGTTATTTTGGGGTATGATCTCTATATCTATCATACTGATAATTTATGTTCATATGATGAGAGACCCTATTTGATCTCTTCAATCCATTTTTGGAAGTATTAATGACGCCGTTAGGCTGCCAAATTTTCATAAGAGAAATCTTATTTTTGTCTTCCTTTCAAGTTCTTCATTTCATATGGTATATCATTAAAATTTAATTACCATGTTCATAAATACTATATATTTTGTTCCTCTACTGTTTTATGTATCATTTTTGAGTGGGTGACCCATGTCCCCTCTGTTTTCAATGTTTTCTAAAACCATGAATCGTAGACGTTATGCTGCATAGTTTTCGTCTCAAAATGCCTCCCTCTTTATTTCAAAATTATTTTATGTTATTAAGTGAATACTCAAAGCTCTTATTTCTATATCGTTATTCACCTATATATCAAAATGTTCTATTTTAAATTCTGGGATTTATGTACATGAAACCCGCTTTCCCTTTCCGTGGGTTTAAAGTGACATAATGATCATGTCTTTAAAGCAGTTTTTAAAACGTTATGATTATGACATGAAAGCCATTTCTTTTATGCCATATGGGTTGTTTATGAAATGATTGATGATGATATATGTGGCTAACATGATAATAACTACATGTCAAGGGTGCCCCCAGATAGCGCTCTAATGCATTGGGTAAAGACTTAATCTCTAGAGGTGACCATTTTTAACGACACCTTGGTGAATAACCTTGGTAATTTTTAACGACGCCTTGGTGAATAACCTTGGTAATTTTTAACGACACCTTAGGGATGGACCTTGGTGAAAAAAAATGATTGTCAATATTAAATGTTGCAGCCACATCTTCATGTTATGAAAAAGTTTTATTTTTATTCTGATATGCCTCATGATTTCCTTTTCATGCCTTAATGTTTTTTTTATGACTTTGTTGATGTATCTCAAGTTAATATGTAAAATGATTAACTTGTTTCCCTAGCTAGGCCTTCTACTCACCCTTTATTTTGATGTATGTCCCTAGGCTATGAAATGTAGTAATGAGCCTAGGGTGAACATGAGGAGAATCTTTTCAAGTGTTTAAGAAGAATATTTTTTTTGTTTCATGTTTTATGTTCCTTGTTTCCAAGACACTAAACCTCAAAGATCCTCAGTTCCGTGTAATGGAATGAAATTTATGTTATAAAAAGACGGGATGCTATAGTTGGTATCAAAGGATGGTTTAGTTATTTGTGGAAATTAGGATATGAAAACTTTAGGAAGAAACCTATAGAAAAGTTTAAATATAGGAAGACTTCCTTGTATTTTGGTGATTATTGAGTAAGGGGTTGCCATGCAAATACATCCCTATCTAGATACAAGTAGGTAGAGGTGGTTCTGGAAGAGATGTACATAAGGTTAAAACCTAAAAACACCGCTTTGAGCTACACTCGAACGGGAACCGGTTCACGACAATGGGCCTTGCTGCACTCTTGGTTACGACACTCTCAGGGGATATGCTTTGGTAAATTCATAAGCATGTTATGAACCATTGTTAAAGGAACAAAGATAAAATAAAATAAATATTCACATAAGAATATATGATCATGGATAACCTAGATGGGAACCTAGGGGATCACATGGTAGGGTATACTTTTCTTCTACAAGTTATCCTAATATGCTTTAAGTTCCTTTTCATGATTATTGGTTAAGTATTTAAGCCTCTAATTATACTTTCTCTTTTTATTTAATGGTGGGAAATGGAATAAAGTGTCCCAATAACCAATGTGATAGGAAATGTGATGATTTCTGTATTAATATGATAGAGATGATTAGGGTATTAAAAGATGATTATTATTTTGGAAGACGTTCACTATTTTGTGGACCCTATATGATAGAGGTAAATAGATTACTATAGTATCTACATTGAGGAGTAAGGTTGACATATACTTTGAAGAATTGATGAATTTAAGGTGGTCTTATAGTAATTTAGGTTACTTATGCGAATGATTAACCTATCTTGGGTAAAATATGTTTAGGTTAGCTACTTTTGTTATATGATGTTAGGAGTGGTTGATGTTGTCTAGAGATGAACAATGAAGTTGTTTTGGATGACTATGTTATCAAATCCTTCTTGTATTTGGGTTTCAATCTTAGTTTGGTTTATTTTGAGGAATTTTAAGGACCATTATTTATGGAATGGTCTATGATGAACTTTGGGTAGTACCATGGAACATTGAAGATTTAAAAGTAGTTTCCCTTCCTATGGGATTCTTTCTTTTTGAAGAGTTGCTTTACCTTAAAATTTCTGTTTTTGGGATAATGTTTAAAGATAGAAGAAATAGATAGTAAATCTTTTTTGGATTATGTGATTCTTTAGAAGATGATTCTTGTGCTTTCTATGAGAACAAGTGTTTTTGAATTCTCATCATTTGGAGAAAAGATTAGTTTTGGTAGAGACTTATTAAAGGATGAAACTCCACTTGAAGGTAGGTATATTTTCTTATGTTTTTGTTATATGTAGTAAATGAATTTCTCAAAATTATGAAAAGGAACGTAAAACAAAAATGTTGTCGGTTTAAATTTACTACTAGGTAATCAAAGACCGTTTACACACATCCTATGTGTGGGATTTTCTTATGGTTAACTTCCTCCTAATCATGTTTCTATCACTCTCCCTCAGAACATGACCGTTTTTTTGCTTCCATGTCCATGTTTTCCTACATAGAATCCTAGTGTGGGTTATCTCGGGTGGACTTTGTACTTCCGTTTCTTTATTTTAAAGTAATAATTTTACTGAATCCTTTTCCGATGTGGGACTTTCAAATGAAATTTCAAAACCCAATTTTATAAATTGAGAGGACGCAATTTCTTAAGGGGGGAATATTGTAACGACCTGAAATTTTGAATAAATTGTGTTTCCTAATTTTATGTATTATTTTATTTTATTTTTGTACTCAACAAGAATGTTTCATTTGATAACATGAGTATAATTAAAATGAGACTGTTGGGTTTTGACCGTTATTTGACCATTGGTCAATATGACCGATGTAAACTAAACGTTTCGATTATTGTCTCTAAATACAAGTAATCTTGGTTAATTAATATAGAAAGAAGATTCGATGGCCTCACCCAGTAGTCTTGGACCGATCAAATCTCATCTAACAGAAAATGGGAAGGAGGTAGCACCACTGGGCTTTGCTCTGGACCAAACCCAAACGGAACTTCATCGTATAAAGCTAGAACGGGATCACCTTCGTGAGAAGTTCAAACTGATAGAAATTACTACTCGTGCGATGTTGGCCGAGCCTCCCTCGGATTCTCTCACCTTAGCACACCTTACACTTAGGTCCTATGCTGGTGTGATAAAGGGCTATGTAAGGAGACCGTAACTATCTTGTGTGATCCTTTGTTTTAAAAAAAATCGATTTCTTTTATGAATTTTCAAATGACCAGATAAATATAGTATGCATATTTTTGATGAATTTTAGAAAAAGGATATTTTAAAAATTTTTATGTAAACCTTAAATAATTAAAAATGTGTAATGATTTTCAAAAAATGGTCTTCTACAATTATGTTCAGTACGAAATTTAAAGTCTAATAAGATCAACTTGATTTGTGAGGAATAGTAAATTATGAATAGTGATTTTATGATTAGGATTAATAATATGTCCAAATGGATTAGTAATCTCACTTAAAGAAATAATTAAAATAAGCTAGGCACTTTGATTAAGTAATGTGATTCAATAAAATGGTTAAATAACGGTTTCATAAATTATTATTCAAATATTAGTTTTTTCAGATGAATAGTGTTTTTAACTAAAATTTTATTAAAAATATTTAGAAAATTATTTTTATAAAATGGACATCATTTTTGAACTCAGAGCATCGATATTATGATAAGGTAATTTTTGGGGATTTTTCTGAAAAAAATAAATTTTCGATGAATAGTGTTTTTAATTTTAAATTTAATTAAAAATATTTAGAAAATTATTTTTATAAAATGGATTTCATTTTTTAAATCAGATCATTGATATTTGGATAAGGTGAAATTTTGGGATTATTCTGAGAAAGTTGAATTTTTGATGAATAGTGAAAATACAGTTTTTAAGTTACGGTTGTTTAATGACATCATTAAATGATGTATTAAGTATGTAATCAATATGGTCGACTTATGAATAGTAAGATAAGGTATGAGGTGTCCCAAGTGGCCAATACCATGGGAAAATACCATGGGCAAGCCCATGGTTTTTCCAAAACCACTAATGAGGTGTCCCTTGGCCATTAATGCCTTGTCCCCTCACTTTACCATTAAATACCAAGCCATCCTCTCATCCATTAGACTCCCCACTCTCCCCCAACGAAGTTCTGGTCTCTTTACCTACGAAGGAGTCCTCCCAAGGTGCCACCAAGCCCTCAAGGTCCAAACCTTTGAGTTTTAAGAGTTACGTTTTAAGGTAAGGGATCCGATCTCTCTCTTTCTTTTCAAGAAATCTCTTTTATGTAATTTCTTTTATTCTCCATCTTCTTATGTTAAAGGGTGTTTTTCTATACTCCTCTTACTTCCCTTTTCATGTTCACATAATGAGAGATCCCCTCATACTCTCATTATTTCTTTTTGTGAATTTTTAAGTGGCGCCGCTAGGCTGTCGAAATTTTTGTAACAGATTCTTTCTCCCTTCTCATTTTTCAAGATCTATTTTCATGTATAGTATTTCAAGTTCCTTTTTATTATGTTGGGGTATGATCTATAAATTTATCATACAGATATTTTATGATCATATGATGAGATACCCCATTTTATCTCTTCAATTCAGTATTTTGAAGTTTTAAATGTAGTCGTTAGGCTGCCGAATTTTTAAGTGGTTTTTCACCCTTCTCTTTTTTAAGTTCTACTTTCATGTCAATTATTCCAAGTTCCTTTTTGTTATGTTGGGCAATGATCTCTATATCTATTATACTGATCTTTTATGACCATATGATGAGAGACCCCATTTGATCTCTTCAATTCAGTATTTTGATGTTTTAAGTGGCGCCGTTAGGCTGCCGAATTTCTAAGGGTTTCATTGACCCTTCTCGTTTTCTAGATCTACTTTATTGTCAAGTCTTTCAAGTTCCTTTTTATTATGTCAGGGTATGATCTCTATATCTATCATACTGATAATTTATGTTCATATGATGAGAGACTCTATTTGATCTCGTCAATCCATTTTTGGAAGTTTTAATGACGTCGTTAGGCTGCCGAATTTTCATAAGAGAAATCTTATTTTTGTCTTTCTTTCAAGTTCTTCGTTTCATATGGTATATCATTGAAATTTAATTACCATGTTCTTAAATAATATATATTTTTTTCCACTACTGTTTTATGTATCATTTTTGAGTGGGTGACCCATGTCCCCTCTCTTTTCAATGTTTTCTAAAACCTTGAATCGTAGACGTTATGCTGTATAGTTTTCGTCTCAAAATGCCTCCCTCTTTATCTCAAAATTATTTTAAATTATTAAGTGAATACTCAAAGCTCTTATTTCTACAAGGGTATTCACATATATATCAAAATGTTCTATTTTAAATTCTGGAATTTACATACATGAAACCCGCTTTCCCTTTCCGTGGGTCTAAAGTGACATAAAGATCATGTCTTTAAAGCAGTTTTTAAAACGTTATGATTATGACATGAAACCCACTTCTTTTATGCCATATGGGTTGTTTATGAAATGATTGATGATGATATATGTGGCTCAGATGATAATAAATACATGTCAAGGGTGCGCCCAAATAGCGCTCCAATGAATTGTGTAAAGACTAAATCTCTAGAGATGACCATTTTTAACGACGCCTTGGTGAATAACCTTGGTAATTTTTAACGACGCCTTGGTGAATAACCTTGGTAATATTAACGACACCTTGGGGATGGACCTTGGCGAAACGAAACGATTGTCAATATTAAATGTTGCAGCCACATCTTCAAGTTATGAAAAAGTTTTATTTTAATTCTGATATGCCTCATGATTTCATTTTCATGTCTTAATGTTCTTTTCATGACTTTATTAATGTATCTCAAGTTCATATGTAAAATGTTTCACTTGTTTCCCTTGATGGGCCTTCTTCTCACCCTTTCTTTTGATGTATGTCCAAAGGCTATGAAATGCAGTAATGAGCCTAGGGTGAACATGAGGAGAAGCCTTTCAAGTGTTTAAGAAGAATGTTTTTTTTGTTTCATGTTTTATGTTCCTTGTTTCCAAGGCACTAAACCTCAAAGATCCTTAGTTCTGTGTAATGGAAGGAAATTTATGTTATAAAAACACGGGATGCTCTATCTAGGTTCCGACAAGCCGGGAGTAGGCCACAGCAGTTCCAGTTCCGATCTCCCAATCCCCTCCCTTTCCCATCGGGCCCAGGACTGAGGAGCTTCATTAGTCACTGCCATGGTCACCTTCAAACCCAGTTCCTAGACAGTGTACAGTACGGTGGGGATGGGAAGGTTCAGTGCCCACCTCAGCAGTCACATTTTCTTGCTGGGCCCTTTCAGCAGTAGCAGGGGCAGCGATCTCCCGCTCCTCCACGGGCAGATGGTGCAGGAGGTGTCCAACCTCAAGGTTCTGCTCAGGGACCCTAAATGGGGTGTGGTCTGGGAGGTGGACGACAGTTGAGAGGAAGAGGATCTGGGCGTGGACAGTTTCACGTCGTGGAGGCAGCAGTTCCAGCAGGGCCAGAAGTCGTTCGTGGTACGATCAGATTGTTTAGAACCCTTTTTTATGCCTTGTTCGATACATGATCTTTAAATTCCTTTCTTGCTCCCATTCTGGACCATGCTCTGGGTTTAGACGCTGTGATAATTCTAGTTCCCCTAGTGTTTAGCACACCAGTCGGAGGTCAGACTGACTTGTATTATGTTTGTCGAGGATTCAGATTAATGGTAGGGCCACATCAGTCAGTCAGTGTTCTTCTACTGTTGCAGATATAGCCATACGATGTCATCCTAGGAATTGAATGGATGTTGTCTGTATGTTTCATCATTGACTGCATCCGAGGAAGGGTCGTCTTTTCATATTTGGGCGGTCAGTGTGTAACTTTTATCGGTGAGCAGGGTGGCCAGAGGAGCAGCAGGCGATAAGAACCTCTCCATTCTTAGTTACTGAGCAGTCAGTGGAGTCGGTGGACTCTGTGATGGTGGAAGTTCCAGGTGACGTCAGTGAGTTCATGGAAGTCTTCCCTGAAGAGGTGACAACTCTACCCCCTCGACATGATATCGAGTTTGGGATAGACATGCACCCTGGTGCTCATCTGATTTCGATGGCTCCCTACCGGGTGGAACCTTCTAGGTTGCCGGAGTTACAAATTCATATTGATGATCTGATGAAGATGGGTTTTTAGACCAAGTGCATCGCCATGGGGTGCTCTAGTCTTACTCTCCAAGAAGGGGGATGGTGGTATCAGGTGGTGCATTGACAACCAGAGATTGAACCAGGTAACGGTCATGAACCGTTACCCCCTCCCGAGGATAGACGATATCAATGACCAATTGAAGGGGGCGAGATGGTTCTCTAAGATTGACATGCGATCAGGATATCACCAGTTGAGGGTGAAGGAGGGAGACATCTCGAATATGGCCTTCAGGTGCAGATATGGGAACATTGAGTTTTTGGTTATTCCATTAGATGTCATGAACGCTCCATCTATGTTCATGGGGATCATGAAATCTGTCTTCCGGGAATATCTGGACCGGTTCGCAATCGTGTTTATTGACGACATCATGATCTACTCAAGATTATAGGAGGATCACACTAATCACCTGAGAACTATTTTAGAAGTCCTCTTATGGAACCAGCTCTATGGGAATTTTTCCAAGTGCATGTTCTGGACGTGAGAAGTGAATTTATGTGGGAACACGGTGTCCGAGCATGGGATAGCAGTAGACCCATCAAAGGTTTAGGTTGTTGTTTATTGGGTGGAACCCAAGAACGTGGTAGAGGTTCGTAGATTCCTTGTTCTGGTAGGTTACTATTGTAGGATCGTTCCCAACCTCTCCCGAGTTGCGACACCTTTGACAACCTTGATCAAGAAAGACCAGACTTTCATGTGGGATGAGTAGTGTGAGGCAGCCTTCAGTTATCTGAAGGAGTAATTTTTTAGTGACCCAGTGCGGAGGTTGCCAGAAGAAGGGGCGACATATGAGGTGTTCTGTGATGCTTCAGGGCAACATATCAGATGTGTGTTGATGCAGCAGAAAGGTGTGATCTCTTTTGGGTCTAGTAAATTACGTCCCCATGAGCATAAATATGCCACCCGTGATCTGGAGCTTGCGGCATTCATGTTCCGAATAATGTTGTGGTGGAACTACCTCTTTGGGGATCACATCGTGGTTTTCACCGATCACAAGAGCTTGAAGTATGTCTTCTCCCAGTGGGACCTGAATTTACTGCATCAGAGGTGGTTGAAGTTCCTTCAGGACTACGACTTCACGATTTCCTACACCACAGTAAAGGGGAATGTGGTGGGTGATTCGTTGAGAAGGAAGTTTCATAAGGATGCGGATCGAGAGTCAGCAGATGCTTGGAAGGAAATGGAGGATATGGATTCCCTATACCTGGATGCAAGGATGGAAGGTGGAAGAGGTTTTCAGTATCAGATGATAGTGCAGTCCTCTCTAATGTGGAAGGTGGAGGGGAGGCTCATAAAGAGAAGTGATGCGGGACCAGGTTAACCAAGGTGATGCTCTAGAGGGGTGGATGGAGGATGGTCAGAATCAGGTTCTTTTTTGAGGAAAGTTGTTTGTTCCATAGGTGATGCATTACAGAATTCTTAGTGTCTTCCACCACTCACCCCTAGTGGTGCAACCAGGAATTTCCAAGATGTACCAGGGTCTGAGGAGACAGTTTTGGTGGCCCGGGGGGAAACGGGAAGTAGCATAGTTTGTAGTAAAGTGCCTAGTGTGTCAGTAGGTGAATGTTGAACACTCTATTATAGGTGGTTTTTTTCAACCGTAATATGTTCCCGAGTGTAAGTGGGATGAAATCTCGATGGATTTAGACATGGGGCTAACCAGGGTTCAAGGAGGATGTGACGCTATCTGTGTAGCGGTGGACCGGTTGACAAAATCAGCACACTTTCTGGAAATCAAGGAATTAGGGACAATGTATGACTTAGAATAGAGGTATGTAGATGAGGTTGTTCGATTGCATGGAGTTCCGAGATCCATAGTCTCAGATAGGGATGAACGGTTCACCTAACGAGTCTGGAGAGGATTGCAGAATGCTTTTGGCACCCAGCTGCATCTTAGGAATGCTTTCCACCCCCAGACAGATGGAAATAAATAGCGCATCATCCATAACATGGAAGATATGATGTGATCATCCATTCTAGACTTTTGGGGATCATGGGTGCGACAGTTGCCTCTGGTATAGTTCACCTACAATAAAAACTACCACTCTAACATTGGCATGGATCTGTTCTAATCTTTGTACGTGAGGCCATGTCACTCACCCGTGTGCTGGACAGAATTCGGAGAAGCATGCGTCCATGGCCTGGAGGTGGTGCAACACACGACGGAGAAGGTACTGCTTATACGAGAGAGGATTAAGGTGCCTCAGGACCGGAAGATGTCCTAGGTCGACGATAGGAGGAGTCCCTTGGAGTTTGAGGTCGGGGACCACGTATTCTTGAAGGTCTCCCCTCGGCATGGGTAGTGGCGGTTCGGAAGGGGAAGTAAGCTCTCCCCGGTTCGTCGGACCCTTCGAGGTGTTGCAGCTGGTCGGCGAAGTGGCTTAACATATTGCGTTACATCACAGATAAGAAGGGTTCACAATTTCTTCAATGTGAACTATCTCCAAAGATATCTATACGATGAATCACATGTCCTTGACCCAGGAGAGCTAGATATTGGGTACCATCCAACGTTCATAGAGAGACCAGTGATGATCGAAGGTCCTGAAGAGAAGGTGATTCGTGGAAGAACCATTCCATTGGTTCATGTATTGTGGAAGCATGGTGGGCTTGAGGAGAGTACCTAGGAACAGGAAGCATAGATGTGTGCCCATTACCCATAGTTTTTTTTGAGTTTTGTGTTGTTCTATTTGTACTTGTTTGTGATGGAACACTTTACCCTATTGGCTGTGAAATGTGTGGTTTCCTTTTCTATGGATGTGTGTGATGTTTCCGGAAATGTGGAGAGGGGAGGAAGTAATCCCTAGTTAAGACTCATTAGAGTTGATGCACCTAAACCCGTGCGGGTGAGTCAGTGCCTCCCAAAGTGGATTGTATCTTAACATGGATGAAGGTAAACCCCTCACCACATGACCAGACGGTTTAATATTTTGTTTTTCATGGTTTCACGGGGGAGAGGAGGGGTATGACTGTAATTTGTCAAGTCTACTCCGGAGAGGTATCTTTTGAGGTGGTAGTTTGGACCCCTCTCCTTTCATCAAGTAGGGTTTTAATTCTCGAGGGTGACAATATTTTTAGAAAAATCTGATGTAATGGCCCAGACGCCCTGGCTATTACTTTTCCAAAAAGAGGCTCCACCAAAACAGTGGCACTGTGATGGTGGCACTGCCAGTGTGACATTGTGACAGTGGCACCATGTCCTCACATAGCCCTCCGTTTTCATTTTTCAGTCCCACTCCCAAAACTTAATTTTTGACATAAATTAACACTTTTACCCTTTTAAAGCCATTTAAATCCCATAATTAATACATAAAATTCCCAAGAATCCTCCATGATGGGGGATATTAAATAAAAAAATCATCACGTGTATCCACCCAAACTCCGTGGTAAAATATTATCTGACCTTCCAGGTGTTCAAAATTCCATGTCCCATAACAGTAGAATCTCCTCTTTATATCTCCCGCTAGAGTTTCTCTTTTTTTCTTCTCGGCAGGGTTTCCTTCTTCGTCCTGTGCGCCTAGAGTTCCTCTCTTCCCATAGCATTTGGTGCAACTCTTCTGGAGATTTCAACACCTCTTGGATTCCACGGAATTCCACACCTGCATGTCGCGCTTTACCCTGCTCGTAGCACATGGAGAAGAACATTGATCTTTGATCATTAAAGTAGGGATTTTTCTATCGTGTCTCCCTACTGTGTATAATGCGGTGTGGGTATGCTTTTTTTTCTATGGGAGTTGATGAAACCAAACTTAATGAAGATAATGAATGGACTTTAACGAATGAAGGGGGGGTTATTGATATTCTACTGTCCTCTTTTATGTTGATATGTGTAGTGTATTGTGTGTGCCTATGATCACATAAAATCATGGTCGTTGGTGGTATTTCCATGGGAACTAATAAAACCTTGTCTTCTGTGATGCTTAAATGACTGTATCTTGGAAATTGGTTGATTACGTAAACTCATTGGATAAAGTGGATGCCCAGTAAATATAATCCATGTGCGGTCACCCTAGATAACCAATTGAAAGTAGAAAAAAATTAATGATGTGATTGAATATGGATCTTTACCTGCTCTTTTTTGGTAGTAGGAATATTATTTGGTTTGATTTTTCCAATGTGGTGATGTGGGTGAGGATGGGATCCTTCGTTGTGGTAAAGATGCTAGTTGTGAAACTTAAGTTGTGTGGTTGCTCTACTATGACACGAACTCTGGTGCTCATCTGATTTTGATGGCTCCCTACCAGATGTAACCTTCTGAGTTACGGGAGTAATAGATTTAGATTGACGATCTGATGACGAACGGTTTTGTTCGACCAAGTGCGTCACTATGGGGTGCTTCAGTCTTATTCTCCAAGAAGGCGGTTGGTGGTCTCAGGCTGTGCATAGACTGTCATAGGCTGAACCAGGCAACGGTCAAGAACCATTACCACCTACCCAGGACACACGATCTCTTTGAACAATTGAAGGGGGTGGGATGGTTCTCTATGATTTTAATGTGATTAGGATATCACTAGTTGAGGGTGAAGGAGGGAGACATCTCAAAGACGACCTTCAGGTGCAGATATGGGCACCATGAGTTTGTGGTCATGTCATTCGGCGTCACGAACGCTCCAGCTGGGTTCATGGGGCTCATGAACTCTGTCTTCAAGGAATATATGGATCGGTTCATAGTCGTTTTTATTGATGAAATCCTAATGTACTCAAGATTAGAGGAGGATCACGCTGAGCACCTGAGAACGATTTTAGAGGTCCTCCGACGGCACCAGCTATATGGGTAGTTGTCCATTTGAAAACTCTGGACGCGAGAAGTGCATTTCCTAGGGAACGTGGAGTCTGAGCAGGGGATTGCAGTGGACCATCGAAGGTTGAGGCGGTTTTCTCTTGGGTGGCACACAAGAACGTGGTAGAGGTTCATTTTTTCCTTGGTCTGGAAGGTTACTATCGGAGGTTCATGCCCATCTTCTCCTGATTTTGCGGCACCTTTGACAGCCATGACCATGAAGGACCAGTCCTCCATGTGGGATGAGCAGTGTATGACAGCATTCAGTTATCTGAAGGAGATGTTGGTTAGTGCCTCAGTTTTGAGGTTGTTAGAAGAAGGGGTGGAATATGAGGTGTTCTGTGATGCCTCAGAGAAAGGCCTTGTATGTGTGTTGATGCAGCAGCAAGGGGTGATCCCTTATTGATCTAGGTAGATAAGTCCCCATGGGAGTAACTATTCCACTAATGATATGAAGGTTGCAGTAGTTGTGTTCGCAATAATGTTTTGGCGGCACTGCATTGTTGGGGAGAGCTTCAGGGTCTTCACCAATCAGAAGATCTGGAAGTATGTCTTCTCCTAGTGGGACCTGAATTTACTGTAGCAGAGGTGGATGGAGTACCATCTAGACTAAGACTTCGAGATTTACTACACTGGAGGAATGGGTAATGTGGTGGATGATGCCTTGAGTAGGAAGTTGCATAGGGATGATGTTCGAGAGTCGGAAGATGCTTTGAAGGCAATAGAGGTGTTGGTTGCCGTGCACCTGGATGGAATAATGGAAGATGGAAGATGTTTCATGTATTAGATGATAGAGCAGTCCTCTCTACTGCGGCAGGATGAGGAGTCTCAGTGGGGAGACTCAGAAAGCGAAGTGGTGTGTGACTAGGTTAACCAATGTAAATCTCAGAAAGGGTGGACAATGGATTGTCAGAATCGGGTGATTTTCCAAGGAAAGTTGTTTGTTCTAGAGGCGATGCATGAGAGAAATCATTGTGAGTTCCAGAACTCACCCCTAGTGGTGCACCTGTGAATTTCCAAGATGTACCAGGGTCTGAGAAGACAGTTTTTGTGGCCCGGGGTGAAATGGGCATTAGAAGAGTTTTTAGCAAAGTGCCTAGTGTGTCAGCAGGTGAAGGTTGAACTCTGTGTTCCAGGTAGCTTGTTGAAACCATTATATGTTCCTAAGTGGAAGTGGGATGAAATATAAATGGATGTCGTCACGGGGATACCCAGGGTTCAAGGAGGCTATGATGCTATCTGAGTAGTGGTGAACCGGTTGACCCAATCAGCACACATTCTGGAAATCAAGGAATCGAGGATTGTGGATGCCTTAGAATTGAGATATGTGGATGAGGTGGTTTGGTTGCATGGTGTTCCGATATCCATAGTCTCAGATAGGGATGTATGGTTCACCTTATGATTCTGGAGAGGATTGAATCATGCTTTTGACACCTAGCTACGTCATAGCACTGCCTTCCTCCCCCATACAGATGGACAGACAGAGCGCACCATCCAGACCTTGGAATATATTCGGCGAGCATGCATTCTGGACTTTGGGAGATCATGGTTGCGACACATGCATCTAGTATTGTTCTCCTACAATAACAGATACCACTATACCAATGGAATGGCTCCATTCAAAGCCTTGTATGTGAGTCCATGTCTCTCACCCGTGTGCTAGACAGAAGTCGGAGAGGTAGTCGTCCTTGGCCCAGAGGTGGCGCAAAGCAAGACAGATAAGGTGAAGCTTATACAAGAGAGGCTGAAGGCGGCACAGGACTGACAGAAGTCATTTTCCGACTATAAGAGGAGACCCTTGGAGTTCTAGGTCGGGGAAAACATGTTCTTGAATGTCTCCCCTCAGTGTGGGCAGCGGAGGGTTGGTAGGGGAAGTAAGCTTTTTCTCAGGTTCGTCGGACCCTTCAAGGTGTTGCAGTGGGTCAGTGAGGTTGCTTACCCGCTTGATTTACCAACTCATCTACAAAGGGTGCACGATGTCTTCCATGTGTCCCAGCTCTGATGATATCTACCCGACGATTCACACGTCCTCGACTGGGGAGAGCTAGATATTAGGGATGATACAACGTTTGTAGAGTGACTATTGATGATCGTAGGTCGTGAAGAGAGGGTGCCTCATGGATGAACCATTCCTTTGGTTCATGTGTTGTGGATATATTATGGGCTTGAGGAGAGTAGCTGGGAACAGGAAGCACAGATGCGTGCCCAGTACCCAGAGTTGTTTTGAGTTTTGGGATGTTCTGTTTGTACTTGTTTGTGATGGAATGATTTACCTTTTTGGCTATGAAATGTTTGGTTTTCCTTTTTCCTGGATGTGTGTGAAGTGTCCAGCAATGTGGGGAGGGGAGTACCCAATCCCTAGTTAAGACGCATTAGAGTGTATGCACCTAAACCCGTGCGGGTGAGTCAGTGTCCAAAGTGGATTGTATCTTAACATGGATGAATTGAAAACCCTCACCACATGACCAGGAGGTTTAATCATTTGTTTTTCATGGTTTCATGGGAGAGAGGAGCGGTATGATGGTAAATGTTCAGGTATACTCCTGAGAGGTATATTTTGATGTGGTTGTTCGGACCCCAGTCCTTTCTTCATGTATGGTTTTAATTCTCGAGGGCGGGAATAGCTTGAGAGGTATTTGATGTAATGGCCTGGACCCCCCGGGCCATTACTTTGCCAAAATGAGGCTCTACCAAAACATTGTCACCGTTACAGTGGCACCGTGTCCTCACCCATCCCTCTATTCTCTTTTTCCAATCCCACTACCGCAAAATAATTTTTGACTTAAATTAACTCTTTTACCCTATTTAAAGCCATTTAAAGTGCATAATTAATACCTAAAAATCCTGAGAAACCTCCTTGATGGGGGATATTAAATAAAAACATAATATCATCATGAGTAACTGCCCAAACCATGTGGGAAACCACAATTCGACCATCATGGCATTTAAAATTCCATGTCTCGTAACAGTAGGATCTCCTCTTTATATCTCCCGCTAGAGTGTCTCTTTTTTTTTTCTACTCGGCTGGATTTCCTTCTTCTTCCTGTGCGCTTGGAGTTCCTCTCTTTTTGTGGCTTGTGATGCGCCTCTATCGGAGCATTCTGCACCTCTTGGAGTACACTGAATTCCTCCCCTGCAAGTCGCGCTTTCCCCTGTTCTTGGTGGGTGGAGAAGAACATCGATCATTGATCAATCAAGTATGGATTTTCCTTCGTCTCTCCTTACTGTGTATCATGTGTGTTGAGTATGAATTCGATTTTGTGGGTGTTGATGAAACCAAACATTACGAATATAATGAATGGACTTTAACAAATGAAGGGGGGTGTGATCATTATTCTGATGTACTCTTTTATGGTGGTATGTGTTATGAATTGTTCTGGCCTATGCTCACTGAAAATCATGGCCATTGGTGGTCTTTCCTTGTGGACTAAAGAACCCATGTATTTTTTGATGATTAAATGACAGTAACTTGAAAATTGGTTGATTATGTAAACTTAGTGGATTATGTGGATGCCCAGTAAATATAAGCCATGTGTGGTAACCCCAGCTAACCAATAGAAAGAAGAAAAAAATGAATGATGTTGTTGAACCTGGATGGTTTCCTGATCTGTTTTGGTAGTAGGAATGTTGTACATTTCTATTATTCCTATGGGGTGATGTGGGTGAGGGTGGGATACTCCGTTGTGGTATGGATGTTGGTTGTGAATCTGAAGCTGTGTGGTTGCTCTGTTGTGACACGAACTTGGGTAGAATCCTCTATTGTTGAGAAATCGTTGGTTTCTAGTTTGGGGACATGGGGCTGTGTCTTGGGGATTTTTTTATTTCCAGTACATCGAGGGATCTCACTTATACATTTTTGTGAGGTTTTCATTGGTTCTAGTACTTTGAGGGATCTCGCTAATCCCCGTTTTGTTGTTGTAACATTACAAGAGAACCGGGTGTGAATGCTTAAATTGTTGTTTGGTTGTTTCTCTTTTCCTTGCCAGATTTTATGCATGTTAGTTTCCCGGTAGTGCACAATTCACCTAAATGGGATCACTTAAACATTAAAACAAGAATGTTTGAATTGGGGAATTAGGTTAGGGATGATTTTTTTACTTGGTTGTGACTGTCATGGATTCTTTTATGAATTAATAGTAACAAGGTTGTTTGTGCTTAGGTTTTGAAACCCCAAAGTTGGGATGAGTGTTTGTTACCTATACATATATATGTAGATTTTATGTTTCTTATTCGTGCCCCACCCAAGTTGATCACTTTAGTGCCGAACACCCCCATTTCATGGGGGATGGTGTTTTTCCCAACACTCCTATGAGTGGCCAGTTATTGGATCCTTTTCTTCTCCCTTTCCCGAATATCCCAAGACTTTTCGGGCAGGCTGTGATGCCATGAAATCCATTATTAGCCCAATAATCTTTGGGCATGCGTAGTTTTGGTGGTTGGCCCAGGTGTTTGTGGGAAGTTTTTTTCCCAAGTGACTTCGGTATGAGGCCCTAATGTCTTCGGTTGTGGAAGTAGTTGTTCTAACGCAAGTGTTTGCAGGTGTGGTTATGCATGGTAGTTGTGGCCCAATTTTTTGCGGACGGGATGCGGTTGTGTCACAGGTGTCTACGTGCGGGATGTGTGGTTGTGTCCCAGGTGTGTGCGGGTGGGTGTGGCAGTGGGACTGCAGTGAGAATGGAGGGATTGCTACGATGCGTAGGATGTCTTCAATAACCAGTGGGAAAGTGGCGCGGGGTGCCCAAATATCGATGTGCTATTACTATACAATACTAGACATGTGTTATTTGGGGAGTGTGCCTTGGTGAGGCTTGGGTGGATAGTTTATCATGCAAGATTTTTTGGTTATATCTCTTTCCCATATGGAATTATAATTCCTCTCCACATGTGCATGAGAGCCTTTGGTTTTCCCCACTAAGTATACTTGTATTCTCACCCTAGGTATATAAAACTGCTTTCAGGTTTCCAGGAGTACTTCAGGGATCGTGCGGGGTTGTACTAGCTCGGACATTGGGACAGTTTCAGTTGCTGTTTTTATTTCTTTGGTACATTACCATAGTAGTCTACTTGTACTTTTGTACCATTTAATTTTGGAACATGCATCTGGGAATGGTTTGTTTGGGCTTTAATTGTACTTTATGTTTTGGTGTTGTGGGATTCACTATCATATCTCCCGATCCTATTAAAGAAAAAGGGTGATTACTTCCATCTTGTGTGTGATTATATACCCTTGGTGCTAGTCACAACTCCGGGACCTATTGAAGGTGGGTCTCGTGGCTCATTATCTCTCCTTCAACATGAAGAAGGAAAGGTTTGGAAATCTGCTGTTCCATCGCTCATCTTGGTGAAGGCGGGTCGTGACAGAATGTAAAGACCCTGAAATTTCAAGTGAAATTTTTTCTTAAATACCTTGGAATTTTACTAGACTTTGGCTTCGGAAGACACTTGTTTCTGAGGCCTGGTGGGCTTGAAATCTATTTCTGAAGTTTATCTTGGGTGCGTTCAGTGAACAAAAAAGCGGGTTTTTCTATCTTTTGAACCGATGCTCGAAATTGAAATCTAAGGGCACCGATGAACTCGCAGCGCTAGAAATTGTTTAATGGGACCATTACATAATTTTCATTTTAAGCGGGTTATGATTTAATAATTTTTGAATTAGTTTAAAATAAATAAAATTGTTAGAAAAATTTTATTTTATAACATTAGATGTTAATCCCTTACATGGGAAGTTGATGGTGGGACCCACAACCATCCAACTTCCCATGTGAGGATATTTGAAAGGTGGGGCCCACACGAGCTCCAACCTTTCACCTTCCACAATACTCTTTAAACCCCCTTCTTTAATTTTTAAACTCCTCGTAAATTGTGTAAACTCTTCCTCTCCCTCTCCCCCTCATTATTATTTTCCAACACATGATAATCAATGCAATCAAACTCTTCAATTATTTAATTGAGGGATTTGAATTTCGATTGCATGGAATGTTTAATTAAAATAAGGGGTAGACTTATTTTAATTTGGTTGGCACATGTTGTATAAGGCACCGACCTTAAACCATACATAATATTGAATTAAATGAATAATTCACATTGAGGATCCTTTCAGGTTTAGAGTTTTATAAATTAGGTCACAACTATTACATCTCAAAAGATTACATATTAGAAAAGTCTAATAAGTTTTCATAAAAAAAACACTTAAAATGAAACGTGTCTAGTTCCATGTTTTAGATAGCATGTCTTTCCTTGATCCCATCCTTGACCCTATTCATCTTTAAGTCCTGTGGAAAACATTTCAAAAACATGAGATGAGCATAAAAATCCCAGTAAAGGATACAAAAAGAAGGAAAACTGTTTGTTTTTCAAAACAACAAGTAAACCAATAATACTTTATCAACGTAATACTTTTCACCTTTATGAAGTAGTAAAAAACTCTTCACTAAATAAAAGATCATTACATACCCTTTTGTAAACAAATGATCACCAGAAAAACCATATAAAAAACACATAACATATAAAGGTAACTTGGAACATAAACATACTTAAATGGAATAACCATACGGTCAACTTCCACACATATCACTTAATGGAATTCCCATACGGCCGTCTTCTATACCCAATGCATTGAAGTTTATAACGTAACCACCCGTCCTGGTATTCACGCCACCACCCATCATACGGATTATCACGTAACCACCCGTAAAATTTCCAAGTACCATCATTACACATAAAATATTGAAAATATAAAAATTTCAATAACAACATTTCATTTGTAATCACAATATGTAATTCCAAGATATTGAATTAATCAATCCATTTTCAAAAACCATTTAAAATAGATTTTTGAATCAAAGTTCCCCATACCACTTTGACGCCTTTAATGGAATTATAATTTTAATACATTAATTTTTATATAAATAAATACTGAAAACAATTTTGAAAACATGGACATTAAATATAATGATTTAGAATAATAAATCATTAAAACATTTAAAACAATATTTTTGTTAAAGAGTTTTTAACAAAATGAGAGACTCTTGAATACAAATAATTGCAGAATAACATTTAATTAGAACATAATAATATAATGAGAAAAAAGGGATTCTTGTTATAATATTTCGAAGGATATTATACACACCATATGAGAGTGAATTGGTGCATAACAAAAAAGAATTCTCAATGTAAATGTAAATTGAGATGAAATCCATTATAAAGATGGTATCCTTAAATTAAGGATAAATCTATCATATAATTATGTGTGAGAAATATAAATACACCAAATATAAGTGGATATTAAGTGTGAAAAAATAAGAGGTCATTAACACATATTCTTATGAGGACATGTTCAAGTGGTACAAGTTGAACCCAAAGAAATTGAAATTGGGTTAAGACGTTCCCTTGAAAAAATTCAACAGCCTAACGACATCACATCAAAATTCAGAAAATTAGTCAATGAGAGAATGAATGGTTTCTCATCACTTGGACATAAACATCACATCAATAAGGATATAGTAGAACATATCCCAACATAGTAAGATGTAAATTAAAATATATAACAAAAGAAGTCTTTCAAAAAGAGGACGGTGAAAGGTTCCCTTAACCACTTGTGTAACTTTCGAAACTTACACCCCATGAAAGAACGACTATAAAACATTGATGAAAATACTCATAAACAAAAGTGTATTACACAAAGATTAGAATAATGGGTAGTACATACACCACTAAAATTAAATGGGGGAAAATGTAACATAAATCTCACGTGAATAAAAGTGAGATGAAAAATCCCATACGAAAACTCGGTATCCTAACGGCACCACTTAAATATTCCATAAATGGATTTATGAGATCAATTGGGTCTCTCAAAATATGAAAATAAAAATTACATAATTAAAAATATCAAAAAGTATCCCCAAACATAAGAAAGATGAGGTTAACAGAAATGACATAAAAGAGAGTGCATAAAAAGAAAGAGAGAGGTAGGATCCCTTACGAAAATTCAGCAGCATAACAACACCACTCAAAACTTACAAAACGGATTGATGAGATCAAATAGGGTCACTCATCATATGAAAAAAAATTACTGTAACAGTAATATAAAATAACATCCCAATCATAATAAAGATGAGCTTAAAAGGAATGACATAAAAGAGTGTACTTAAAAAGAAAGAGAGGGGTATGATCCCTTACCTCAAGTCTGACTTGTCCTGTTCGTATATTTATATTCCTGAATAATAAAATTTGATCAATTTATAATTGACTGAGGACCTCCTTTAACGATTATTATTCAGTTCATATCAAATATTATAGTGTTATAATAATTGTTTAATAATGTTTGTTCACATCAGACGTTTTTGCTGATGTTTGGTACATGAGTCAAAAATGAACTTGTTTGAAAATAAATTCCCATGAAGTTATAGGTACATCATCACCAAAAGATTATAAATGATTTAAATATAATATATATCTAGTATATATTCATTTTATACTATTCCATAACATTTGGAGATAAAAAATGAAATGCACCATTAATGGAGATGGTAGGCCGTATGTACGAATGAAACCTACAATAATTTTTTTGTCATAATAATGGAATTAAAACTAAATGAGAGAGATATATATTATAATTAAAGAATGAACTCCATCATTTAGATGTAATATATGACATATATATCCATTATATATATCTACTAATAATAGTACATATCATTTGGAGATTAGAAATGAAATGTACGGTTCATAGAGACGGTAAGTCGTACGTACGCATTAACGCGACATTCATTTCTTTTTTTTGTATTAAATGGAATTAAATAATAACGATATAAAGTTATATTATAATTCCAGTAGGATATAAAATTTAATACCATTAATTCCATCATTTATATGTCCCACATATGGCATTAACGAAACAAATCACTTTGAGGGGGCGGTAGTCCGCACATCCTAAAATAAAGATATATCATTTACCCATAATGGAAACCGTAATATTATGCCATAAATGAAAAACACATAAGCTTAAGGAAACCATACACATATTATATATCATATATAAATATAGTGACATCTTAATGGCCACCATTTAAGGTGTTAAAAGTATTTTGAACAATCATCGTTTTTTGAGGCAGTAATTCGCCATCCACAGTAACAGTATGTTCTTTAACAATTAGATGGAGGTGAGTGAAAGTGTAGTTCGAATACTTCTTATAAAAAAATCCTTTTATATTTAAGATACTGTTTTTGTTACAAAAAATTAATAAAAAGAGTTTAGGGGGTTGGATAAGCAAAATAAAACAAAAGAACACAAGTGAAGACATTATCTTAAAATCGAGTAACTCTTTTTGATTGGAGCCCAAAGGCTTCCTTGGAAAGGATTATGCCCACAGTTAGGCTTCTAGGAGTAATAGAGGTTTGTTTAGAGACAAAATGGGCAGGTTTTGGCCGATCCAACGGATTGAGTGGTGCGGGTAAGGTGGTATAGGTGGGGGCCTTTATAAGAGGAGAGGAGGGGAACTCTTGGAAAGTCTTGAAAAGTATCATTATTATAAAATTCTATTCCTATTTCAAAGGTCCCACAATTATATATTTGGAGTATAAGGTGATAATAGTTCTAAATCCACACATAAAATAGGTTTTTACTAGTGTATCACTTATATTTTACATTATCTTTTCATTTTATTTAAATCGTTAAATAATGAGGTAATCGCTGCATCATCATGGTATCTTAAATAATTAAATTTATTTAATGTCTAAAAATTATAAAAAAATCATCATGATTTAGTAAATCTATTTATCTTTATATTGAATATTTATAGTCAAATATATTACTTGTATAAGCCCATGTAAAAATTGTTTTAGTAAAACAACACATGTTTGTGACATTTTAATTTTATCTTTAAATAAAAAGGTATTAATGTCATTTTCCTACCAAAGTGGCTCCATGGGGTCCCCAAGTTGACCCACAGATTTTCTGGATCGACCATGACTCATCTAATAAAGGTAGGAAATGTTTCAAGGTAATTTCATATTACAAAAACATTATTTTTACCATAAATTACACTAATTACCTTTAATCGCAGTAAAAAACTTAAATGTTACAATTCACCAAAAAATTATTTTAATCCCATTGACCCACATTTTACATCCAAATGAATACCACATATGTAGGATTTTTTGAAAATCAAATCACATAAGTGGTAATGATTCATTTAAAAAAAATCAGTATTTAAACTACCACTTAGTGGTTTCACTATTCATCATAAAATGAAGTTTTTCAGAAAAATACAAAACATTCACCTTAAGCTATATTTGATATTATGAATTAAAAAATAATGTCTATTTTACAAAATTCAAAACATATAAGTTTCATTAATTAATTTAATAACTAATTCCCGCAGTCAAAACAAATAGCGTGTTTTTAAGAAACAATATCTATTAAAAGATTGACACTAGTTTAAGTCCAATTTCAAAGTGAAATTAATTCCAACGACCACTATTGGATTAAATGGCAAAAATATATTATAATATTACTTTAAAACAAATTTAAAATATAATATAATCATATAAATAAATTATATTAAAAAGAGGGTTTGAATTAAAATACAACATTTTTCACTATTCATTGAAAAATGAACATTATCCGAAAAATACAAAAAATTTACAAAACCTAAATTTTGATGTCCAGATTCTATAAAAGGATTTTATTTTTTCAAATACAACATATAAAATTTTCAATAGTATATTTATAAAGGGTTCTCCATCAAAAGGCGATTAATCTACCTTTTAATGAATATTAGAAGATTTATGCTTAAAATGTGATTCATTTTCATTTTAAGCCTCTAACATTTATTGGAAAAAAATTAAAAATATTTGAAAAACATATATAATAATTTTTTAGTTAGTTCTGTTCATTCCCTCCATTACAATGGCTACGCACTAACTACCATTTAAAATAATATTATTTTATTATTAGAGTGCAATTTGTGATTTCAAAGAAACTCATTGTTGCGTATTGGGTATGCCATCGAGCATAGTGTTCCCTTTAAACTAATATTAATATTTTATTCACAAATATGGATAAATATGAAAAAGTAATATTATTTATTTTCCTAGGATGTTACATCCTTCCCCCCTTTTCGGAATTGCGTCCTTGCAATTTTAAAATTGGGCTTGGAAACTTCATTGAAAACCCCAGATCAAAAGATGAGTAAATTAAAATGTCACTTTAAAATAAAGAAAGGGAAGTAAAAAGGTTACCCGAGTTAACCCATACTAGGATTCCATGTAGGAAAACATGGATATGGAAGAAAAAGAAAAGTGTCAAGTTTTGAGGGCAAGTGATAGTAAACATGTTTAGGAGAAAGTTAACCATAAGAAAATCTCAAACATATGGTGGGTTAAATGGTATTCGATTCCCAAGTAGCAAATCTTAATAAACAAAATTTTTGTTTTATGTTACTTTTCATTGAGGAATTTATTTTTGATCTTAAGGAAACATGATTACTTGTCATGTTGACTTTCAACTTTTACTAAATTTCTTACACAAACTCATACTTTCCACAAATGATGAGTATTTAGGAATACTTTTTCGCATTAAGAGTACTATAATCAACTTCTAGATAATCACCTAATCAAAAAAAGTGAACTATATATTTCCCATGTATTTAGACAAAAACAGAAACCAAAATTGTTAGAACAAGATCAGATAATCCACAAATGAATAATCCTTTATAATAAATAAAATCTATTCTTAATCTCTAAAATTTTTCCAACAAATCCCAATGTTCAACGAAGACCATTCGATAAAAAATTTATCCATAAAATTATTCAAAGTAAACCAAACTATGATTGAAACCCAAATATTTAAAGGATTTAATCACATAGTCTTCCAAGGTAAAAATTAACATTTATCTCCAAATAACAATATTTTCTCTTAAAGTCTCATATTGAGAAGTAATTAACCTTACCACATATCCTCCATGATAGGTTAACCATTTCCATAGTTAACCCAAAATAATCTTACTCATGATTCCTAAAATCATCTAACTTAAAATAATTAGTCAAACTAACCAGGGACTTCACGTAGTCCAGTGGTAGTTGATAAATACCAGTCTCAATTTGGGTGTGGGTTCGATTCCCACAGCTTTGTCCGACGTGACAAGTTGTCACATGGTCTGTGTGTTTTCCTTTTTCCAAAACAATATAATTCTTAAAAAATTCCCCAAAACTAGATAAAATATTCAAAAATAATCATAACATAATTTAACCCCACGTTTGTCTCATGTCGTTCATATTCCATCATAAGATATAGTAACCCATAATTACCTCAAAAGTAAGGATCATATATACCCTAATGATTACCTTTATAATTATTACCTGAACTTCTACATCGAGTTGGTCATCTCGTACATGATGCATTAGAGAACTCTTCAAGGTTCAAGTGATTGATCATGACTCCTTGAATGTTCGTTTAGAACAACCAATAGATTCCTCATTGAATCCCCCATTTCATCCAGTCTCTTAATCAGAGAACCACCATAGTTTCCTTCAAACCCATTGTCACATTGGTGCCTGCTAGATCCATCCATTTACTAAAAACAGAAATGTCAGTGTGATCATATCAACAAAACCATAATGTACTAATGTGGAAGATAAACACTAATATATACTTACTCATTAACTTTATCCAAAAATAGGACTCTTTCTGAAATTCTAACCATTTTGGTAATGTCACTTAGGCTTAGAGAATACCCTAACCTCTAAAGTTATCTAAACCGACCTCTGATACCAACTATAAGGCCCCATCCTTAAACCTTACTTAATGTTTAATTAAATGAATAATTCACATTGAAGATATTTTCAGGTTTAGAGTTTTAGAGAATTAGGTCATAACTATTATATCTCAAAATATTACATACTAGACACTTCTACTATGTTTTCATAAAATAAGAAAACACATAAAAAGAAACATTTCTAGTTCCATGTTTTAGATAGCATGTCTTTCCATGATCCCATCCTTGACCATATTCATCTTTAAGTCCTATGGAAAACATTTCAAAAACATGGTATGAGCATAAAAATCCCACTAAAGGATAAAAAAAGATGGAAAACTGTTAGTTTTTCAAAACAACAAGTAAAACAAGAATACTTTATCAAAGTAATACTTTTCAACATTATGAAGTAGTAAAAAAACTCTTCACTGAATAAAAGATCATTACTTTCCCTTTTGTAACCAAAATAACAACATAAAACACATATAAAAACACATAACATTTAAAGGTAACTTGGGACATAAACATACTTAAATGGAATAACCATACGGTCAAATTCCACACATTACACTTAATAGAATAGTCATACGGCCAACTTCCATACCCAATGCATTGCAGGTTATAACGTAACCACCCATCATATGGATTATCACGTAACCACCCGTAAAATGTCCATGTAACATCACTACATAGATAATATTAAAAATATAAACATTTCAATAACAAAATTTCATTTTCAATCACAACAAGTAATTCCAAGATATTGAATTAATCAATCCATTTTCAAAAACCATTTAAAATAGATTTTTGAATCAAAGTGTCCAATACCACTTTGAAGATTTAAATGGAATTATAATTTTAAAACATTAATGTCCATATAAATAAATATTTAAAACCATTTTGAAAACATTGAAATTAAAGATAAAGATTTAGAATAATAAATCTTTACAACATTTTAAACGATATTATTGTTAAAGAGTTTTTAACAAAATGAGGGACTCTTGAATACAAATAATTTTGGAATAACATTTAATCACAACATAATAATATCATGAGAATAAAGGGATTCATGATATAATATGTCAAAGGACAGTATACACACCATATAAGAGTGAATTTGTTCATAACAACAATGAAGTCTCAATGGAAATGCAAATTGAGATAAAATCCATTATAAAGATGGTATCCTTAAATTAAGGATAAATCTATCACATAATTATGTGTGAGAAATATAAATACACCCAATATAAGTGGATATTAAGTGTGAAACAATCATATGTCATTCACACATATTATTAGGAGGACATGTTAAAGAGGTACAAGATGAACCCAAAGAAATCGAAATTGGGTTAAGACGTTCCCTTGTAAAAATTTGACAGCCTAACGGCGTCACATCAAAATTCAGAAAATTAGTCAATGACAGAGTGAATGGTATCTCATCACTTGGACATAAACCTTACGTCAATAAGGATATAGAATAACATATACCAACATAATAAGATGTAAATTACAAGACATAACAAAAGAAGTATTTTAAAAAGTGGAGGGTGAAAGGTTCCCTTACCGACTTGGGTAACATTAGAAACGTACACCCCATGAAAGAAGACCTATAAAAAATTGATGTAAATAATCATAAAAGAAAAAATATTACATAAATTATAGAATAATGGTCAGTACATACACCACTCAAATGAAATGGTTGAAAATGTATCATAAATCTCACAGGAATAAAAGTGAGATGAAAAATCCCTTACGAAAACTCGGCTGCCTAACGTCACCACTTAACACTTACAAAAATGGATTTATGAGATAAATAGGGTCTCTCATAATATGAACATAAAATTTAAAGAATTAGTAATATAAAATAACATCCCCAAACATAAGAAATATGATCTTAAAATAAATGACATAAAAAAGTGCTTAAAAAGATAGAGAGAGGTAGGATCCCTTACGAAAATTCGGCAGCCTAACGGCGCCACTCAAAACTTCCAAAATGGATTGATGAGATCAAAGAGGGTCTCTAATCATATGAAAATAAGAATTACAGTAAGATTAATATAAAATAACATCCCTATCATAAGAAATATGAGATTAAAAATAATGACATAAAATAGTGTACTTAAAAAGAAAGAGGGGTAGGATCCCTTACCTCAAGCCCGACTTGTCTTGTTCGTTTCTTTATATTACTGAATAATAAACATTGGTAAATTTATAATTTCCAATGTTCCTCCTTTAAAGATCATTATTCTGTTCATATATCATATTATAGTGTTATAATAATTGTTTAATAATGTTAGTTCATATTAGACGTTTTTGCCGATGTTTGGTACATTAGTCAAAAATGAACTTGTTTGAAAAGAATTTTCCATGAAGTTATAGGTACATCATCTCTAGAAGATTATAAATGATTTAAATATCATATATTTCCAGTATATATTCATTTTTTACTATTACATAAAATTTGGATATAAAAAATGAAATGCATCGTTCATGGAGACGGTAGGTCGTACGTACACATGAACGCTACATTCATTTCATTGTCATATTAATGGAATTAAAACTAAATGAGAGATATATATATTATAATTACATAATTATATCCATCATTTAGATGTAATATATTACATATATATATCCATTATATATATTTACATATATTAGTACATAACAGTTGGAGATAAGAAATGAAATGTACCGTTCATGGAGACGGTAAGCCGTATGTATGCATGAATGCTACTTTCATTTCATTTTATTTTGTATTAAATGGAATCAAATAATAATTATATAAAGGTATATTATAATTCCAGTTGTATATCATATGTAATACCATTAATTCCATCCTTTATACGTCCCACATATGGCATTAACGAATCAAATCACTTTGAGGGGGCGGTAGTCCGCACTTCCTAAAATGATGATATCGCGTTTAACCATAATGGAAATCATAAAGGTATGCTATAAAATAAAAATACATAATCTTAAGGAAAACATAAACATATTATATATCATATATTAATATAGTGACATCCTAATTTCCACCTTTGAATGTGTTAAAAGAATATTGAACAATCATCGTTTCGTGAGGCAGTAATTCGCCATCCACAGAAATATTATGTTCTTTAACCATTTGACTGAGGTGTGTGAAAGTTTAGCTAAAATACTTCTTATAACATCATCCTAGTATATTTAAGATACTGGTGTTTTCACAAAAAAAGTAATAAAAAGAGTTTAGGTGGTTGGTGAAGAAAAATAAAACAAAACAACACAAGTGAAGACATTACCTTAAAATCGGGTAACTCTTTTTGATTTGATCCCAAAGGCTTATTTGGAATAGATTCATCCCAATGTGAGGCTTCTAGGAGTAATAGAGGGATGTGTAGAGACAAAATGGGTAGGGTTTGTCCGATACAAAGGCTTGAGAGGTGTGGGTAAGGTGGTAGAGGTGGAGGCCTTTTATAAGAGGAGAGGAGGGGGACTCTTGGAAAGTCTAGAGAAGTAATATTATTATAAAATGATTTTCGTATTTCAAAGGTCCTACAATTATATATTTCTGGGATAAGGTAATAATAGTTCTAAATCCACACATCAAATAGGTTTTTTTCAAGTTTAGGTCTTATATTTTATATTATCTTTTCATTTTATTTAAATCGTTAAATAATGAGGTAATCGCTCCATCATCATGGTGTCATAAATAATTAAATTTATTTAATGTCATAAAATTATAAAAAAATATCATGATGCAGGAAATATTTTTATCTTTATAATGAATATTTATTGTCAAAAATATAACTTGTATAACCCCATGTAATGTTTTTTTAGTAAAACATCACATGTTTGTGACATTTTAATTTTAACTTTAAATAAAAAGGTATTGATGTCATTTTCCTACCAATGTGGCTCCATGGGGTCCCCAAGTTGTCACATGGATTTTCTTGTTCGTCCATGACTCATCAAATAATGGTAGGACATGTGTCAAGGTCATTTCATATTATTAAAACAATATTTTTACCTTAAATTACACTAATTACCTCTAATCGCGATTAAAAACATAAAAGTTACTATTCACCAAAAAATTATTTTAATCCCATTGAACCACAATTTACATCCTAATCACAACCATGTATGTTGTATTTTTTTGAAATTCAAATCATAGAATTTGTAATGTTTCATTTAAATGAAAATTTTTTTTTTAAACTACCACTTAGGGGTTTCACTATTCATCAAAAAATGATGATTTTTTTTAGAAAAATGCCAAAATTTCACCATAAGATATATTTGACATTCCAAATTCGAAAATGATTTCTATTTTAAAAAATTCAAAACATATAAGTTGAATTAATTAATTTAATAATTAATTCCCATTGTCAAGACAAATAGCGTGTTTTTAAGAAACAATATCTATTAAAATATTGACACTAGTTTAAGTCCAATTTCAAAGTGAAATTAATTCCAACGACCACTATTGTATTAAATGGTAATAATATATTCTAATTTCACTTTAAAAACAACTTAAAAGGTAATGTAATCATATAAATAAATTATATTAAAAAGAGGTTTTGAATTAAAATACATCATTTTTCACTTTTCATTAAAAAAATTAACTTTATCGGAAAAATACCAAAAATTTACACAATATAAATTTTGATGTCCATATTCTAAAGAAGGATTTTATTTTTTCAAATACAACATATAAAATTTTCAAAAGTATATTTAAAAAGGGTTCTCCATCAAAAGGCAGTTAATCTACCTTTTAAAGAATATTAGATGATTTGTGCTTAAAATTTTATTCATTTACATTTAAGACTCTAAAATTTATTGGAAAAAAAGTAAAAATATTTGAAAAACATATATAATAACTTTTTAGTTAGTTCTATTCATTCCCGCCATTACAACGTCTAGGCATTAACTACCATTTAAAATAATATTATTTTATTATTGGAGTGCAACGTAAGATTTCAAAGAAACTCGTTGTTGCGTATTGGGTACGCCATCGAGCATAGAGTTCCCTTTAAAGTAATATTAATACATTATTCACAAATATGGATAAATATGAAAAATTAATATTCTTTATTTACCTGGGATGTTATATGTTGTGTTGGGGAAAATATTTCAGAGAGAGCTCCTGTGAAAGAAGAAGAGAGTTTCTCCATTGTTGAAAAACATCGCCCATCCGACTCTGTGAATAACGCTCTACGCTTCTCCAATCGTTTTCTTCCTCCGCGTCAAGGGAGGAGACTCAACGGCGGGGAAACTCACCAACGACGACGGTTCTTTCCCGACGTTGATGGAGTGACATCGCTTTCCGCATCTTCGACGAATTAACCATTTTCAAGGTAGGGGGTTTATGTTCAATTTTAATGGATTAAAATTTTTCTTGTTCTCGTTGTAAGAATCGGATTGTCTTTGGACAATTGATACTGCCTAAGGCGGAGGGCGTGGGCCGAATGAACACGGACCATCGACCCTCCATTGGAACTTATTTCTTGTATGCAATGGAAGAGGAAACAATAGGCGGTGGCGATGAATAGAAGCGGTGACTGTGCACTGAACGCGTGCACAGGAACTGCGGCCCACAACCGCAGGCCGCTCGACCAAGGAAGAACAAGCCGGCTATAACCAGCTGGGAAAAAGTAAGGAACGGCAACGCCCCTTTGGTGTTGTGCTATGGAGAACCGCGGCCCGCACTCCACGGGCGGCTTTGGTGGGCGAACCGTCTAGCAGGCAGCTGGCCGGGTTGAAGAGGCTGCGACCCCTTCATGGCATCGCGCTGAGGATGAAACACATCCCGCATGATCGGGCCGCTCGGCGGTTGAACCGGCCGGTAGGTGGCCTGCCGGGGTCGGAATTACCCAGGCCCCAAGAGGGCACCACGCTTGAGGAACCGAGGCCTGCCCAACCGGGTTGTTCGTGCAGAGAAGCCGACCGGCTTTGGTTAGATGGATGGGAGGGAGGTGCCGCTTGGCGCAACCAGTTTGGACAGCCGGGGGGGGGGCTCGGACCGCTCAGCTGAGCAGGGCCATGCGCATTCGGGCTGAGACACGCCCATTTGGGTTGGGTCGTACCCCTTCGGTCTGGGCCCCGCATTTCATCGGGCTGGTCCAAACCCCTTCCGGGTCAGACCAGCCAACTCTAGGTTGACGCGACCCATCATCTCACCGGGCTTAACGGGTCGGGCCCGTTTTCACTTTAATGTGAATAACATGAAGACCGCGCATCCGATTGACACTCCATCTGCGGCATTGGGACCCTCGTGATGAGGCGTTCTTTATGCGATAATCTAAATGAGATTTGGACGACTATGGAAAACGGCTGGGTTTGGAATGAGCGTAATTCCAACCGGGCCATCGAAGCGGAAACACTTATAACATAAGGACCGTACGTCTTATTGACGTGTCATAGACTATGTTGGATTTCTCTTGATGAGATGGTTCTTTTGGCGTACTTCACCTGATGTTTGGACGTAGTTGGAGTATGGCCAGGTTGGATTGTACCCAAAATCCAACCAGGCTCCTAAAACAGAATGGTAATAACTCACAGACCAGGCGTCTGATTGACGCGCTTTTTGTTGCGTTGAGACCACTATGACGAGGTGGTTCTTTGAGATACTTCCCATAGAGATTATGTAACACTTTAAAGTATCAACCAGTAGCTCTTGGAGCGGATCTTCCTGGAGAGGAGCATACGGAGTACAGAGACTGTGTAGCTTGCTGAGACCTGACAACTGCTAGTAAGATTCAATTCGGAGTGATACGACTAGACCAGTGGGGAGCACAACTGTGTTGGAGTGGAAGAACCATGGCGGAGGAGAACTACTATGTTGGGTTATCAGACCCGCGATACTCTATAGAAGGAGTACATCTATAGGCTATGAGGGGGTGTCCATGGTTGAAGCGGCAGACCCATGGCGGGGAATCACTATTATGTTGGGGCGATAGGCCCATGATACTCGATAGAGGAGGAGTATCTAAACAGTATACAGTTGGTGAGAAGCACCTCAGAGTCGTGACAGGATCATTATACTCGATAATGGGGAGCTCCCCATCAGTTGTGGTTTCGATAATGAAAATCCCGGTTTGAGCTGAGTTAATAAACATTATAGTTTCCACATGATTGAGATGGGTTACTTGATAACTTAGGTATATGTATGGGCATACCTATGTAAAGGTTATCTGTTGAGATATTTCTTTTTGGTTTATACTTGTTGGATTTAGTGAGACCCTGAGGGTCTCAGGGTCTCTAATGAGTATCTTTATACTCACCCCTGTACGGGCTATGCCCGCACCTCATTATGTTGGATGCAGACGACGGACATCGCTGACCAAGGTAGAGTGTATGAGGACTGGACGGAACACGAAGTTGGACACTTGGAGTGATGACACACAGAGCGGACCGATATATGCAGAGTGCTGAGGAGGACATTTGTAGCAACCCTTCAGGTAGGAACCCGGAGGACGATCCAGGAGCTACTTCATTATTCAGCTGCTGTCTTTTCAGTTGTAATATTCTTTCAGTTGTAGCTAGATGAACACCAACATTTCAACTAAGAACCACCGAGGAACGTCACTCAACGTCGTCAATCATCGGCCAAACCAAATGAGAAGGAACCACTCGCGAGGAATGTCGACGATGCGCTGTCTTTTTTCCTTTCCTCATCAATGTCAATGAGTTGACGCCATCTATCCCCAACGTCGTTCTTCGACGCCATATATCGCAAACTTAGCCTATTATTGTGGCTCGACGATGTGCAACGTCATAATCGGGGTAGGGTAGAATGCTTCAATTTTATTTGAATATAATTGTTATTCGTTCTAAGTGACACCATGTTTATCTTTGTCCATTTGATAACGCCTAATGCGGATGGCGCAGGATGAACATACACGGCCCGATGACCATCCGTAGGTTTATTGTCTGTGCGTGGATTGATGGGTGATGATGAAACAGGGCCGCAATGGAGATTTGAAGTTGTCGCAGTGAAGAGCGGGTCCCGGGAGAGCCACTAGCACAGACAGTGGGAAAAATGGACCAATGTAGCATGTCCAGAGCTCTGCTGAAGGCGGTGGTGGCGCACTGCAGGAGCAGACCTTCGCGGTAGCAGGAAGAACCGGAATGGAATTTTCCATTTCAGAAATAGGGAGGCGCGACATTAAGTCGTGCCATCTGGGGAGGTCGTTCCCTCCGCTCGGCCAGGCTGGCCGAGCCGTGGTCGGCCGCGGGCCGGGTCGCGCCCAGCCGGGCCGGGCCGCACCACGCCGCGCCGGCTGGGCCGGTTCGCGCCATCTGGGCCAAGCCGCGACCTTCCAGGACAGACCCAGACTCGGCTCGGGTCGACCCGGTTTAGGCCGCCACAGGGTGGGTGGGGCCGGGTCGGACTGGGCCCAAACCCCATTTTTCGGACTAGATTCGTTTAAATGCCCATAACTTGAAATAAAAACCTCCAATCAATGCATCTTCAGTTTCTTAGGAAACCTTGGATCAAGAAGGTCATTTCGGTATATTACAGTCATGGTTTCAGAAATGTTTGGTTATGGACGGGTTGGTTCGAAACCGAAACCAACCAGGCCCTCGGAGCGGAAAAACTTATAACTTAAGGATCAGACGTCCGATTGATCTGTCGTCAACTATGTTGGATTCTTATTGATGATACGGTTCATTTGGAATACTATACATAGGATTTGGTTGTGTTTTGAGCATGTCCGGGTTGGATTGAACCCAAAATCCAACCAGGCCCCTCGAACTAAAATGCCAATAACTCAGAGACCGACCGTCTGATTGACGCGCCATCTATTGAGATGAGACCACTATGACATGGTGGTCCTTTGAGATACTTCCACGTGAGATTATGTAATACATTTAAGTATTGACTAGTAGATCGTGGAGAGGATCCTCCCGGAGACGAGCGTACGGAGTACGGAGACCTTGTTGCCGGCTGAGACCTGATGATTCCTTGTCCGATTCGATTTGGAGTGACATAACTAGCCCAGTGGGGAGCACTACTGTGGTGGGGAGGAAGACCCATGGTGGAGGAGCGCTACTATGTTCCAGGCAGCTTGTTTCAACCTTTAGGCGTTTCCTAGTGGATGTGGGATGAAATCTCGATGGATTTCATCACGGGGCTACCCAGGGTTCAAGGAGGTTCAGACACTATCTGGGTAGTGGTGGACCAGTTGAAAAAATTGGATCACTTTATGGAAATTAAGGAATCATGGACAATGGATGCCTTAGCACGGACGTATGTGTATGAGGTGGTTCGGTTGCATGGAGTTCTGAGATCCATAGTCTCGGATAGGGATGCATGGTTCACCTCACGAGTCTGGAGAGGATTACAGCATGCTTCTAGCATCCTGCTACGTCTTAGCACTGCTTTCCACCCCCAGAATGATGGACAGAAAGAGTGAACCACCCAGACCATGGATGATATGCTGCGAGCATGCGTTCTAGACTTTGGGGGATCGTGGGTGCGACACTTTCATCTGGTAGAGTTCTCCTACAATAACAGTTACCACTCAACCATTGGTATGGCTCCATTAGAAGCCTTCTATGGGAGGCCATGTCGCTCACCCATGTGCTTGATAGAAGTTAGAGAGATATGCGTCCTTGGCCCGGAGGTGGTGCAGAGCATGGCGGAGAAGGTGCAGCTTATACGAGAGAGGATGAAGGCAGCTCAGTACCGGTAGAAGCCGTATGCCAACGATAGGAGGATTCCATTGGAGTTCAAGGATGGGGACCATGTGTTCTTGAAGGTCTCCCCTCAGTGTATGCGGTGGAGGTTCGGCAGGGGATGTAAGCTTTCTCTAATGTTCTTCGGACACTTTGAGGTGTTGCAACAAGTCAGCTAGGTGGATTACCAGTTGCGTTACCACCACAACTACAAAGGGTGCACGATGTCTTCAATGTTTCCCATCTCCGCCGATATCTACATGACGATTTACACTTATTCTACTTGGGAGAGCTAGATATTGGGGATGATGCAACGTTCGTAGAGCGACCAGTGATTGTCAAAGGTTGTGAAGAGAAGGTGCTTCGTGGATGAACCATTCCTTTGGTTCGTGTGTTGTGGAGGAATGGTGGGCTTAAGGAGAGTACCTAGGAACATGAAGTACAAATGTGTACCCAGTACCCAGAGTTATTTTGGGTTTTGTGTTGTTCTCTTTGTACTTGTTTGTGATGGAATGATTTACCTTGTTGGCTGTGAAATGTGTGGTTTTCCTTTTTTGTGGATGTGAGTGAAGTGTCCTGAAATGTGGGGAGGGGGGACCTAATCGCTTGTTAAGACGCATTAGATTGGATGCGCATATGACCGTGAGGGCGAGTAAGTTCTACCCAAAATAGGTTGTATCTTAACATGGAGGAATGGAATCCCCTCACCACATGACCAGAAGGTTTAATCTTTTGGTTTGCGTGGTTTCAAGAGGGAGAGGAGGGGTATGATTGTAATTGTTTAGGTCTACTCTTGAGAGGTATCTTTCGTGGTTGTTGTTCAAAGCCCTCTCCTTTCTTCCGGAATGGGTTTAATTATCAAGCGAGAGAATATTTTGAGAGGTATCTGATGTAATGGCCAGGAACCCCTGGACATTACTTTTCCAAAATGAGGCTCCACCAAAACAGTGGCACCAGTCATGATGGCACCATCTGGGGGACATCGTGATGATGGAACCATTTCCTCACCCACCACTCTGTTTTCTTTTTCCAGTCATGCTCTCGCAATTTAATTTTTGATGTAAATTAACTCTTTTACCCTTATTAAAGACATATAAATCCCATAATTAATACATATAAATATCAAGGAACCTCCCTGATAGCAGATATTAAATAAAAATTTAATATCATCTTGTGTAACCGCCCAAAACACATGGGAAAGCACGATCTGACCTTCCAGGCGTTCAAAATTCAATGTCCCATAATAGTAGGATATCCTCTTTATATCCCCTGCTAGAGTTTATATTTTTTTCTTCTCGGCTGGATTTACTTCTTCTTCTTGTGCACTCAGAGTTCCTCACTTCCTATGGCTTGTGGTGCGCCTCTGCTGGAGATTTCTGCACCTCGTGGGTTCCATGGAATTCCTCCCATGAAAATCGCACTTTCCCTTGTTCTTGGCACCTGGAGAAGAACTTCGATCTATGATCAATGAAGTAGATATTTATTTCATTCGTCTCTCTTTATTGTGTATCATTTGGGGTCGGTATGCTTTTGTTTCTATGGGAGTTGATGAAACCAAAGATAATGAAGATAATGAACGGAATTTAAATAATTAAGGAGGGTGTGATCGATATTCTGTTGTACTCTTTTATGTTGATATGTGTTGTGAATTGTGTGGTCCTATGCTCACTAAAAATCATTGCCATTGGGGGTATTTCATTGCGCACTAATGAAACCTTGTCTTCTGTTATGATTAAATGACTGAAACTTGGAAATTGGTTGCTTACATAAACTCGGTGGGTTAAGTGGATGCCCAATAAATATAAGCCCTATGTGGTCACCCCGACTAACCAACATAATGAAGAAAATAATTAACGATGTTCTTGAACCTGGATGTTTCCCTGCTCTGTTTTGGTAGTAGGTATGTTTTTCTATTTGATTTTACTATGGTGTGATGTGGGTGAGGGTGGGATCCTCTATTGTGGTACAGATGTTGGTTGTGAATCTGATGTTGTGTGGTTGCTATGCTGTGACACGAACTTTGGTGAGATTTTCTATTGTTGAGAAAATGTTGGTTCGTATTTTTGGGGACATTGGGTTGTGTCTCAGGGTTTTCTTTGTTTCTATTACTTCGAGGGATCTCACTTATCCCTTATTGTGTGCTTTTCTTTTTTTTTACAGTACTTTGAGTGATCTCACTAATCCCATTTTTTTTGTTGTAACTTTACAAGAGAACTGGGTGTGAATGCTTAAATTGATGTTTGACTGTTTCTCTTTTTGGGGCTTGTGTTTACACTTTTTAGTTGCCCGGTAGTGTAGAATTCACCAAAATGGGATCGATTGAACTTGAAAACAAGAATGGTTTAATGGGGGAATTAGTGTGGGGATGGGTTGTGACTTAGTCGTGGGTGTCATGGATTCTTTTATGAATGAATAGTAACAAGGGTGTTTGTGCATAGGTTTTGGAACACCTAGGATGGGATGAGTGATTGTTACCTATACATATATCTCAAAAATTTTATGTTTCTTATTCTCACCCCACCCAAGTAGAGCACTATATTTTCGAACACCCCCATTTCATGGTGGGGGGGGGGGTGTTTTCCCAATACTCTTATGAGTGGCTAGTTATTAGCTCATTTTCTGCTCCCTTTCCCGAATAGCCCAAGACTCTTCAGGTAGGCTATGATGGCATGAAGTTCATTATTAGCCCAAGAATATTTGGGCAGGGTTGTTATGGTGGTTAGCCCAAATGTTTGCGGGCAGGTTGTTTACCAAGTGTTTTCGGGATGAGGCCCAGGTGTCTTCGGGCATGGTTGTAGTTGTTCTAACCCAGGTGTTTGTGGGTGTGGTTATGCATGTTGGTTTTGGCCCAGGTTTCTGCGAGAAGGATGGAGTTGTGGCCCAGGTGTTTGCGGGCGAGATGTGTGGTTGTGGCCTAGGTGTGTGCGGGCGGGTGTGGCAGTGGGACTGCGGGGTGTCTGCGGGCGGGATGTGTGGTTGTGGACCAGGTGTGTGTGGGTGGGTGTGGCAGCGTGACTATGGTGAGAATGGAAGGATTGGTATGATTCATAGGATTTCTTCAATTACGTATGGGAAAGTGGAGCGGGGTGCCCAAATCTCGATGTGATATTACTATAAATTACTTGATTCATTTTTTGGGGAGTGTGCCTTGGTGAGGATTGGATGGATAGTTTATCTAGCTAGATGTTTTGGATATCTCTCTTTCTCACAGGGAATAAAATGCCTCTCCACTTGTGAATGAGAGCCTTTGGATTTCCCTACTAATTATACTTGTATGCTCACCCTACGTATATAAAACTACTTTCAGGTTTCCAGGAGGACTTCAGGGATTGTGTGGGGCCATACTATCTCAGATGTTGGGACAGTTGCAGTTGCTCTTTTTATTTCATTTGTAATTTACCATTGTACTCTCCTTGTACTTTTGTACCATTTACTTTTGGAACTTGCATCTGGGAATGGTTTGTTTGCGATTTACTTGTACTTTCAGTATTGGTGTTGTGGGATTCACTATCTTATCTCCCGATCTTGTTAAAGAAAATGGGTAATGCCTTCCATCTTGTGTGTGATTATATACCCTTGGTGCTAGTCACCACTGAGGGAACTTTAGAAGGTGGGTCTTAGGGGTCATTATCACTCCTTCAACATGAATAAGGAAGGGTCTAGAAATCTGTTGTCCCTTACCTCATATTGGTGAAGGCATGTTGTGGTACCGTCTTCTATCGGCATATGACATCTGTCTATTTTGAGTTCTCTTCATTTGCTCTGGATTATCAGCACCTTCTCCATCGTAGACTGATCCACCTATGGTCTTAAAAGTGTTTACTCCCCTAGGTCAGTCTATCATAGAGGTGATCTACAAGGTCATCCATACAATGCCTCGTATAGTGCCATCCTGATGGTGGAGTGGTAGCTGTTGTTGTATGAAAACTCCACCAAGGGTAGATGATCCTCCCATCTACGACCTAAGTCATGGACACATGCACAGAGCATTTCCTCGATAGTCTGAATGGTCCTCTTAGTCTGATCATTCTTCTGAGGATGGAAAGCGGTGCTCAAATGAAGCTGCGTCCCAAAATCCACTTGTAACCCTTTCCATAGCCATGAAGTGAAATGATTATCTCGATCAGAGATGATAGTCGATGGCACACCATGAATCCGTACGATCTCCTGAATGTAGAGGCGTCCCAATCTCTCAACATTGCCCTTCTCTCTAATTGGTAGGAAGTGGTCCAACTTGGTGAGTTCATCGACAATCACCCAGATTGAGTCATGTCCTTTGGAAGTACGTGGTAGCCCTGTCACAAAATACATGGATAACCCATCCCACTTCCACTATGGAACCTCTTAGGGCTGTACCAAGCCAGCTGGTAACGGGCGCTCCGCCATCACTTTCTGACAAGAGAGGCATCAAGAAAGAATCTCTTCTACCACCCTCTTCATACCAGACCATCAGTGTTGTCATCTGAGGTCCTGGTAAAAATTCGCCACTCTGGGATATAAAGCTAGGGGGAAGTGTGGAACTCCCTCAACACCTCCTCCAGTAGTGTATTGGGTACCATCGTACATCCCCTAAAGAGGATGATATGATTCCCACCATCAGAAAACCATTCAGGTGCCTGCCCTGAGGATATCTGAGCCCTTCACGCCTCACAGTCAAGTCTCCACGATGTGCCTCTCTGACATGCTTAAGTAGTGGAGGAGTGACTGTGAGGTACTACAGAAAGGCTTCTCCATCTCTATCCGCAAAGGATATCTACAACGAGGCCAGCTGCTTCGTCACCTCTCCTAGCTGCGGATTTCCTGATCTCCTACTGAGAGCATTGGCTACGACGTTCCCCTTTCTAGGAGTATAGAATATCTCAAAGTTATAGACTTGGAGGATCTCAATACTTTTTCATTGTCTCAGGTTCAGGTTCTTCTATGAGAAGACAAACATGTGACTATTGAGATTAGAGTAAACCTCAAACTATTCACTCATCGAACTGTGAGTGAGACTAGCCAAAAGAAAAGAACTCAAGTACACCCTTCTTCTCCTATGTCATACAAGAGCTGCTAAGATTTCTCCTTTGCCGAGAAGAGAAAAGTGGTCTCATCTACTAGATGAACCACATTAATTGCCTAATACAATCAATCCTGACAAGGAATGTACTATTTAATGCCATGAACGACATCGCAAGGCCTCGAAGATACTACCCTGAGATCCAACTGTTACTCTCGCCTCTAATGGTTGAGTCACACTGTTGGAAACAATGTGTCATCACTAGGTCTCCTCCAGTAGGAATGTAGAATGTGATAGTCAAGTCAATGGTTTTAATCAGAACCTCTTAGAATCAACCACATAAGAAAGACAGGGAATAAAACGTCACAAGGACAAGTGTATTTTATTATTTCTACTCAAAGTACAGAGACACAGAGCATACATAAACAATGACATCAAAAAATCTTGAAGCATCACAAATAAAGGCCTCTATGTCTAGATCTAGTGCCGCTCCTGTCCACTTATAGCTCGACCAGATCCTCTGCCACGTCCGGCTACTCCCGGTGGACGTCCATGGTCGAACCTCTGCCTCTGCCTGGAAGGTCCCTCTGGAACCTCCTGCTCACCTTTAGGATGGGTCAGGTAGTCTCAATCCATGTGACCCTGCTCGCCGCATGCATAACCATGCCTGCTCCTCATATGGCTGGCTCTAACTTGTGATCCCCACACAACCATACCTGTATCCTAGGGTTGCCCACCTGTTGGCCTAGTCTTCTTGGACTTCTATGTCATATGCCTACTACTGGCTGTAGAATATTCCTCTACGGTCGAAAAGCCCTGTGTAAAGAGGAGTTTCTCCTGAGCCTGCATAGAGCATAGAGTCGCTGGTACAAACTCCTCCCTGAAAAGATGATTGAAGTCTCCCGAGGTGAGATTCACCTCACCATAAATCTAGAGCCTCAGGATCCACCACCTCTCAGCTGCTCCCTGAAAGAGACTAACAACTAGGTACACCATCAAGTCAGCGGGTGTCCCAACTATGTAGAAATCATGTGCTACAACCCGGCTGTCTGAAAATCTATCTCGCCTTGAAACCTCAAAGGCCTCTATCACAGGAACCTGTGCAACGCGCTTAAGCGGCGCGCACCCTCTGCTACTAGGGATTATGGAAATAATAGCCCAGCAGTTAGTGGTTTTGTTGGTGCCTCTGCTGTGACGGGTCCATACACTGTGGCCTCGCTTCTCGGTGGGCTACCATCATTCTCTCCACTCAGAACCCGTGCTAAATGACTAGGTGAATACGTACTGAAATGAAATAGGTGATCTATGATCAAAAATTATAACTTGTGAGATAAAAAAAAGTTATCACGAAGACAAATTTTCAAAGGAAACACACAATCAATCACTGTTTTCATGACATGATTCAGAAATCAAAGGTCAGAGTTTTAGTGTATGTATATGTCGGCCGCCGCACCAACACTGGACACCCTGGTCTAAAAACCACACTCAATACTCTTAACACTATTGATTCATAGAAAAGAATTTTCAGAGTCATGAGTTCTGCGGTAGAACTAACTCCTTTGATACCAATTTGTCACGACCCATCATCAGGGCCCGTGTCATGACGCACCCAAGCCCGCCATCCATAGGCCAGGGGCTGGCGACTATCACCAAAGGCGTAAGTCTCTATAATGGGAAGGAATTGACTTTATAAAATTAAACAAACACAACAGAGTACTCAATAGAAATAATCAATAAGTAAACCTATATACAAATGTTAGTGATGAAAGGAAAGGGGATGATATACAAGACCAACAGTAAAGTACAACTATTGTAAAGCTAGTAAAAAATGCAGAAAGGTAAACAACGACTCCTGAGTCGTCCTCTAGGAATCCCACCAGAAGGGTGGGTACAGATGGCCTCCTATGCACCCTGGGTTTGTCCGTCTACTCCGAGTACGTCCCTCCATGTGGTCCACCTCCGAGGACCATCCAGCTCTATAGGTCTCCACCTTGTTCAGTATTTTCTGCCTTCTGCATCCAACATAATGTGGTGTGGGCATAGACCATGCAGGGGTGAGTTTACGATCCTCAGTAGGGACCCCAAGTCCCCCGAAGATCTCCCAGAACCCACGAAATATAAACCACAAAAGAAAGACACCATCATGAAGTATCAACCGAATCTACTTAGGTTTATTCCAATACATATAACTAAGATGACAATCACAGTTCGGCTCCAATTATTGATCTCATGCACAACCCAGTCCACACAGGAATGTAAGTCAATCACATCAATGATAATGATTGAAAGTCAAGACATAGCTCACACCAGGTATACAAAAGTTAAAGAGAGTAAGATATGATTAGTTCTATCCACTGAATCATCTTTCATAGTCGAACGTCAGATACCCACATAAACCTATAACAGCAGTATGTCGTTGTTGTCGAACCCACGGAGGATTCAATCCAGTCTCATTGTTGTCGTACCCACAGAGGATTAAGTCCAGTCACATTGTTGTCGAACCCATGGTGGATTCAGTCTAGTCTCATTGATGTCGAACCCATGGAGGATTCAGTCCAATCTCATTTCTGTCGAACCCACAAGGGATTCAGTAAAGTCTCATAGCTGTCGAACCCACAGAGGATTCAGTCCAATCTTGTTGCTGTCGTTGTCCACTGTAGGGTTCCCGCACACAATACAATCAATTCCAGGAGGGTACACTCCATGAGTCAAAGGTCGATACATCAACTATCATGAAGTCATGATTTGATGTATCAAAATGTTCCGTCTTGTCAAAAGAATCACAATGTGAAAGACGATGCATCAATCGGACGCTCGGTCTGAGAGTTGTTGGATTTTTCGTTCCAGGGGCCTGGATGGTTTTTAAGTTAAAACCAACCCGACCGTTTTCCAACTGTGTCCAGACCTCAAGTGGAGTATGAAAAAATTACCGTCTCATCAAAAGGAATCCAGCGTAGTGGATGACATGGAAATCAAACGCCTGGTCATTAAGATATAAGCGTTTCCACTCCGAGGGCCCGATTTTTTCAGGTTTGAACCAACCCGACCATAAACAAACATCTCCAAAACCTTGAGTGTGATTTTCTGAAACAATCATCTCGATCCATGGAATACTACGCAGCTGACGGTGCATCTATTGGAGGTCCGTAGCTCATGATTTGTGTGAAAAACCAAAAAGGTGTTTGTAGAGGGGGTTTTGGGTCTGGTCTGACCCAGCCCAACCCGCCCTCGGTCGGACCGAACCTGGTTGACCTGACCCGGGTCCGGCCTGGTAAGGTGTGGCCTGGCCCAGTGGCTATGTCCCGGCCCACACGGGGCATCCCAGCCAGCATGCGGCATCCTGGACCGCGCGGCAGGATGCCCGGCCCACGCGACATGCGGCCCAGCCCGCGCGCATGCGGCCCAGCTCATTGGCCGGCCGCGGTTGGGCCAGCGGGCCGGGCACGATGTAGGGGGGTGCGACCCACCAGTTTCCTAATAACGACACTAGATGGCACCCCCAGTGTCTCCTGAAACACGTATGCATGGGTTCCGCTACGCTGGTGCCTCGACCGGTGCCCCGTCGGTCTTCAGCTGGTGGCGCGCGAGGCACACCATTGCCCCATGGCGGCCGCCTAGTGCCGGTCGCCGCCTCTGGTCACCAGCTCCACCGCGCCAGCGACTCGCACCGTCGCGCTTCACCGTAGACCACCGGAGTCATTCCAGTGGTCCGTTTTTCCTTCCTTTGGTGCCTACGGCCTCCCCGGGTCCGGCCCTTCAATGCAACATCCTCCAATCATTGTTTCCCTTCCGCTCACCCATCACCCGACAAACCGCGATTCACAAATGAAAAGGCGAAGGGTCTGGACTTGTTCGTTAGTTCGTGACCTCATTGTTAGAGGGTCAAACAATTATCCTCCAAAGTACGAGGGTATTATTCACATAAATAAAATCATACAAAACCCCCTACCTCAATTCTATGTTCGTCCGTCGTCGACGGCGTCGATTCGTTGAGGTTGGGGTGCATCTAAGGAGTAAGCGTCATTGTTGGAACCATTCTTCACGGATGTTATCTTCACCCTTGATGTGGACAAAAAGGATGGGTGACAGGCGTTCCTTTTGGGCGTCACGTCACGTTCTTGCCTCGGTTGAAGAAGGTAGAAGGAGAAGAAGGTTCTTCACGTTCTTCATGGAGGGGGAGTTGTTCTTTGCGGGAAGAAGGATCTCCCTAATTCTCCAAGAGTTACCCCCAACTGAATAATTTCCAACCCAAATCAAATATTTGTCTCCCTAATATTTTAATCTTTAAATAATTTCAAACGAATTCAAAAAAATAACAATTAATGGGGACATTAACTAGTTCAGTTGGCTTGGAGAGTTTACCCAAATTAATTAATTGAAGAAGAGGACTTTAAGAGGAGTTAAATAAGGGGTTTCAAAAGAGTTTAGGGGTTAGGTGCTCGTGTGGGCCCCACACACATTATCCTCCCATGGGAGGTTATGTGGGATGTGGTCCCCACCTCCAACTCCCCCTTGGAGGAAAATAACCACCCCTTAAAAATAAAATTGTGTACACAACAATTTAATTTAATTTAGAATGAATCCCCAAAATAAAACTTCTACTCTCGAACAAATGAAACTATGGAAAAGGTCCCTTTAAGTGAATATTTGTGCTGCGAGTTCATCGGTGTCCTCAGATTTCAATTCCATGCACCGGTTCAAATGATAGAAAAACCCGCACATACGTTTACAGAACGTACCTGAACAAACCTTCAGAAAATGATTCTGAGCACACCGAGCCTCGGAATCAGGCGTCGTCAGAAACATTGGACTCCTATAATTTCAAAGTATTTTTTAAAAAAAATTTCTTGAAATTTCAGAGTCTTTAAACCAACACCATGAAATTTGAACGTAAGAACCTTGTATTCAATAGAGTGTGCGACATGCGACACTAATCATGTAAGGAAATATAATATATAGTTAAATTAAAACATATTTACTATTTAAAATTGTTTCAATATATTTCAATGAATTCAATATTGTGTTGTTTTAAATTACTTGAAATAACAACCTTCTTCATTATCTTGCGTTACACGCAACACATAGATTTTCTGAACAATAAGATACAGATAAAAAATTATTATCTATTATAATAAGATATAAATTAGTATTAATGAATAGTATAAAATAACTTATGAAATATTATGGTTTATATAAATTTAAAATGAATTTATTGAATACCGATTTAGTAGAAATGCAAATTAGAACCAATTGCATATAAAAGGAAATATTATTATGTTTTTTGCTTCCAAATGAGTTGTTCCAAAATAGAAATAATTAATTATAGATATTTAATGAATTTAATGTATAATATTTTTAATATATTTTATCAAATACTTTTTTTATTAATTAATTGGATTTTATATGAAAATTATAAACACAACCCCTATTTAAGACTTGAAACCCTATATGTTTATAAATGATATTTTACAACCTTTTAATTTAGAGAAAATTTTGAAAGTGAATATTGAAACAAAATTGATTTAATAAGTAAAAACAAAAATTACTATTTCAAATAAAATAATAATATTTTAGTTATGGTAAATTTTTGATATTTTTTGAAACATTTCATTATTTTTTGAATTATTAAAAATACTGCATTTTAATTCAAAACAAATTTTTACTCTAATTTAATAATAATGTAAAATTGTGTTTTAGATTGGTTTTATTTTTATAATTATATTATATTTTTATAAATTAATTAAATATATGTCTTTTTAATCAATTTAAATTTGAAATTAATTATAAAAACATAGAAATCTTTCAAATGTTTTTACTTTAAAAACATGCTTTGTCATCACGAGTGAGGTGTCAAATTTAATTCAACTTCTAACACATATATTATTTGAATTTGGAAAAATGGATTCCCATTTTTGAATAATAATAATATATAATTTTTAATATGACAAATTATTTCTAATAAAATTAATATAGTTTATGTGATTAAAATTATTTATAATTATTTATGTTAAGTTAAGATTAATAAGGGTCTAAACCTTAACCATAATTCCCAAAACGGATTATAAACACTTCCAAACAATATTTTTTGGCCACATATTGACAATATAATCTCTATTATATTAATTTTAAAATTATATTATCCACATTAAACATTAAAAACTCCCCTGTAATTCTTTTTTCAAAATATTACAAGAGTGTCACTCCTCCTCCACTATAAAATGACCACCTCTCCTCCCACTTTCTTAAAAATATCATACCTAATTATTTAGAACAATATAAATCAAAATATATTTTAGAAATACCTTCCCTAATCATATAAACCTCCAATTGGGTTCATAAACATCCAAATAATCTATCAGTTCAATCCAAGAGGAGTTACCCGAATTAGTGGTAACAAATTTCGTTATGCGTTTTAGATTTATTTCAATTATCCAATCCATCAAATATTATTATTCAATTATTGTAAAACAAAAAAATTATCCTAAATATAATATTATTTTTTTATTCTATGTTTTAATCATACTCTCTCATACACATCCTTCTAATGGGTAATGAACATATTCATTCTATATTCGACGATCAACATACTCACGAAACATGGAATATTCATTTTTCCTTTATAAACATTTATTTTTGGACATTATGATGGAAAATATTTTAATATATGATATTTATGATATTTATAATTTATTTATTCTTCATTAATAACTTTTTAACACATTCCTTTAATACATTCCATTTTTCATTAATGTGATAACATCATTTGATGAAGTGTGGATAACAGTCACCTCAATGTGAAGTGATTCTTTCACACTATACATCGAACGCATAAATGATGGTTTTAATTAAAAATATGTGACATTAATGGATTATATATTATATTAATGAAATAATATCCCTATATTATTCTCTTTTTTGACCACAAACACAAACCTAAAAAAGTGATAATGTCATTCGTGGACGTGTGGACTAACTCCTACTCAACATGATGAGATTCATTCTAAAACATAAAGAAAATATACATAATTATATATATATAAATAATTTTTTATTTATTATATAATGATAATTATGGAAATAAATAATTCTAAATACATTTTTTCCATAACAATCATTGAAAAATGAGAACGCTGCTTATGCGTACGTAAGCTCTACCATCTCCAAGATTGTAAGATTCACAAATTTGTCATAACCATATCTAATGAATGATTTTAATATTAAAATTATTGTTTTAATATAATAATTATTTCCATATTATTATTATTTTTATATTATATAATTACCCCTTTGATCATAGTTGACCTACCGATGTTGATGTTGATCCATAAATTGAATTTGGTAAATACACCTGACTTAAACGTAATTGATTAATTAGTCGTATAAACTATAATAATAAGTGATGTAAATTTACTAGTATACATGATAATGGTTATCAATAAAATATATATTAACTTATGTTTATCATAATGTAATTTTGAGGACCTTTACCTAAAGGAAAACATAATCTATAGGATTACATCTAAATTTAAGGTCAATTGAGAATTATTTGTTTTTATGAACCAACTCACATTTCTATGGTGTATATAATTCCTTTTGCATCATTATAACATGAATAGATTTATTCTCATGTAATTTTATGTTTAATTTAATGTAATATCATCATGGGTTTTATTAATTAAATGTTTTAAATATATATTGGACACATTGGGATGTCTAAATGGTATTTTACTCAATAATGTTCTTAATGATTGTCTTTGCAATATCAATTACTTTGGTTATTTTTAACATTCTATTCAAATAAAAATTTTACTTTAATCATTTATCAAATGAAATTTTTCTTGAATATAAATATTTTCATATGATATATATTATTATTTCTTAAAACATATGTCATTTCCCATATGATTTTTAAATTGACAATTATTTGATTAACTAGGAAATTTTTGATAAATCCATAACATTACATTAATACATATACTTGATATGGAATATTTTGTATTGATTAGATTATTTATTCAATATTATTAATGATTTGGATATGTACAGATGGGTGGAACCCAAATATTATATAGCTCCACGATGTATCAATAGGTTCTCATGAGACAAATATGTTGGGAAAATTAAATTGCGTTATATTTGTTGTTTTATCTTATCTGGAGGATGGATCATGAAAGTGTGGGTCATCATGTTAATGAGACATTACATCTAATAATTATTCATTACCTTCATATTTATTCATTATTTATTATTCATGATATTTTCACAAGAAAATTTCTAGGGATTCATCCCATTAATAGTATACTGATAAAATGGAATTTCAAATTAGTTTCTTAAATGGAAATATTTATTTTCCCTAACCATGTTATTTGAATATAATGTGTTTCAATTTCTTACCATGGCATATCATTTAAGTAATGCCTTATTCGTTTTTTGATTATATGGTATGTGTCAGCTATTATTTACAATACCACCACTATGATTCCCGTTGATTCATTATTTCTTCTAATATACGATACCCTTAATGAACATTTTTTATCACCATATATGATTTTTATTTCCCCAAGAATCTATTAAGAATATTAAAAATTGTTGGGGAAGTATTGTCGCAACAATACTCAATAAAACTTTTTGATTTGCATGCTCTCAAATACCCTTGTTTGTTAACATATGATATTATATTAAGTGTATTTAAGGAAATTAATATTATTTTTATTCCTTTTCCTAGAAATATATTCAAGAATATAATTCATCTGAAATATTCATCAAATTGTTTGGAATGCTCCTAACCCTATTATCGAAATTTTACTAATGTCACACTTTAAAGAACGCAACGTAAGCAAAAAACCCTACATTTGAATTATAACTTATGATGAAATATCAGCATTTATGGTTAATAAACCCTATTTTTACAGATATGTATGGGTAAAAACCCTTACTTTTAGATGGAACCTTATGTTTCACAATGTGAAGAATTATTGTTAAAAAACCATACAAATTTATGGAACAGTACATTTGAGAAGTAAATGTATGGATCACCAATATTAATTTATTGATAAAAAGTATGTTTTTAATCTTATTTTCATAGATTTAATGCTATTAAGATTAACCGTAAATTTAGTATTTTTTTATTTTTTAATGGAACCTTACGTTTGACTTTTCATCCCTAGGGATTTGAATTTATGATTTAATAAGAGTTTTTTTGCAATGTTCATTATTGAATATTACGGTAATTTAAAGCTCATTTTCAGATGATTCATATATAATTATGGTTTATTCAAAGAATTGCATTATGTGTAGAAATTATTTCTTATTCTTAAGGGAAGTTACGACTACTATGAGCTATATCATGAATTTAATTCTTATGATTAATCATGCAATTTTCATGGACTTGAAATAAAATACATGATCACTACTTTAATTCTATCAGTGAATTTTTTAAATATATGTATATATATATATGTTGGTATGATTGAAATAAAGATATATATGTGAAGATTTATATTGAATCATATATTTTGTAATGAATTCATTATTGAAACAAAATTCTAGTGATGATCTTTTATAGAACTACTGCAACAATTGACCAGAATCTATTTTTCTACAGAAGAGGCTACTGTATAATTATTCTTATTCAATATTTCATTTTTTCTATAAATATAATGATACTATTCATTACTATTTTTATTTCAATGTTCTATTTAAATAGGATTACATCGGAAATGCTTTTACCAGAAGAAATTATTTTTTGATGAAGAAGACTAATCTACTATAACGCCCTGCCCCCAGTTACCGAGATTCGGTGCATTATTACATAACATTGTCATGTTCATAAGAAAGATAAAGTCTCGAAAGACCTATTAGTTTAGTAGCCTTGGAAACACTAGATGCATTAATAAAGTTTTCATTACATCATAAAATGAAAACTAAAACAACATAATGTCTTCATATCCCCTCATACTATCCCTATAGGTCATTCATAAAATACATCTTCACATCCTGGGAAAAATAAAACATTGAAAGGGGTGAGCTCAGATGCTCAGTACGGATAACAATATATCAGAAAATTTCATAAATAAACATAAAAATTTAAGGCAATGTATAACTAAAAAAATCATTTTAAACATGAACATAAGCATAATATGGCAAGGATAAAATGAAATAATTCAATTTAATTATTCACATGGATATTCTACTAGTCGAATAATCACATGAAAATATTAGTAACCACTTTCATAATGATGGAATTCATAATGCCAGACTATCATAACCACGTAGCAAAGGCCTCGTCCCAAGACTACAAATAAGATTTTGTCAAAGCCTAATGCCAAGACACTAGTTTGTCTCATGAGACCTAACGATGCATCGAGGATCTATAGAGGGCTCTACCCATCACTTACTATGTCTAATGCATTCTTCATATGAAAAGTTTTAAACATAACATAAAAATTTGTATTAAAACTAGCATATGACATGTCAATTATTTATCCACAAACCATGAATGGAATTAAAATAGCACATCCACAGTCAAACACAACTCATTCGATACAATATGGAAGATTGTATTGTATCATATTAACCTCAATCGAGAATACTGAAGGATATTGACATAGATGAAAATAACCTTCAAAACAATTAGAGTGAAATATCCCCCTTTTTCTTGAAGTCATTTAAAAGTAACACTATTTTTTAAGAATCCATTTAAATTAGATTTTAGAATCAAAGTGTCCCATACCACTTTGAAACCTTTAAAAGGAGTTTTAATTTTAAAATTTTAATGTCCATATAAATAAATCCTTAAATCAATTTTTAAAACATGGACATTAATTTGAAATATTTAGAAGAATAAATCGTTAAAACACTTAAAAATGTATTCTAGTTAGAGTTTCTAACCAAAAGAGGGACACATGAATACAAATAATTGAGGTAATAAAATATTTATAATATCATGAGAATAAATGGATTCATGATATACTGTGTCAAATTACATTATATACCCCATATAATAGTGATTTGGTGTATAACAACAAAGAAGTCTTAATGGAATGTAAATTGAGATAAATTCTCTTATAAAGACAATATACTTAGGTTAAGGATAAATAACCGACATAATTATGTGTGAAAAATATAAATACACTCAATATGATTGGATATTTAGTGTAAATAAATCAGATGACATTCACACATATTCTTGTAAAATCAACACCAATGAATTGGATATTTAACTCAACAAATGGAGATTGAGTTAAAATTACACTTATCAAGTTCATATCGATGACATGAAAATTTATCAATGGAGTGATTATGTGTAAAAAAATTATATCCACAGAAAGGGGAGTGGAAATTATTACATAATCAAATGAATAGTGATTCTACACATAATCTTGGAGTAAAATAATCAATGAAGTATGCGTAAAGCCAAATGAGTGGAAATTGAAATTTCAAATTACCTTATTGATTTGGTAACATAGAAAACATACACCCATGAAAAAAGGATCATACAATGATGATGTAAATAAACATTAATTAAAGTATATTACAAAATTAATTCAAACATGGTTAGCACACACACCACATGTAATAAATAAGTGGTGAACAATGGAATTCTCACGGAATTAAAAGTGACATAAGAAACCCCCTACTTTGTACATGATCCTTTGTAGAAGGTAGGTTAACCTATCGTATAATGGTGAGATAATTGTTATTTAATTATACAAGAATCATTTAAATTAATATGATATCATAAATGATCTTTTAACATTGATTTGTTAATAATATCTTAGTATTATCATCATTTCGGGTGTTAACTTACTCGTTTTCCTTTATATTCTTTGTTACGCAAGCCATGTTTGTTATGGATAGGTTGTATAATATTCATATCAAAAATTATCTCAAGTACTTAAAAATTATTTTTAATCATCAAATGAGAATTATACTTTCATGGATACGATGGAGAATGAATCTCACCACGTTCCTAGAGACGGTAGTCCGTACGTACGCACGAGCGACAATATCATTCTTTTGATGTTAAAATGATATATAATTGGATGGTATATCATATAGAAAGAATAATTATCATGTTATATTTATTATTTACATGAATTAAACATCATTATTATACACATCCAAATAATAATTTATTGAATGAAAATTACACCAAAACATGGAGACGGTAAGTCGTACGTACGCACGTATGATGACATCCCATTAAAAGGATGGATAGAATACTAAAATATTGTTTTACCATGTTTATAATAACATCAAAGTATATATAATATACTCGATTAATTATTTGATAATGATAAAAACAACGAAAGAAGTAGTGGAAGAAAAAAAAAACTTGAAAAAAGGGTGGTGAAAACATTACCTCTTCTTCGGGTTCTTCCTTTTTATTTGATCAAAAGGGCTCCATATATTGTCTTTATGATAAAACTAAGGCCTCTAGGATGTATTGAGGGAAGTTGAAAGAGTATTTGGGCCGGGGTTGGAAGAACAAAAAGGCTTTGAAGTGTTGAATTAATGAGAAGGGGGAGTGCCCTTTTATAAGAGGGGTGAGGGCCACCTTTGGAAAAGCTAGATATATTATTTTATAATAAATACACATTCTGTTTTTAATGGATCCAAAGTGGATTATTAAAAGGTTACGGTGGGGATGGGTATAAAAACACTAAACCAATAGAATTTATACAGGTTTGGGTAATTATATTAACCATATCTTTTATTTTTAACTCTTAGTAAATTAGTTTGACACTTACAATGTCACTTTGTATTCTTATATTATATAGTTAATAAACATAATATATACCACCAAGAGACCCCCAAGAGGTCCATTAATGATACACCTATCATTATATAAGTCTCTTGGCCGAACCTTAGTTTTTTATAAATTGAATATCAATTAATAATAAAATATTTGTTTTAAAAACTCTTTTATGTCAATTTTGACACTATTTGGAAAATTGATTTTTGTGAAAATCATAACAGAATTTTTACTTAGAAAAAAGATAATTAAATCACTAAAAACATGTCATATTAACCTATAAAATTATTTTAATTCATAAAAAGTCTCAAATTATATTTATTTGTATTTTTATAATATTAATTATTTTAAATTTTCACTATTATGGTAATTACTGCATCATTTTGTGTCATAAATAAATTAATTAATTTATTGTCTAAAAATTATAAATAAAATATCATTATGTTGGAAATCATATTATCTTTCTAATTAATATTTAAAATCGAATTTACCTTATGTATATTCTTATATTGAAAATGTTTTAGTAAATAAACATTGATTTTAACTCTTTTAACTCTTCTTTGAATTAAATAATAATAAATGTCCTAATCTAATCCAAGTGGAACTAAATGATAATATTTTACTCCTAAGGTTTTTTTTTCGTCGAGGTAAACTTTTCCAATAGAATTAGTACATGTGTTAGGGTAATATTAATATCATTTTTACCCTTAATTAACATATTTACGTTTTACCGTGGTAAATAAAAGTAAAAAGTTACTATTCATCAAAAATTATTTTCTTCTCATTGAAACAAATTATAATCCTTGAAATTAATCGTGTCTCTCAAATTTTCGATCTTCCACTCCCATAAGTGGGAGAATTATGTTTTATGAAAAATTTAGTTTTTTAACTACCACTTAGTGGTTTAAATATTCATCAAAAAGTTAATGTTTCCAGAAAAATACCAAAAATTAAGACTAAGCTATATTTGATATTATGAATTCAAAAATGATGTCTATTTTACCAAATTAAAAACATATCAGTTTCATTGATTACTTTAAAAATTAATTCCCTTTGTCATAATAAATAACGTGTTTTTAAGAGATAATAACTATTAAAAGATTGACACTTGTTTATGTCTGGTTTAAATGTGAAATTACATCCAATGACCAAAATTGTATTAAATAGTAAGAATATATTCTAAATACACTTTAAAAGCACTCAAATTAATAATTTATCACTATTAATTATTTCGATTAAAGAATTTGTTTTAATTAAAATTTAGTAATTTTCACTATTCATCAAAATATGAATGTTATCTCAAGAGTACCAAAATTTCATCCTAAGATAATTTTTATATTATGAATCCAAAAAATGAAGTACATTTCGAAAGGTAAATTTTATAAAATTTCAAAAAGTAGGTGTTACTATTCATAACGGCTAGTTTGATTGGTTGTCCTGTGTTAGAATCTTGAAGTTGCGTACAATGAATGCCATTGCATTATTCAAAGGGAAACGTACTGTGGAATCTTGGGGTGTTACATTCTCCCCTCCTTCAATAAATTGCGTCCTCACAATTTTTTTAAAATTTGGCTTGAGAATATAATGGAAAGTCCCACATCGGAAAAAGAGTCAATAAAAATATCACTTTAAAAGAAAGTAAGAGAGGTATAAAGGTCACCCATGATTACTCATACTCTGATTCCATATAGGAAAACATGGATATGGACGATAAACTATGTGTTATGTTTTGATGGAGAGGGATAGAAAACATGATCAAGAGAAAGTTAACCATAAGAAAATCAGAATCATATGTTGGGACAAACAGTCATTAGTCTCCCAGTAGGAAAAGTAAACAGACAACATTTTTTGTTTTAAGTTAAATTACATAAGGACGAGGAATTCATTTATGATATTGACTAAGAACATAAAGAGATATACTTACATTTTAAGAAGAGTTTCATTCTATAATAAATTTTTACCACTAGCTCATTTTTTTGAACAATGAGTATTCAAGAAGACTTGGTGACAATGGAAGAAGTAGAATAAACTTTTATAGAAATACATGATCAACGTAGGATAAACTATATATTTACCTTTTCTTTATAGATTAATCAAAACAAAAATGGTTAGTATTATATCTGATGATCCCCCAAATGGATATTCCATTAGAGAAAAAAACACTAATCTTAATTTCTAAAATAAAACCGTCAATAACCCAAAGTTAAATAAATACCATTCAATAATCAATTGTTCTTATAGTCCTTTAATATAATCCAAACAAATATTGAAACCCAAAACGTAATATAATGTAGTCATCCACGTTAAATTGTATCTCCAAATGACATTAATTACTCTTAATGTCACATAATTAATAGTAATTAACCTAAAAATTTCCATAAATAACCCAAATCACAATAAATCTACAATAAAAACATAGAAAAAAAATCCACCATTACTCCTCAAATGAAATCCCATACTATTCTATTTTCCTTTGGCATATAGTGTTCACAACAAAGCGAACAACATCCAAAATAACATTTATCACTTAATCACCAAATCATTTTCCTATACTAAGGGTATTCATTTGATAATACATAAGATCCCAAATCAAAATATTTTTGATCAATAAAATCATTTATCTAAAAATAATAGTCACACTAACCTGGGACTTCACTTAGTCTAGTGGTAAGCAATAAATCCCAATTGCACTTTGGTTGTGGGTTTGATTCCCATAGCTTTGTCCGACGCGATGGGTTGTCACACGGTCTGCGTGTTGTCCTTTTTCAAAAACTATATTTTATAACATTAACAAAATGAGATAAATTCCTCAAAATAACCATAACATAACTTAACCACAAATCTTATCTCATTCCTTTCATTTTCATCCCAAATTATAATAACTTATAATTGCCTCAAACCCAACAATAATATAAAACCAAATGGTTATTTATAACTATATCCATGAGAGAAAAGAAAATTCTTCCTCAAATATCATTCTCACATGGAAAACTGTAGGGTAAAAAATACAAGAGAAAATTATTTCAATTTAAACCCATCAACATGGAGCACTACTAATTTTTAAACATTTATCCAACCATTTATTCCCACATAGCTTCTTCTTTGACCAAGAAAATATCCTATTGAATAGGGAATTCAATTGGGTAATGGACATGTCCCCTACATTTAAGGAAAACGACTGTAAATGGATTCTTGGGACCATTTTTATCTTCATCCATAGTACTCTTCATTTTTTATTTGGCAATTATTCACATTATGTCCTTCCTTCCCGCACGTAAATAATTTCATTATCCCATTGAGACACTTTCCTGGGTGTCTCCTTCCATATTTCCTGCATTATGGAAATTGAGGATTCCTTTCTCCATGGTCTCCACTGCTGGAGCCCTTATCATTCATCACATTTCTCTTCTTTTTTGAGTTCGATAATTGGTTAATATATATATTGTTGATCATATTATTGGAAAATTGATTTGGCATAATGAAAATATCTTTTACGCCTATCAAAATTCAATTTTTTTTCTCATTTCCACCGCCGTTCCCACCTTTTACATCATTATCAAAGTCACTATGACTTCCTTGGAATCCATCCATTGACTAAAACCAGAAATCATTGTGTGATTAAAAGTAGTCATAAAATCATTTAGAGATTAACATGTCACCATATTCTCAATTTGAAACACATTAGGATTAACCATGGTCATTTACTCTCATCTTATATATATAATACATCAAATTGGTTTGTAAACAAAATGTAAATTGTCCTAAGCATATCCCCCGGGAGTGTCGTAACCAAGAGTGCCGCAAGGCCCGTTGTTGTGCACCCGTTCTCGTTCGAGTCTAGCTCAAAGTGGTGTTTTCGGGTTTTACCCCTTGGTACATCTGTGCCAGAGCCTCCTCTACCTGCTCATATCCAGACATGGATGTATTTCTCGGGAAACTCACAAAATCTTTACGATACCAATATTCTAGGAAGTTATTATATACTAATCATCGATGTTCATCTTAGGTCTACATGCTCTAATCAGAGTTTATCTAAATCTAGCTTCCAAGGTTTGTAATAAACATCCTCTAATACCAACTGTAATGCCCCGAACCTAGTTACCCAGAGTCGGTGCATTATTAGATAACATTGACATGATCACAAGAAAGATCAAGTCTCGAAATACTGATTAGTTCAGTAGCCTTGGAAACCCTAGATACTTAATAATGTTTTCATTACATCATAAAATGAAAACTACAACAAAATATTGTCTTCATATCCCCTCATACAATCCCTGCAGGTCATTCATAAAATACTTCTTCACATCCTGAAAAAAAAAACATTGAAAGGGGTGAGATCAGATGCTCAGTAAGGATAACAATATAGCAGAAGCATTCATAAATAAACATAAAAATTTAAGGCAATGTATAACTAAAAAAAAAGCCTTTTAAACATGAACTTCAGCATAATATGGCAAGGATAAAATTAAATAATGCCATTTACTTATTCACATGGATATTCTACGAGTCGAATAATCACATGAAAATATTAATAACCACATTCATAATGACAGTATTTATTAGGCCAGACTATCATAACCACGTAGCCAATGCCTCGTGCCGAGAATACAAATAATATTTTGTCAAGGCCTCGTTCCAAGACACTATTTTGTCTCCTGATACCTATCGATGAATCGAGGAGTTATAGCGGGCTCCACCCGTCACTTATTAAGTCCAATGCATTCCTCATATGAAATGTTTTAAACATAACAGAAACATTCATATTAAAAATACCATACGATATGTCAATAATTTATCCACAAACCACGAATGGTATAAAAATAGCACATCCACAGTCAAACATAACTCATTTGATACAATATGGAAGATTTAATTGTATCATATTAACATCCATCGAGAATGATGAAGGATATTGACATAGATGAAAATAATCATCAAAACAATTTGAGTGATATATCCCCCTTTTTCTTGAAATCATTTAAAAGTAACACTATTTGTCAAAAATCCATTTAAAATAGATTTTAGAATCAAAGTGTCCCATTCCACATTGATACTTTTAAAAGGAGTTTTAATTTTAAAACATTAAAGTCCATATAAATAATTCCTTAAAACTATATTTAATACATGGACATTAATGAGAAATATTTAGAAGAATAAATCTTTAAAACACTTAAAAATGTATTTTAGTGAGAGTTTCTAACCAAAATAGAGACACATGAATACAAATACATGAGGTAATAAAATGTTTATAATATAATGAGAATAAATGGATTCATGATATACTATATCAAAGTAAATTATATAGATCATATAAAAGTGATTTGGTGTATAACATCAAAGAAGTCTCAATGGAATGTAAATTGAGATGAATTCTATTATGAAGACCATATCCTTAGGTTAAGGATAAATCAATGACATAATTATGTGTGAAAAATATAAATACACTAAATATGATTTGATATTTAGTGTAAATCAATTAGATGACAATCACACATATTCTTGTAAAAACAACACCAATGAATTGGATATTTAACTCAACAAATAGAGATTGAGTTTAAATTAATCTTATCAAGTTCACACCGATGACTTGAGAATTTATCAATGGAGTGATTATGTGTATAAAAATTATATCCACAGAAAGGGGATTAGAAATTAGGACATAATCATATGAATAGTGATTCTACACATAATCTTGGAGTAAAATAATCAATAAAGTATGCGTAAAGCCAAATGAGTGGAAATTGAAATTTTAAATTCCCTTATTTATTTGGTAACATAAAAAAATACACACATGAAAGAAGGCTCATACATTGATGCTGTAAATATACATGAATTAATGTATATTACAAAATTAATAAAAACATGGGAAGTACACACACCACATGTAATAAATTAGTGGTGAACAATGGAATTCTCACGGAATTAAAAGTGAGATAAGAAACCCCTTACTTTGTAATTTTTCCTCAGTCGACAGTAGGTTAACCTCCTATATAATGGTGAAATAATTTTTATTGAATTATACAAGAATAATTTGCATTAATATGATATCACATATGATCCTTTAACATTGATTAGTTAATAATTTCTTAGTATTATCATCATTTCAGGTGTTAACTAACTCATTTTCCTTTATATTCATTGTTACGTAAGACTTGTTTGTTATGGATAGGTTGTATCTTATTAATATCCAGAATTATATCAAAATGAGAATTATACTTGAATGGATACGATGGAGAATGAATCTCATCGCGTTCGTGGAGACAGAAGTCCGTACGTACGCACGAGCGACAATATCATTCTTTTGATGTTAAAATATTATATAATTGGATTGTATATCATATAGACAGAATATTTATCATGTTAGATTTATTATTTAAATGAATTACACATAATTATTATATCCATCCATTAGATAATTTATTTAATGACAATAAAACCATGACGTGGAGACGGTAAGCCGTACGTACGTGCATATGGTGACATGTCCTTCAAAGGATGGATATAATACTGAAATATGGTTATAAAATGTTTATAATAACATCAATTTATATATAATATACTGGAGTTATTATTTTTTAATGGTAACAACAATGAAAGAAGAAGTGGAAGAAGAAAGAAACTTGAAAAAAGAGTGGTGAAAACATTACCTCTTCTTCGGGTTCTTACTTTTTATTTGATCAAAATGCCTCCATAGATTGGCTTTCTAATCAAACTAAATCCTCTAGGTTGAATTAAGGGAAGTTGATAGAGTATTTGGGCAGGGTTTGGTCGAACCAAAAGGCTTTGAAGTTGTGAATTAATGAGAAGGGGGAGTGCCCTTTTATAAGAGGGGTGAGGGGAACCTTTGGAAAAGGTAGAAATATTATTTTATAATAAATTAATATTCAGTTTATAATGGCTCCAAAGTGGATTATTTAAATATTAAGGTGACTATGGGTCGAAAAACACTCATCCAATTGAATTTCGACAGGTTTGAGTCATTATATTAACCTTATCATTTAGTTTTAACTCTTAGTTTATTAGTTTTACACTTACCATGTCACTTTGTGTTTTTATATTATATAGTTAATAAAATTACTATATACCTTCAAGTGACCCCAAGGGGTAAAATAATGATACACCTATTATTATATATGTCTTTTGTCCAAACCTTAGTTTCTTAGGAATTGAATATCAATTAATAATATAATATTTGTTTTTAAAACTCTTTTATGTCAATTTTGACACTATTTGGAAAATTGATTTTTGTGAAAATCATAACAGAATTATTACTTCGAAGAAAGTAAATTAAATCATTCCTAACATGTCATAATAAACTAGAAAATTAGTGTAATTCAAAAAAAGTGTCAAATTATATTTATTTTGGTATTTATAATATCAATTATTTTAATTGTTTACTATTATGCTAATTACTGCATCATCTTTGTGTCATAAATAAATTAAATTATTTATTGTCTAAAAATTATAAATAAAATATCATTATGTTGGAAATAGTTTTATATTTCTAATGAATATTTACAATAGAATTTACCTTATATATATGACTATATTAAAATTGAGTTAGTAAATAAACATTGATTTAAACACTTTTAACTCTTCTTTGAATTAAATAATAATAAATGTCTTAATCTAATCCATGCAGACCTAAATAATAATATTTTACTCCTAAGGTTGTTTTTGGTCGAGATAAACTTGTCCAATAGAATTAGGACATGTGTTAGGGTAATATTAATATCATTTTTACCCTTAATTACCCAATTTATTTTTAACCATGGTAAATAAAATTAAAAATTCACTATTCATCAAAAATTATTTTCATCTCATTTAACCACATTTTACTCCTTGATATTAACCGTGTCTCTCGGATTTTAAAAATTCAACTCATAGAAGCGGTAAAATTATGTTTTATGAAAAATTCCTTTTTTTAACTACCACTTAGTGGTTTTACTATTCATCAAAAAAATGAAAGTTTCCAGAAAAATACAAAAAAATTAGGCCTAAGATATATTTGATATTATGAATTCAAAAATGATGTCTATTTTAACAAATTCGAAACATATCAGTGGCATTAATTAATTTAAAAATTAATTTCTGTCATCAAGACAAATAGCATGTTTTTAAGAGATAATAACTATCAAAATATTGACACTTGTTTATGTCTGGTTTAATTGTGAAATTACATCCAATGACCAAAATTGTATTAAATGGTAAAAATATATTCTCAATACACTTTACAACCACTCAAATTAATAATTTATCACTATTAATTATTTCTATTAATAATGATGTTTTTAATTAAAATTTAGTAATGTTCACTATTCATCAAAATATGAACGTTATCCGAAAAGTACAAAAATTTCACCCTAAGAAAATTTCGATATTACGAATCCAAAAAATGAAGTCCATTTTGAAATATAAAATTTATATAATTTTGAAAAGTAGGAATTACTATTCATAACGGCTAGTTTTATTGGTTGTGGTGTGTTAGAATCTCAAAGTTGCGTACAATGCACACCATTGCATTATTCAAAGGGAAACGTACCGTGGAAGCTTGGGATGTTACATCTACCATTAGTTGTTGTTCAACTACAAAGATCAACTAGAATATTTTATATCCAATATCTTTATATTTGGAGTTTCACCTATTTGTTCTATGATGTGGTGGATTATTTGCTTCTCGATCTAAGTTTTTGTTTATTGGTTCACAGTTTTTGAACTAGAAGACAATTTTGTATAGTCGTGCTTGTATATGTGCCAATTTATTTTACTCAGTTGGGGATTGTTCTAATGATATGAGGACTTGACTAGTGAAATTACATAAACTCACATAGAGAGTGATTGGTGGTGTGTTGTAGGGGATCATTATGCCCCAAACAACTAAAAATATTAGTGTTATATATTTCTATTTTTATCTGCAGATCACAATATTCATACAGAAGACAAACAATGCATACCTGTATAATCATATGTTTATATCAAGATAAAAAATTGGGAATGAATTTTAAAAAGCACAATTCACCCCTATTGAGTATATTTGAATATTCCAACCGAACAATTAGTATCAAATGAGAGATTTTGGAAAATGCTATAAGAAGCTAAATGAATAATGTCTATACAAAGATGGAAAGGGCTGATCAGATAGAACAAAGTTCAATAGGCCATGCTCTTTATTTCTCTGGTGAAAAATGAAGATTCTAGAAATCATGGAATATTATATATAAGAAAAATATGGGATTCAAAGTATACACTATTATCACTACTTATATAAATCGGGAAAATCTTACAATATGGACTACTGCAATAGAGGTTGAAAATGACATGAATTCAATATCTATGAATGCTATTATAAGTGGTCTAGGGAAAGATGAATCAAACCATGTATAACAATTTCCAACAGACTATGAATTTTTTCAAATAACTGAAGTTGTATATGATGGAACTGTAAATTTAAGATAAATGATGTATGAAAAAACAAACAAAATTTTGATACATTCAGAGTTTATAATGGAGAAAGCATCACTCAAATGAATCTAAGGCTTACAGAGATCATAAACAAAATCACAACCTTAGGTGATTCTATCAAACAATTAGATCATGCTTCAAAAGTACGGAGAGTACTAACTACAAAATAGATTGTTATATCAGCTGAAATTAAATATTCTTCACTTGTCAAACATCCCACAATGATAGAACTACTTGGTACACTGAGGTGTATGAGGAAGAAATGGAAGATGAAGCTGAATATCATAATGTCCAAATGAAGAATCATAATATTACTCTATAGGTAACATTTCAGAAGCAAATAAATACAAAATTGAATGAATTTAGATAAAAAATTAATTTGGATACATGTGATTCTAAAATAGAATTTTCTCTATTAGATAAAACGTTTAGCATGTTTTATTTTATGAAAAGAGAATTCATAAATATTGTCAAAAGGGATGAGAAACAATCTAGGGAAGTTAGATTCTATGAATGTAAGAAATTAGGTCATATAAGACATAATTTTCCACAGCTAAAAGGTTAAAATAGAAAGGCAGAAAAGGAATATCATAAAAATAATGTTTATAAACATAAAAGAAAAAAAGAGAAATGAAAGAAACATGGAGTGTCCCTGAAGACTCCATAATAAAAACACATTTTGATTCTGAAAAGGAAGAATCACATAAAAATGAAAATATGTGCTTCCTGGAAGAAGTAGTTAATTTAAAAAACTATTATTCATCTAATTTTGATTCTGATTCAAACTATTCAAAAAATATATTTGTTGCCTAATACAAAATTTTAGAAGGAAAGTATGCCCACTTAAAAAAGAAACAAAAATCATTAAAAATATTCACAATAGAATGTGTTGTAGCAAGAAATGTTTTACATAAACAACATAATGAGTTAGATGAAAAATTTAACTCATCTACCACAGACTATACAGATAATGAAAATAAGATTAACGAATTTCAAGAAGAAGTATAAAATTATAAAAGTGGTGTTATATTTTTTAAAAAATGAGAAAATATTCTGAATGAATTTCATAATAAAAATTTCATTAGAATGAAAATATTTTGTACAAGATGTAAAATAGAAAGATCTAAACTATATAAGAACTATTTTTTTACCAATTCAAAAATGGTTACCTATAATTTTTTTGAATAGAAGGGAATATAAAAAAATACTATTATTTATGAAATCCTAGAAAAATTGGAATTAAAATTTATTTAATTTTATATAGTATATATGAAGTAATTTGGTGATATAAAAAACACAATGTAGATCTAGATTTCCATATTTTTTCTTGCTAACACTTCTGGACCCAAAATAATATGGGTACCAAAAAAATTCTTGTTCAATTTTCTTTTACAGGAAACAGGTCCCAGAAAATGAAGTGATATAAGATATATTGATAGTGGATACTCTAGGAATATGAGTGGAAACTCATCAAAAATAAGTGCAATGACTCAAATAGATGAGGGTCTTGTAACCATTGGTGATAATGAAAAAGGAATGATAATTGGACTTCAAGCTCTTGGAGTCCAAAAAATGTCTCAATCAATAAATTTCTATGTGTACAAGGGTGGATACATAACCTGATAAGTATCTCTCGACATTGATATTATTGATATTATGTATATTATTCTTACAATTCACATTCTGTGCATAAAGATACATTGTTTTTGTTAAAAGCACCTAGAACTGGTAATTTTTATACTTTGGATTTAAACAAATTATGTAAATGAAAAGTGAATTGTTTAACTAATAATATAATTAATTCTTGTAAATGGAATAAAATGCTACATAATTGTAATATTTATTCTTTATATAAATTATCTATGAATTATTTAATTTTTGATTTACTTAGTGTCATCTTTTATAGTGATATATATTGTGATGCATGCTAAATTGGAAAGCAACCAAAATATTAATTCAATTATATTAACAAAATATCCACCTAAAAACCTCTAGAACATATCCACATGGATCTATATAAACCATCTATAGTTGCACGATTAGATAGAAAATTAAATGTACATGTTCTATTTGTTTATTAATCTCGATTTACATGGATCTATTTTCTAAAACCCAAAAGTGATATTTTTAATATTTGTGAATGTTTCATTATATTAGATCAAAATAACAAATGTTTTATTATAAGTTCATTTAGAAGTGATCATGGTGGGGAATTTGAAAATTTGGAAATTAATTACAATTGTTTACCACACATTCTCTTTAGTAAGAACACCTCAAAAATGGAATTTTTCAATATGGAAACATAACTATTAATGAAATTGTGAGGACTATGATGAATGCATATAGTATACCTACCTACATTTGGGAAAAATCTATATGAACAACCTTCTATGTGATGAGTAGAATTATAATTCGGCCTATTTTCAAAAACACACCTTAAAAATATTTTAATAAAAAAATCCTATAGGAATGTACATTAAGGAATTTGGATGTATGGTGTATATACTGAACACCAATAGCTATCATGGAATGTTCGATCCAAAAGCTTCAGAAGGAATATTTTTAGGATATTCTTCTACCTCTAAATCTTAATAAATGTTTTATAAAATTTCAAGGATTGTTGAAGAATCCGTTCATGTGAAGTTTGATGAAAATTATCCTTTTATTAATGAGATAGATCAATCTGAGGAAACTGATTACTCCTTTAACCACAATGGTCATGAAAAATTAAAAAATGATTTTGAAAAGAAGACAAATAAAATTCAGTCTAGTTCAAATGAACATGATACTGATGAACCTAATAGTGTTTTACATATACAATATTAAACCTTAGGTAATCATCATTTAGAAATTGTAATAAGAGATCCAGATATAGGAATAAGATCTAGAATAAATACAGGAAACCTTGTTGAAATCCCATCCTTTCTATATCAACTAGAACAGATTCTTTTGAAGAATACATAGAAATTTAGAGTTGGATGTTAGCTATACAAGATGAGATAAACCAATTAATAAGGAATTTATTTTGATAATTAGTTGAAAGACTATCAAATTACCAGGTCTTAGGAACTAATTAGGTCTTTATGAATAAAAATGATGATCAAGAGATTATAACTACAAAAAATGAATGATTAGTGGTTAAAAGATATAATCAGGAAGAAGGTATATATTATGATGGATTATTTCCCATGTATCTAGATTAGAAGTAATTAAATATTTTTTAGCTTATTCATCTCATATGAATATTAAATTATATCAGCAGGATGTTAAATCTGATTTTTAAGTGGCTATTTAATCGAGGGAGTGTATGTTGAACAACTTCCCTATTTTGAAATCTCTCAAAAAGATGATTCTGATTTTAAACGTACCAAAACTCTCTATGGCCGGGAACAATCACATATAACTTGGTAAGAAATATAATGTTCTTTTTTTAGGAAAATTAATTTACTATTGGAATGATAGATCCAACACATTATAAGAAAACCAATTATTCTAATATATTATTAGCTCAAATATATGTTGATTAAGTTATTTTAAAATGAGTTTTATGGGAGAATTGAACATATTTTAAGGACATAAAATTTATCAAAACTATTATTGATATGTTATAATCCAATGTAAAAATATTACTAATTTATTGAAAAAGTTTGGTCTTCAGAACAACATTATATATATAGCTCCAATGTGCGCCAATAAAAACATGATTTGGATGAAGCTAGAAAACTAGTGGATAATAATTTATATAGAGGTATGATTGGTAGTTTATTATATCTTACATGTATCATACTTGATATTATGTTTTTCAGTATTTGTATGTTCTAGATTTCATATTACATCTCACCTTTTTATTATATAACTATTCATTACATTTTACAAACAGAGTATCATTAAAGACTAGTTTCTTGGAAATTAGGAACATAAACATTAAAACATAAAACACCCTTTTAAATCGCCTTAAAATATATTATTTAAAATTTCATCCTATGTACAATTACTAATTGCCATTACCTTGAGACTTAAATCAAAGGAAAGGGTGAGTAGAAGGCCTAGAAAGGAAAACAAGTGAAATATATTACAAGTGATCTTGAGCGATATGAATAAAAACATGAGGGATATAATACATGAATAATAAATAGTCATATACTAATAACAATAACATAAATCATAACTTAAAAATGTGGTTACATCATTTAATTTTGACATTCTTGAACATATCCCCACGATTCATCCCAATGTGTCATAAAAATTTACCTTGGTTGTTCACCAAGGTAACGTGAAACATGTCCTCTCTAGAGATTAATTATATACCCAATCCATTGAAGCACTATTAAGACACACCATTAATATTTATTTCCTTTGATGTGATCCAAAAAGATCATAATCAAACATTTTATAAATAAACCATAGTGAATAAATGATATGTGTTTAAATAAAAAAACATGACATTTTAAAAGTGATTAAAAATAAGATCATTATGTCAATTATAACCCATGTAAAGGGGGTGAGGGTTATATATTAGTCAATTTCATAATCAAATTTATCATTTTGGGTGTTTATGAACACTCATAGAAATGAAATAGATCTGGGTATTCACATAAATAAAACCAGAGAATTCCTTGAGAGAAAGAGACAACAAATTTGAGACGAACTTTCGGTTGAAAAAGAACTATATAACATGGTTTTAGAAAATGATAAAAAGTGCGTGGACAAGGGTGTCACAAAAATTAATGAATAATTTTACTGTAATGTAAATAATATAAAGAAACATGATCATGGGGTGGTCATTTGAATGACATACCACATGAACAACAAATTTGAAAGGAAAGAGAAAATTTGATTTAATTTACAAACATTCAACAGCCGAACAATGTCGCTTAAATTTTTCAAATATCGCTTGATGAGAGTGTAAAGGGTCTCTAATCAATTGGAAATTAATTGAAATGTGGTATGAGTATAGAAAAACATACCCCATTATAAGAATATAGTAACTAGGAGACATAACATAAGGGGAGTTATGACTTAAATGAGGAGGGTGAAAGGTTCCCTTACCATGAAGAGTGGCTTCGAAAGCTCAGAGGTTGGGACCTTGGGGGTAGAGGGAACTATATAAGGACATAATGGGACATAAAATGACCTGAGCTTCATTGATTAGAAATTTGGAATGAAATTAATTATGGAATGGCTTGGTATTTATAAAAAAAGTGTGGGTATATTTAATTAATTTCTAATGGACACCTCATCAGTGGTATTTGCAAAACCATGGGCTTTCCCATAGTATTTTCCCATTTTACTGACCATTTGGGATACCTTGTAGAATATCATACTATTCATAAGTCGACAAGAATGATTACATCATTAATGATGTAATTAAACACTCGAAAATCCAAACAGTATTTGTAATATTCACTGTAAAACAAATCATTTTAAAAAAATCGCATAAATTCACCCTAACCTAAAATATATGTTTTAAATTAAACAGTGAACACCATTTTATTAAATTAATTTTCTAAATAATTATATTATATTTTTAAAATAAAATCATTATTTATTTAAAAAATAACTCTTAAACAATAAATTGTTTGTGAAACACCTTGAAAAAGTATTCAAGGTCTAATAAAATGATCATATAACCATAGAACAATAAAGTCACAATTTATGATTACATTTTATGAAAATAAATTTCCATTTTAAATTATTAAATTAATTTTAAAATTATAAATAAAATATTCATGACATACAAAAATACCAAAAGATATACTATGAAAATTCATTCACTTTTAGGATGTCTACATAGTATTTATACATTCATTGGTATAGTATCATTTTTTTTGGATGATTTACTATTCAATACTATTCATAAGGGTGTGTTACTATTAAATGTTTACAATTCACTAAAAATCCAGTTAATCATATTAGAATTTATATTTATTACTGATCACAACTGTCCCAGACCATTTTTTGAAAATCACTTCACATTACTATATATTTAATATATAAAAAATATTTTAAAATACCCCTTTTTCAAATATTCATCAATAATATGGAACTTCTATAAATTATTCCTATTTTTATCCAAACAATTTAAATAAACAAATTTTTACATAATAATTAATAAAAATTATATTAATACAAAAAAAGTACACTATGAAACTAAGGCCTTGTTACGTAGCCCCTTATATCACCCACATAGGACCTAAGTGTAAGGGCTTCTATTGTGATAAAATCATTGGCCAACTCAGACAACATTTCCCAATTGGTGATTTCAATCGGCTATAAATTCTACCTTAGGTGATTTTGATCAAGCTTCACATGTGGAAGCTCAGCTTGGGCTTGGTCTAGAGCAAAGCCAAGAGATACTATCTCCTTCCCAAGCTCTGATGGATGGGAATAGTATGGCTCGAGTCTAATAGAGGAGTCCATCAACTCTTCTTTCTATATTAATTAACCAAAATCCATTTTATTTATAAACAATAATTTTATCATTAACTGTTTATTTTCCGACATTCATATTGACCAAAGGTCATATAATAGTCAAAACCCAACTATCTCATTTAGTTATACTCCCTTAATTTATTAAATGATATAGTTTTGTTGAGTATAATGCAACTCACAAATTTAGGAAACAAATATTATTCAAAAGTTCAGGTAATTTCATTTCCCCCCTTAAGAAGTTTCATCCCTAAGAATTTTAACTTCTACCATTGGAAGAGAAAAGGTATGGGTACTTCTGCCTCAGAGACTCCTCTTGTTCCCACATGGCTTCTTCAAATTTGTGGTTCCACCAAAACACCTTAACAAGGTGGGTAATCATGTTTCATATATCCTTTTCCCTATAATCCCAGATCTCCACAGGCTAGTCATCATAAGAGAGGTTATGTTACATTTGTACCACTTATGGATTTAGTACATATATAGGGTTAGGTACGTACATTCTCAAGAGGGATACAGGGAATACATCATGAACTTCTGCTATATTTGGAGAAAGTGAAAGCTGATAGTCCATTGATCCCATGCTATCACGGATTCCATTTGGGCCAATGTATATAGGGATGATATTCCCATTCTTCCAAAACCACGTGAATCTCATCCATGGTGAAATTTGAAGAAAGACTTTGTCACCAACATCAAAATCCATTTATCTTTGACGGTTGTCAGCAGAGATATTTTGCCGTCTCTAAGTAGCCTTAATGTGTTGCTGGATGGCATGGTATTTTTCTGTTATCATTTGCACATGATCTGGCCCAAGAATCTTTCTCTCACCAACTCCATCCCAACAAGTATTAGTTATAAATTGATTCCCATATAGATCTTTATAGGGTTCCATCTGAATACCTGAGTGGAATCTTTTGTTGTATGTTAACTCAACTAAAAGGTGATATTGATCGCATCCTCCTATAAATTCCATAGATCATATTCTAAGCATGTCATCGAGTGTTTGAATAGTCTGTTCAGATTGTCCATCAGTGTGGGGGTGATAGGCCATACTGAAATTCAATTCAGTGCTCAGAGCATGTCAATGACTTCCCTAGAATTTTAATGTGAACCTTAGATCACAATCTGATATGATATAAAATTGAACCCCATACAGCCTTACCACTTCTTTCACATACATCCTTGAAGGTTAATCAAGAGAGAAATATTCTCAAATAGAGATAAAATGAGAAATCTTGGGGAGATGGTCCACACTATCCCATATAACATTGTTTCCTTTGGATGTTCTCGGGAGACCAGTGACGAATTCCATAATGATATTGTCCCACATCTATGCTGGTATGGGTTGTTGTTGCAATAACACTTTTAGGAATTTTTCGCTCTTCCATCACTTTCTAAAAAACCAGGCACCTTGATGTGTAGTTAGAAATCTGATTTTTATATCATTCCACCAATAAAGAAAATGATGGTCCATATAAAATTTTTATATTCGAGGATTTATTGTGAAAGTTGGGCTATGAGTTTCATAAATTGGCTCCATCTTTATTTCCGGAATATATAGAACATATACACTTTTACAAAATTTTAGTGCACCATCTTGATCAATATTAAACTCAAGAAACATCCCATCCTACATATCATCATCCTTTTTTTGTAATGAAGTATCTTCTTTATGATCTTTCATGATATTCTCTAGTAATGATGGTTGATAAATCATTTGAGTTAGGGTTGATTATGTCCCTTAACTTATAATTCCAATTTCTAGCATTACTAGGTCATTTAACAATGTATCTCTTCGAATTCTTGTCATGTAATGAACAACTGTGTCTTTCCTGCTTAATGCATCAGCGAATTTGTTTTCTCTTTCGGGATAATAATGAATCGAACAATCACAATCTTTGAGAAGATCCACCATATCCTCTATCCCATGGTCAATTCTTTTTGTGTGAAAATATAATTCATAATTGATGGTAAGTGTATATATCACATTTATCCCCATAAATACATTGATTCCATATCTTCAGAGAAAAAATGACTACAGCCAGCTCTAGATCATGTGTAGGATAGTTCTTCTCAGGTTTCTTCTACAGTCGAGATGCATAAGAAAAGACTTTTCAATTTTTCATGAGGACTCACACATTCCATTTTTGAGTTGAATTGTTAAAAATAATTAATCCTTCTCCACTTGAGGGAAGAGATAACATGGTTTTAGAAACCATTTGCTTCTTGAGATCTTGGAAACCTTTATCACACTCCTTTGTCCAAATGAACATGACCCATTTTCGAGATGACATCGTTAATGGATTATAACACCGTGAAATGTTTTTCAAATATTTTTTATAATATCATACTAATACAAAGAAACTAAAAATCTCAGTTATTGTTGAAGGGTAAGGCCACTCCTCCACAACCTTTGTATTTTCAGGGTTATCTATGATTCCTTCATGGGTAACAATGTTCCCCAAGAAAGAAACTTGATGTAACTTGAATTGACATTTTCTGAATTATCCAAAAAGACTCTCCTTCAGTAGAGTTAACAAATATAACCCTTATATGATTCACATGCTCCTCGCGACTTTTGGAATATATCATAATATCACCAACAAATACTACAACAAGGTCATCAAGGTAGACCTTAATGACTCAATTCATCAAATCCATAAAAATAGTCGGTGCATTAGTCAGTTTGAAGGGCATAACATTAAACTCAAAATTCCCATATCATGATTAGAAGGTGGTTCTTGTGATATCTTTGTATCTTCTCCCTCAATCAATGATAACCATATCAAAAATCAATGTTATATAAGAATTGAGCCCCGTGAAGATGGTCAAATAAGTCATCAATTATTGGAAGAGGGTATTTTATCTTCATTGTGATCCCATTCAGTTCTCTATAATCAATGAATATCAACATAGATCTATCCTTATTCTTTAGAAAGTGAACTTGTGATCTTTATGGAGGCACAATCTGTCGGATGAACCCCATCTCTAAAAGATATTGGATTTGTTTATTTAATTCCTCTAGGTCCACATTTTCCATCCTACAAGGTTCTATGTTATCAGGTGAGAACCAGGTATGATTTCAATGTATAACTCTACCTCTATTTCTAGGGGAGGTCTGTGTAACTTCTCAGAAAAGTCATCAACATATTCCTGGATGATGTGGACAATTTTTTATCCTTAAACACTCATTTCATTCTTCTTCTTCACCGATCAACTCCATAAAGTTGTATATAGGAGGTTCTTTTAGAAAATGATCAAGTAGAGATATCACTCCATAGAAGATAACTGTAGGTTTTCCATTCATGATTAATGAGATTTCATTTATTCTACATTTGATCTTACCATTATACATTGAGAGACAATCCATCCCTATTATAAATTAAAATTCTAGCATGGGAATAACTACTAGATTTGCAATAATATTGTGCTCACTAAAGTAAATAATAGAGTTTTTTAACACTGATGATGCATGGATAATCCCACCAGGAGTCATGGCTGATAACTCTACTTTTAGAAAAGTGGGGTATGATTCTAAATTCATTACATACGTAGAGGAAATGAATGAAGGAGTAGAAAAATAATCAATCAATTTACTTGATAGCTTTGAGCGAAGAATAAGAGTGCCTACCACCACATCATTTGGCACTTCGACATCATCTATAGTTAATGAAAAATTACAACCATAATCTCTTGGCCGTTTCTGATCCTGATGGTGATTCCCCTCCACTGCCCTCAGATTTGGACAATGATTGTAAAAGTGCCCATGTTTTCCACACTTATATAATTGGACATCAGGTAGTTCGGACTCTATCATCCCCTTTTTCTAGTGTTGGAAAGTTGATTCTTCACCTCAATATGATAATTCTTTGCGATATGGGCATCTCTTCCACACATGGAGCACTTCCCGCTCTGGATATAGAAATTCCTCAAAGGCTTCTTCCAACATTTATTACACGTCAAACATTGCACTTTTATGCATCTTATTCCCTAATAAATTTTCCTCCCTAAGTATAAATCCATCGATCTATTCTTGTCATTGGATTTACGAGACCACTATGTCACACCAAACTCTAGTTCAACTATCATCGTACTTCGTACAATTTCCTCATAGTTGTCATAGTCTCGATTTGATAGATTCTTACGCAGAGGAGGTCTTAGTCTTCCAATTAATCTATTAACATCCCCACTAGGATCTATGATAATGAATGAGATATAACGAGAATTACTTTTGATTTTCATCTCGTAGCTTCCCATAGATTCATTTTTTTTCTTCTTCAGCTCGAGAAACTCATTCTCCATTCTTGTTATCATGGAAGAAGGGAAATACATACCATAGAAGATCCATTTTAACTCTTCCCATTCTATATCTTCAAAATACACTCTTGACATCATGTTTTCAATTAGTTCCCAACACTGATCATCTTCTCCCTCTATGTGGTAGACAACCATTGTGAACTTCTTATGCTCCGAATAGAGGAACACAGAATAGATCATATCTATAGAGATGATCCACTATTCTGCAATCAATGGGTCGGTCGACCCATTGATGGTTGGTGGTCGTGGATGCATAAAGAATTAAATATAATGTTGTTCTCCTCATGGTTATATCAGTATCTCACCTTGATTCATGTTATTTCCCATAACTTCAGTCATTTAGTTCATCAATCGCATGATATTTTCCATTCCGGCATCTATCAGATGGTCATCAGTGCGTGGTCCATTGCGGTCACCATTTTCTCGATTCCTCCTATTTCCCAAAATTTTCTAATATAATAAAAAAAAATTAATAAAATTATTTCATTTACGAATCTTTTAACTATAATGAATTCTATGTCTTTAAATTTCATTCTTAAACAATTGCATTTTCTCTATAAATTCTTCATAATGATTCATAAAAATATTATCATTAACCAAACATATCCCATGGGAGTGTCATAACCAATAGTGCATCAAGACCCATTTTCATGTAGCATGATACCCTAAGGAAAGCCTGAAACTCCTTGTTGGATATTTCGCTCCTAGATAAATCTGTGGCAGATCCGCCTCTACCTGCTTGTATGTAGACAAAGATGTATTTTGTTGATAAATCACTTAATCAATAATTCCCAAAATACAAGGATGTTTTCTTATATTTAAATTTTTTTGTAGGGTTCTTTCTAAATTCTTCATCGCCAAATTTCCATAAATAACTAATCTATCCTTTGATATCAACTATGACATCCCACTTTTTTATAAAATAGCTTTTCATTGCATTTTACAAATTTAGGAACTTTAATGTCTAATGTCATGGAAATCAAGAACATAAACATGAAAACATAAAACAATATTTTAAATACCCTTGAATAGAATCATTAAATTTTAATCATATATACAATAACAAAATCTAAAAACCTGGAGACATTCATCAATGGAAAGGTTGAGCATAAAGCAGTGTATGAAAAATAAGTGAAACAGATTACATGTGATCTTGAGCGATATCAATAATAACATGAGTGATATCATAAATTAATAATAAAGAGGAATATAATTGAAACAATAACATGTTTAATAACTTTTAAATGTGTCTACAACATTTAATTTATACATTTATGAACATTTCACCAAGATTCATCCCCATGGTGTCACAAACAATTACCAATGTTGTTCCCCATGGTATCTTGAAACTAGTAATATCTAGAGATTAATTATTTACCCAATGCCCTGGAGAACATTAAATGATAAACCTTAATATTTCCATATTTTTATGTGATCCACATAAATAATAATAAAAAATTTCATAAATAGCCAATAGAGAATAAAATAAATGGGTTTGATTTCAAAATCGTGATGTTTTAAAAGTTCCTAAAAATAAGATAATTATTCTTGTATAACCCAAGGAAAGGTAGTGAGGGTTATATGTGTGTCAATTCCAGAATAAAATATATCATTTTTTTAGTTATGAACACCCATAGAAACGAAATAGGTATGGGTATTCACATAAACAAAACAATAAAATATATTCAGATAAAGAGAGAGGGATGTTGAGATGAAATTTCTGCAACATAACAGCTTTATAACATGGTTTTAGTAAATAATAAAAAGAGAGGGTAAAATGGTGTCCCACCAATAAATGAAACATTTTACAGTATATGTACATAATAAAACAAAATACGATCATGGTGTGGGGATATAATTGACATACCACATGAAAATAAAACATGAAAGGAATAAGAAAATGTGATTTCTTTTACGAAAATTCTGTAGCCTAATGGCATTGCATAAAATTTCCAAAAATCAGTTGACGAGAGATGAAATGGTCCCTCATTAATTTTAATTGAAATGGAATGTAGTAAGGATATATAATCACGTACAATAATATAAGAATATGGAAACTAGAAGACATAACATAAAGAGAGTTATAACATAAAAGAGGAGGGTGAAAGGTTTCCTTACCCAGAAGAGTGGCTTCAAAAGAATGATGGTTTGGTCCTTGGGTGCTTGTGGGCATCTTGGGAGGACTTCATGGGAGGTAAATAGACCAAATATTTGTTGATGAGAAATTTAGAAGGAAATGAATGAGATAAGGGCTGGGTATTTATAGAAAAAGTGAGGGTATATTTAATTAATTTCCAAAGGACTCCTCATAAGTGGTATTTGAAAAACCATGCAATTGTCCATGGTATTTCCCCATGGTATTGGCCAGTTGGGACAACTCATAGAATTTCTTACTATTTACAAGTCTACCAGAATTATTACATCATTATTACATCATTAATGATGTCATTAAACACCTGAATCTCAAAATTTTATTTTCGTTATTCACCAAAAAACAAAACATTTTATAAAAATATCATATATTTACCCAAACCTAAAATAGATTCATTGAATTCAAAATTGAACATCATTTTATGAAAATAATTTTATAAATATTTTAATATATTTTTTTATTAAAATAATTATTTATTAAAAAACAACTCTAAAACAATAACTTGTTTTGTAACACATCGCAAAAGTTATCAAGGTCCCAAAAAATTATCATATAACCATAAGAAAATAATGTAACAATTTAGGAATAAATTTGATGAAAATAAATCTCCATTTTAAATTATTAATTTAATAATAAAATTGTAAAATAAATGTTTTTGACATACAAAAATACTAAAACATATACTTTGATCTTTTTTTCAATTTTAAAATCTCAACGTTCTAATTCTACATTCATGGTTGATGTTTCTATTTTTGGCCAATTCATTATTCAATACTATTCATTACAATTCATATAAGTATGTTATTATTCATACTTTTCTATTAACTAAAAATCATGTTGATAATATTATACTCTAAATTTCCTACCAATCACAAATGTAGATGACCATTTTTTGAAAGTAATTTCACATTATTTATAATTTAATGTATATAAAAATATCATAAAATACTCCATTTTTCCAAAATTCATCAATAATATGGAACTTCTATAAATTCATCCTATATTTATATGAAAGTTTTAAACAAAAAATGTTATCATAAGAATGAATAAGAATTCTATTTATACAAAAGGATTACAGAAGGTAACTAAGGCCTTGTTACATATCCCTTTATAACACATGCATATGACCAATGTGTAAGGTGTGCTATTTTGATAGAATCTTGGGGGGTCTCAGTCAACATTTCCCAAGTGGTGATTTCAATTAGATTGATCATATACCTTAGGAGATTCTCTTCAAGCTTCACATATTGAAGCTCAGAATGGGCTTCGTCTAAAGTAGAGCCCAATGATACTATCTCTTTTACAAGCTCTGACAGATCGGCTTTGTACGACCCCAATCTACTGGATAAGGCCTTCAACTCTTCATTTTGAAATAATTAACCAAGATCACATGTATTTTTAAACCATAGTTGTAGCATTAGATGTTTCATTTCTGAAATACATATTGACTAAAAATCATATAACATTCAAAACCCTATGGGCTCATTTAAATATACTCACATTATTAATTATAGGATATAGTTTTATTGAGTATAATATAATAGAATGATTTAGGAAACAAATATTATTCAAAAGATTGGGTCATTATATTCTTCCCCCATTAGTAAATTTTGTACCCAAATACTCATACCCTCATAAGCTAATGGTGTGGGTACTTATTCCTCATAGACTTCTCTGGTTCCCACATAGATTCTTCACATTTGTGGTTTATCCACAACACCATAACAAGTTGTGTAGTCTTATTATATAGAACATTGTCTATATGATCCAAGATCTCTACTGGATACACTTCATAAGAGAGGTCATGATCCATTTGTACCACCTCTGGATTTAGTATATGTGAAGGGCCAGGTATGTACATCATCAAGAGGGAAAGGTGAAAAACATCATGAAATTTTTCTTGGTATGGAGGAAGTGCAAGACGATTGGACACTTCTCCAACACAATCGAGGATTTCTTAGGGGCCAATGTACCTAGTTATTAGCTTATATTTCCTCCCAAACCTTAGGACTCTCTTCCATGTTGAAATTTGAAGAAATACTTTTTCACCAACATCAAACTCTATGCCTCTTTAACAGTTTTTAGCATTGCTCTTTTTCTGACTCTGATCAGCCTCAATCTATTCTTAGATGGAATGGACCTTTTCTATAATCACTTTCACAATATATGGCCCAAAAATCATTCTCTCACCAGCATCATCCCAATAAGTAGGAGTTTAACATCGCTTCCCATAGAAAGATTCATAGGGTTCTGTTTGAATGCTCGAGTCAAAGATGTTATTGTAAGTGAACTCAACTAATGAACGATGTTGATCACATCCTCCTTTAAATTCCATTGGGCATGTTCTCAAAATTTCCTTTAGTGTTTGAATAGTTATTTCAAATTGGCCCTCAATTTGGGGGTGATATTCCATACTGAAGTTCAATTCTGTTCTCAGAGCATGTTGAAAACTTCTCCAGAATTTTTATGTGAACAATGGATCATGATCAAATATGGTAGAATATGGAACTCAATGCATCCTTAACACTTCCTTCACATAAATCATGGAATGTGGATCAAGGGATAAATATCCTCTAATGAAGATAAAATGGACATTCTTGGTGAGATGGAGCACAACAACCCATATCACATTTTTCCATTGGATGTTCATTGAAGACCAGTGATGAAGTCCACAGTGATATTGTCCCACTTCAATGCAGGTATGGGTAGTGGTTGCAATACCCTTTTAGAATTTTGTCTCTATTCCTTCACTTTCTAACATACCAGGAACCTTGAATTGTAGTCATCAATCTCTCATTTGATAATATCCCACAAAAAATGATCATGAAGGACCCTATACATTTTTGTGCCCCTAGGATGTATAGAGAATATAGAGCTACAAGCTTCATCCATCAGCTTCTTCTTTATTTTTGGAATATATGCAACATATTTGTATGAAAGTTCATTACACCTTGTTGATCAATATTGAACTCATGAAACATATCATATTTCACATCCTTATACTTCTTATGTAATGAAGGATCTTATTTTTGAGATTTCTTGATCCTCTCTAGTAATGACAGTTGATATATCACATGGGTTAGAGTTGATGATGTTCTTTACCTTGAAATTCAAATGTACAACATTACTAGGTCATTTATCAATGGATCTCTTTGAATCCTCATAATGGAAAGACAAACCGGGTCTTTCCTTCTAAATGAATCAGTGACTATGTTTTCTCTTCCAGGGTGATAATAAATTGAACAATGAGAGTCGTTGAGAATATCCAACCATCTCCTATATATCATTATAATTATTTTTGTTGGGAAATATACTACAAATTTGATGGTCTTTATAAATATCACATTTCTACACATAAAGATAGTCCCTCCAAATATTTAGATTAAAAATGACCGCAACCTGGTCAAGATCATGCATAGGATATTTCTTCTCATGAGTCTTCAATTGTCAAGATTCATAAGAAATGAATTTTCATTTTTCATGAGGACTCACCCAAGCCCTTTTAGAGAGGCATCATTAAAAATAATTAATCCTTCTCCGCATGAGGGAAGAGTTAACATTGGTGAAGTAACCAATCTATTATTCAGCTCTTGAAAAAATTCCTCACACTCCTTTGTCCAGATGAACTTGACCACATTCTGAGTTAACATGATTAATGGAATAGAAAGACATGAATTTTTTTTCCAATCCTCCTATAATATCATGCTAATCCATGTAAAATACTAATCTCAATTATTGGTTTAGGTTTAGGCCACTCCTATACAACCTTTTTAATTTTAGGGACAATTGTGATTCCTTTATTGGTAAAAATATTCCCTAATAAAGCAACATGTTGTAACCAGAATTCACATTTTCTGAACTTTCCAAAAAACCTCTCCTTCCATATATTTTTCAAAATAACATTTATATCATCCTCATTCTCCTCAGAAAAATTTGAATATATCTGAATATAATCAATAAAAACTACCACAATGTTTTCAAGGTTGTCCTTGAAGACACAATTCATCAAATCCATAAATATAGCAAGTGCATTAGTCTGTCCGAAGGGAATAAAAACAAACTAATAATTACCATATATTAATTAGAATGCATTTTCTGGAATATGTTTTTTCTTCACCCTCAATTGATCATAACTAGATCTAAGATCAAACATAGAGAATAATTGAGATCAATGATGATGGTCAAATAAGTCATCAATTCATGGAAGAGAGTATTTATTCTTCACTGTGATCCCATTAAGTTCCCTATTATCTGTGCCTAGCCACTTTGATCCACCCTTATTCTTCAAAAGGTGAACTGGTGCTCCCCAATGATACACACTCTATCGGATAATCCCCTTCTCTAAACGATCTTGGAGTTGTTTCTTTAATTTCTCTAGCTAATCATTTTGAATCTTATAAGGGGTGTTTGATATCAGATGAGATCCAAGTATGAGTTCAATGGAGAACTCTACCTATCTTTGATGGGGAGGATTAGATAACTCATCAGAAAAGACACCAACATATTCATGGACGATGATGGCATTTTATATCCTTTAACTCTCATTTCCTTGTTCTTAATCACCTACCTACTCCATAAGAAAGGATATAAGAGGTTCTTCTAGATAAAGATCAGGTTGAGATATATCTCCGTAGATGATAACGGTAGGTTTTCTATTCAAGACAGCTAAGATTTCCATGAATCTTCCTTGGATCATAGCATTATAAATATATAGCCAATCCATACCTAGTATAAAGAAAAATTCCAGCATTAGAATGACTATAATATTTTCGAAAATACTATTCCCTTGGCCGTGGCTAAAGATGATGGTGAGTCCCCTCCACAGCCCTCAGATTTGGAATGTGATTGAAGTTGTTCCCATGTTGTCCAAACATATTGAATTGTACATCATGTAGGGTATACACCATCATCCACTTTTAGTTAGTGTTGTGATATGAGGCTTCACCTCACTGTATAAATTATGTGTGATATGGAAATTTCTTCCACACTAGTAGCACTTCTCGCTCCTATGCATAATGTTCCTTGAATGATTTTTCCCACATTTATTACACATGGGATGTTGCACTTTCTTTCCTCCTCTCCCCTAATCAAAGATCTTCCCAAATAATGGCTTCATTGATCACTTATTGTTATTGGATTTTTGAGACCACAACATCTCATCACACTGAATTGAAACATTCATCGCACTCCACTCAATATCCTCATTTCTATCATAGTCTCGGTTTGTTAGATTATTCCACAGATGAGTTCCTTTTCCACAATGTAATATATCAAACTAGCCACAAGGATCTATGAATAGGCTAGATGTATAACGAGAATGACCTGATAAGTTCATCTCCCAGCTTCCGCAGATTCATTCTCTTTCTACATCATCTTGAGAAACTTCTTCTCGATTCTTGTTCTCATCGAATGGGGGAAATACTTACTGAAGAAGATTCCTCTAAACTCTTTCAACTCCATATATTTGACCTACCCTCTTAGCCTTGTGTATTTAATCATTTCCAACCACTTATGAGCTCCTACCTCTAAGCTATTGACAGGCAGAGTTTCCTTCTCTAGCTCTAAACAGTGGAGTACAAAAAAGAACTTCCCTATAGAGTTGATCCATTGTTTAAAAATCAACGGGTCTGTTGATCCATTAAATGTTGGTGGTCATTAACACAAAAATGTATCAATAGAATTATGTTCCCTTTCGCGTTGAGATCAGTCTCTCAACTTGAATCAAGTTATTTCTCATAACTTGAGTTTGGTGGTTCATCATTCGCATGAAAGTTTCCATTATAGCTGACATGGAAGGGTTGTCCACGCGCAATCCATTGTGGTCTCCATTTTCACGATTCATCATATTTCCCACCATTTTCTAAAAGAATAAAACCTTGCGTGAAACTTATTTCATTTTGGATTCTTCTAACTATAAAATATTTTATGTCATAAAACATCATGCTTAAATGATTAAATTTCACTCTAAATCCTTCATAATAATATATAAAAATATAATGATTTTCAAAGAATATCCACCGAGAGTGTTGTAACCAAGAGTGCAGCATGACATGTTGTCATGTACTAGGACACTGCGGGTCATGCCCCAAACACCTTGTTGTAATTTTCACTCCTCGGTATATCTGTGCCAGAGCTGCCTCTACCAGCTCATATCCAGACATGTATGTATTTTAATGATAAACAACTTAATCAATACTCACCAAAATACCAAGAATTCTTCCTATTTTAAACTATTATATATGGTTATTTTAAATTCTTTCATGGCCTAATTTCCATAAATATCTAAACAATCCTTTGATACCATCTATGTCATCCTGGTTTTTTATTACGTAACATTTCATTACATTTTACGAATACATGATATTTAAGGTCTAGTGTCTTGGAAATACAAAACATAAACATGAAAAAATAAAACATTATTTTAAATAAACATGAAAATATTTATTAATTTTTCATCCTTTGTTCAATTACTGAATATCATAACCGGGTGTCATGCATCCACGGAAAGGGTGAGCAGAAGGACCATTAAGGAAAACAAGTGAAGCTGATTACATGTGATCTTGAGCGATATCAATAAGAATATGAGGGATATACTAAATGAATGATAAAAATGAATATCAAAGCGACAATAACATGATTAATAATATGAAAATGTGGCTACCACAGTTAATCTAGACATTCATGAACATATCACTAACGTTTATCAGCAATGTGTCCTAAAAAATACCAAGGTTGTTCACCAGGGTATCATGAAACTTGTAATCTCAAGAGATTAATTCATTACCCAATGCATTAGAGCACTATTAGGGTGAAACCTTTATATGAATTTATTTTCCAGTGAGCCATGTAGATCATAATCAAACAATTCATAAACAACCCATATAGAATAAAACAAAATGGGTTTCATTTCAAAATCGTGACATTTTAAAAGTACTTAAAAGTAAGATCATTATGACCTTTATAACCCATGGAAAGGGTATGAAGGTTATATGTATGTGAATTATAGAATAAAATATTTGATTTTGTGAATTTATGAACACCCATAGAAATGAAATTATTCTGGGTATTCACATAAATAAAACAAGATAATTTTCTAAGAGAAAGAGAAAGAAATTTTGAGACAAAATTTCTACAGCATAACAGCTATGTAGCATGGTTTTAGTAAATAATAAAAATATAGGGGTCAATGGTATCCCATAAATATATTAATATTTATACAATAACAGTATAGAATAAAAATAAATAAGGTCATGGTGTGGAAATTTGAATGAAATGCCTCATGAAAAGGATACTTGAAAGGAAAGAGAAAATGTGATTTCTTTTACGAAAATTCGACAGCCTAACAATGTCACTTAAAATATTATAAAATCTGTTGATGAGAGCACAAAGGGTCTCTCATAAATTGGAAATTAAATGGATAGTGGTAAGGATATAGAAGAAAATACCCCAATATTATAATATGGATACTAGGAGATGTTACATAAAGGGAGTTATGACCTAAAAGAGGAGGGTGAAAGGATCCCTTACCTTGAAGAGTGGTTTCGAAAGCTCGATGGTTGGGACCATGGGGGCTTGAGGGAACCTTGGGAGGACAACATGGGAGGTAAAAATACCAGATATTCATTGATGGGGAATTATAATGAAATGAACGAGGTAATGGATATTTATTTATAGCAGAAGTGGTGGTATATTTAATTAATCTCAAGGGGACACCTCATAAGTTGTATTTAAAAAACCATGGACTTGCCTATTGTATTTTCCAGTTCTATTAGACACTTGGGACACCTCATAGAATATCATACTATTCAAAAGTCAACCAGGATTATTACCACATTATTATATCATTTATGATTTAATTCTACATGCGAAGCTCAAAACTTTATTTTCACTATTCACCAAAAAACAAAACATTTTATAAAAATATAAAAAATTTACCCAAACCTAAAATAAATTATATGAATTCAAAAAAGAACTCCATTTTAAGAAAATAATTTCCTGAATATATTTAATTTAATTTTTAATTAAAATAAATATTTATTAAAAAAAACTACTCTAAAACTATAACTTGTTTTGTAACACCTTGAAAAAGTAATCGAGGTCCCATAAAATTATCGTATAACAACAAGATAATTAGTGACAATTTATGATTAAATTTTATGAAAATATATTTCCATTTTAAATTATTAAATAAATTATAAAAGTTTAAATAATTTTATTTCTGACATACAAAAATATCTAAACTTATACTATGATCGTTTCTTCACTTTTAAGATAACTACACTATATTTCTTCATTCATGGGTGATGTTTATATTTTTTTGGCTGATTTACTATTCATTACTATTCATAAGGGTATTTTACTATTCATAAATTACTATTCACTAAAAATCAAGTCTATTTTATTAGACTAAAAATTTCTTATAGATCATAACCTTAAAAGACCATTTTTGGTAAATCGTTTCTTATTATTAAATTTTTAAAGTAAACAATTATTTTTAAAATACTCCTTTTTCAAAATTCATCAATAATATAGAACTTATATAATACATCCTATATTTTATACAGACATTTGAAATACAAAAATTTTACCATATGAATAAATAACAATTCTATTTCTACAAAAGAATTAAACAAGGAATCTAAGGCGTTGTTTCATAGCCACTAATAACACATGCGTTGGACCTAAGTGTAAGGTTTTCTATGGTTATATAATCCTGGGGTGACTCAAACAACATTTCCCATGTGGTGATTTCTATTAGATTGAACTTGTCACTTAGGTGATTCTGCTCAAGCTTCAGACATTGAAGCTCATCTTGAGCTTGGTCCAAAGAAAATCCTAGAGATTCTACCTGCTTCCCAATCACTGATAGATGGTCTTTGTTCGAACCGAGTCTACTGGATGAGACCTTTGACTCTTCTTTTTATATTATTTAACTATGATCAAATTAAATTTATATACAATAATTGTAACATTAAGAGTTTAGTTTCCAACGATAATATTGTCCAACGATCATATAACAATCGAAACAAAAAAGAATCATTTAATTATACATACTTTATCAATTAAAAGATAGAGTTTTATTGAGTATAATACAAAACAAAAATTTAGGAAAAAAATATTATTAAAATGTTCGGGATGATTCATTTCAAACAAATCCTAATGAATCTCTTCTTATTGTTGTGAATCAAATCATTAGATATTTAATTGGAAGGGTTTTCCAATATCATATTATTCGAAAAAAATTTAATTTTAATTTAATATCATATTCAAATGATTATTTTGGAGATTGTATATTAGATTGAAAATGATCCTCAGGAACCTATCATTTTTCATGAAAATCATTAGTATCATGGTCAAGTAAGAAACAACACCCATTTTCCCTGTCAATTTCCAAGGATGAATATGTATCTGTAGACAGTTGTTGTGGACATGTATTGCGGATGAAAAAAAAACTAATGGACTTTGGAATAAATTTAAATAGTACTCATATTTTATGTCATAATAGAAGCGTTATAAATATTTTAAAAAACTCAATAAGTCATTCTAGAACCATGAATTTTTATAGAAGACATCATTTTCTAAGAGATCAATTTCTTAAAAAGGATATATCTTTATAATTTGTAAATAGCTAATATCAAATAGATGATATTTTTACTAAAACACAAAAAATTGTAAATTTTTATTTAATTAATTGGGAGTTTGGTTTATTTAATATATGAAATGTTCAACTTGTAAATCTTTTTTAATAATTATTATATTTTATATCTATTCCAGTTTATTTATGTTAAAATAATTTAAAATTTATTTTAAATCAATCTTGTTTTAACATTTTATTTTTGATTTCAAAAAAATTTGGAGAAATTTGGATAACAAAAAAATTTCTTTTCATTTCTATTTATCAAAATAATTCTATAAACATGAATTTTGATTTATTTTATTTTTAATTTTATTGAAAATAATAAATTCTATATTTAATTTTAGGGGATTTGTGATCATCAAAAATGGTGATATTGTTGGGCATGTATTTTATCAGTAGTACTCAATAAATCCAATTGATTTTCATTCATACAAATACACTTTCTTTACTAATGATATTTTCTTATGTGTATTTCATAAAATTAATGTTCTTTATATTCCTTATCCTGGAAATATATTCCAGCATATTATTTATGTGAATTTTTTTCAAAGTGTTTAGAAACATTCTAACCATATTCGGGAAACATTATTCATGTTGTACATTGAAGACCATATTGCAAGGAAGAAACCATATGCTTGTATTATACCTTATGCTGAAAGATCATCTTGTATGGTTAATCAAACTTATGTTTATAGAAACGTGTGGATAATGAACCCTACGTACTGGTGATTCCTTATGTATAAAAAATAGAAGAATTGTAGTTAATGAACCCTATGTATGTATGGAACCTTAAATTTGAGAAATAAATGTATAGATTATCAATATTACTTTTTTGATAAACCTTATGTTGTCCGCCTTACATTCAGAGAAAGAACGCTACGATGTTGAACCCAACATTTGATGTATTTATGATTGGTGACAGAACGTTACATTTGACTTTTCATCAATGTATATTTTAATTTTTGATTTAATCAATGTTTTGTGCAATGATCTTTATAGAATATGAGGAAGAATTAAATCTTGTTTTCAAAATATTCAATGCAAATTGTGATTAATTCAAAGATTCAATTAAGTGTATAAATTATTTACTATTTTAAGGGAAGATACTACTAATCTGAGTTGTCTCTTGAATTTAATTATTATGATTAATTAGATGATTTTTTGGATCTAGAAATAAAATACAGGATCATTCTTTTATTGTATCAATGTATTTTTTTAATATATTTGTGTATATGATAGAAATAATGAAATGTAGGTCGATATGTATATTAAACCTTATATTGTGATGCAGATTCAAAATTAAAACAAAATTCGTGTGAAGATCTTTTGTAGATATACTGCAATAATTAATTATAGGTTGTTCCTCTATAGAAGAAGTTACGTTGGAAATATTCATATTCAATGTTTTGTATTTTCTGTTAATATTATATTTCTATTTGTTGTAGTTCTTCTATCAATTCTTATTTTCAATTGGATTACATCGGATCTACTCTTAATCGAAGAACCTATTTTTTTTTAGAATAATATTCATCTACTATCAGTTTCTGTTCATCTGTAAATATCAACTGAAATCCTTATAATCAATATCTTTTTATTGAGAAATTAAACTTCTCATACTCTATTGTGGTGGAGTATCATCTTCTAGATCTATGTGATGGTTTATTAGTTCTTCTTTTAAACCAATTGACTCTATTGATTAGTCTTTCTTGTAAAGGTGTCAACTGCCCTCACTCATTTGTTGATTAGTCTTATTATATGAGCACATGACAAGTAAAATTTACCAAACTCACAGAGAGAGTGATTGGTGGATTTTTCTTGGGGATCTTAATAACCATAACCACCATAAATAATTGTGTTCAATATTTCTGTTTTTATCCGCTACTCAATATTTCATTCATAAGACAAACACTGCTTACCCACATAATAATCATTCAAAATTAAGAAGCTAAATTGGGAACAAATTTAAAAACACACAATTCACCCTCTCTTATGCATATTTGTATATATTGACCTAACAAAAATGATATGAAATGATATTCTATATGAAATAATGATATTATTCTGGATTTTATTTATCTATAATGAAGGAAACATATGTTCTAAACAGTGTATTATTTTTTCATATAAGACTCTTGTATGTATCAAGTTTACTAGGAACACTACACTATTATTACTTTGGGATTTAATTCCTTATAATCTTGCCAATGTAACTAGAAGTAAAACTTGTCTCTGAGCTATCATGGTTTTGTTTATACACATGTAGGTCTTACTGATGGTAAACATAGTAATAAACTGAAGAAAGTATGAAATTAGTGTATCATACTCCATAATTGACATATACACTATACAATATTCATGATTTCAGGCCATTTCTGGGTTAAAATACATGAGAAAAAACTACTCAATGAAATGGGATAGAAAATAATCCCAAAAGAATTTTTGTGTTTGCATTAATAGATAAATACATCCCACCATGACCTAGTTGGTCCATATAGAATATATGTTCAAAGATTTATCCATTTCTATAGGGGCGACTCAATCTAAAGAAAAATCATATAAAATCTATCTAAAATTATTCATCCTATAGACTAACATCACTATTTTAATGTTAATGGGTGATGTACCAAGAAAATTAATGACTAATCAAACAAGGAATACCAATACATCGAAGTACAATAATCTATGTTTTAAATAACAAAGAGAGTGTAATCCATAATGTTTTCAATTATTGGATTTATTAGCACAAGAACAATATCTAGTGGAGAATGTTTTTTTCTTCCCTCTTAGTACAGTTTTGAAGTATGTTGAGGTGTAATACCCCAATAATTTGAACATCTATCTTATAAAAGGGATATCACGTCTCTTGATATAAAAATATACGTAAAACGTTGTCACGAACTGAATCTGGTCACTACCCTTAACAGAACCAAACATGTACCATGGAAAGGCCCGAAGGGCGTTCCCTATCCCCATGGGCTGGAACAAGTGCCTGAGTATCATTTATATTGGTTTGGGAATGATTTTCCTGAACATGTATACATAAAACATCAAAAATATTTGATAAAATAAATCTGAAAAATTCACACCAACAAGGTTTATAAAAAATATATAACTGAATTCATAAGTTCAAATGGAGTACAAATGGTCCAAATACACAATAAAATAGCAAAAAAACAGCCCCATGGACTCCACATGACAATGGGTCATCACCCCCAAGCCGTCTCCACAACTCCGTCCCAATGATGGCGACTAACAGCCTGAACTGCCATCACCCTTAGCCTTTCCTTTACCTGAGTCAAACATAACTAGGTCTACTTACACCCAAGGGGTGTAAATAGTGTATGAGATTACGACCAATAGTATACCACCCAATGATTCCAAATAGAATTCAATATAATGGGAAAAATAAAGGAGTTTTAATACGCAATGAAAATAAGTGATAGAATCTAAGAAATGCAACTTTCAATTGAATACAGTTTTCAAGATAAAATTTTCAGAATATTCACTCATTTAAATAGACATGTGAGATACTGTAAATTACTTCCAAAAACACTCCACTACAATGGTAAATACCACAAATCCAATGGGAACCAAAACCGAGAACACCCCTAGGGAACTAGATAGTCTCGCTCCCTATGTACCTCATACCTCGTTGTAAAGTATCCAAGTCTCAATCTATTACTGTGCACGATCCACTAGTATGGAATATAAAAATAACCTATTGGTCCCCAAATATCATCCACATAGTTTAGTTAGAGTTTTCGGTATCCATTTTCTCAGTGAAACAGGGACACAACCCATCCGTTCCACTAGCCATACTAGTACATATACGCCCTCCTAAGTACCTTGGATTCCCTTTTTGTGCTCAAACAATTTCAGAAAACAAAACACATCCTTTTTCATATAATATATCACTACAAGTCACAAAAAAATATTACTGTATCTACACAAATTTTATACCATTTAAACCACACAATAAAATATTTTTATTTTCAATAAAACAACCTCTCAAAATATCGCATTGTTTTGCACCCAAATCTCGTTAAAATATCCACTTTTCACACTATGTGAACACTTTTAATTCATCAAAACATAATATCAGTTCAATAACATTTAATGAAACCAATAATTCAGTTATGGGGCAGAATAATGTGGACCAAGAAGTTATATCATTTAAAACACACCATTTTCACACAAACATGACACTTAAAGCCCATTTGCTTCCCAAACACCATTTAAACAAACATTTGCAGAAACAACCAAAAATAATAAACATTTAAAACAGGATTTTCGGTCCTAATAAATATCAATAAAATCTACTGAGTAATTATAGGCCAACCCAAAATGAACCAATAAAATATTTGTATGAAAAACTCCCAATTTCACCAAAAATTGGAACATAAAATTCATTTGTATTATAAATGAAACTAAAACCAATTCTTACTGAAACATTCAAATGATATAAAAATAAAAATTCCATGAAAATAGCACATTAATTCAAAAAAATTGCACGCATAATAGAATCACCAACCAAAGTAACAAAAACCCTTGAATCCCTGTGTGAAAATCAAATCACACCTCTATCGCACCAAGAGAGACCTAGATCAAACCTAAAACTACATGAATTGGCCATGAAATCCCAAAGTTAAACCCTAGGTTCAATAACCTAGTATCTAGTCTTTAGGAACTCAATGATAAGAGGAGAAACCCTAAGAACAATTAATGAAACCGAAAGTAATTTGAAGGGGGAAAAATGACTCATTTAGCTGAAGTACCTTGAAGTAATCACTCCAAAACATCAGTAGCTGAAATTTAAAAAATCCAAAATTCAGGATTTGTTCGAGGAAGTTTTATTAGAACATTTTAGAACTTGGATAGAGTAAAAATAATTAGAATTGAGAGAGATATGAAAGAAAGATATTACCTCTTCAAATGTGGACAATTTGAGGTAGCCTATGACGTTCGGTATGAAATCACGAATAACCGGAGCTCCAAAGAGGGGGGAGAGAGCTCAGACCCGTGGCGGGGTTCCATGGGCTTTGGTGAGACTTATAATAACCGAAAAATACCTAAAATTGACTATGTTATAACAAAAAAAAATCCATTTTAAAACAAGAATGGGCTTTTGGGCAGGCCCAACCTCTTAGATAAAAACCTAAATAAACCGTGGTTATGGATTTATAAATGCTTAAAATTGACTTGGTGGTGTTAATAGGTTAGGGGAGGCCAAGTTAGAATTTGAATGGATAAAAAATACTGAAAAATGAAACTGTTATAAAAGAAAAAAAAAATTATTTTTCAATCTACAATTGGGCTCACTGTTTGGCCCAATTCATGAAAACTCATATATTACTCAAAAAAACCTAGGGAAACCCCCCAAAAAAGAATGGATGTAAATTAAATGAAAAATACCATTAAAATATGTCATGTTTGTGACAATTCTCCCCACCATGAAGGACTTTCCACCCTGGAATGTCATCATGAAGTCTAGTTGGAAAAAAAGAATGGGTACTCTTCCCCGACCCATGACTTTCACTCCCATGTCTCATGTGTATCGTACCCATGTAGCCATAGAACCCATAATAATGAAATAGAATTCCCTTTAAGTATCTTCTCTTGGGAGTCCATTATTTTCACCATCCTCGCAACAACAGATAGTTCAGGCTCTATCTCCAGTTCTTCCGAACTCAACACATGGGAAGGATCCTGATTTTATTTCTTCAACTGGGAGACGTGGAAGACATAATGGATAGAAGTAAACTGAGAAGTTAAGGCCAACCTATATGACACCATTCCAATATGATCAGTGATCTAAAAGGGCCCGACATATCGTGGCATCAGCTTACCTTTCATCCCCAATCGACGATGGCCCAGACGAGGGGCCAGTTTTAAGAATATACTGTCACCCACAGAAAACTATAGGTCTCGATGCCTCCAATCAGAATAAGATTTTTGATGAATCTGAGCTATCAATAAGTGATGCCTTCTCAACATGACCTTCTCAGAAGTCTCCTGAACAAGGCTAAGACCCAACAGTGAAGTCTCTCCAACCTCATCCCAACATAGTGGGGACCGACATTGCCGACCATAGAGCACCTCAAAAGGGGCCATTCGAATCGATGATTGGTAACTATTATTATAAAAAAAATCATCCATTCCCAAATGGCTATACCAAGAACCTCCTAAATCTAGGACACATGAACGAAGCATGTTGTCCAAAATCTGATTCGCCCGCTCTGTCTTATCATCCGTTTGAGGGTGGTATTGTGTGTTCATCTTAATCTGAGACCCCAAGGCCTTATGAAGGCCTTCCCAAAATTGATTAGTGATGCGGGGGTATCTATCTAAGACAACAACTGATCGTACACCATGGAGTCTAGCCACTTCATGAAGATACAAATGGCCCAACTCATCCACTTTAGTTTTATCTTTTATCGGATTGATGTGGGGTGATTTGGTCAGACGATCAATAACCACCAAAATGGAATTCATACCCCATGGTGTAAGACCTAAGCCCACAATGAAGTCCATGGTGACCTCTTCCCACTTCCAAGACGGAATGGGTAGTGGATTGAGAAAACCGAATGGCCTTTTGTGCTCTGCTTTCACCTGATGGCATGTGTAGCATCTCGAATCAAAGTCCACTATGTCTCGTCTCATTCCAGGCCACCAAATCTGACGACAGGCATCATAATACATCTTAGTGGAACCCTGATTGATAGCCCACTAAGACTAGTGGCTATCCTGCATCACCACCTTCTGCAGAGATAAAAACACTACTGAACGGCCCCTGAAGCACAAGATGTCCTCAGGAGACGACGAACAATCAGAGGATGTCCCCCACACTGAATAAACTGCTTTGACTGCTAACAAAACTCATCACTGGAATGTTACTGCTGAATCAACTCCAACAGAGAATGAGTCAACTGGACACTCTCCAAGAATGACCCTCCACTGTGTTCCCTGGTTTCCACATGCATCTGAGAAAAGAGCCCCATCAATGTCCACTCATCACTAGACTTCCTCGAAGCCTGCAGTGGAACTCTTTGGCTCAAAGCATCGGCCACCACATTACCCCTTCCTGGGGTATAGACAATGTCAATGTTGAACCCCTACAAATTCTTGATCCAACGACTCTACCTCTAGTTGAGGTCCTTCTATGAGAAGATATAGGTTAATCTATTGTGACCAGAGTAGACAACAAACATCTCCCCAAAGATGTAGTGACGCCACGTCTCCAAAGCATGCATCACCGCTTCCAACTGCAAGTCATGGGTTCAGTAGTTATTTTCGTGTGGTCGGAGTTGGTGAGAGCCATACGCCACCACATGATCATCATGCCTAAGCACACACCCAAGACCCATATCTGAAGCATCACAATAGACCACATATCCCTTTCTATCCTATGTAAAAAAATGTATGGTGGTAGTATTCAACTGCCTCTTCAGCTCCTCAATGATGCCTGACATTCTGGACCCCATAAAATCTTCACCCCTTTCCGGGTGAGCGCTATCATCAGTGATGCAAGACGGGAGAAATCCCGAACGAATCGCCTGTAATAACCAGCCATGCCAAGGAAAATCATGATCTTGAACACATTGTTTGGATGCTCCCATGACATAACCACACTAATCTTCTCGGGGTCCAATGAAACCCCCTACCCCGAGATCACATGCCCACGAAATTTCACCTCCTGGATCCAGAATGTGCACTTTGACAACATTGCATAGAGGCAGTGATCTTGTAATGTGCCCAAAATGATCCTCAAGTGATGTTCATGTTCCTCCTCAGAGCCAGAGTACACCAGAATGTCATCCACGTGCACCACAACAAAGTAATCGAGGTACTGATGGAACACCATATTCATATGTTCCATAAAGACCACTGGAGCATTGGTCAATCCAAAGGAAATTATTGAATACTCAAAGTGGCCATACCTGATTCGGAAGGCTATCTTTGGGATATTTGACTCCTTCACCCTGAGTTGGTGATCCCTTAACATAGGTATATCTTTGAAAACCACATTGCCTCGTTCAATTGATCAAACACATCATCTATTATCAATAAATGGTATTTTTTTAAATGTTACCTTATTCAGCTTCTGGTAGTCAATTCACAACCAGAGGGATCCATCAGCCTCTTTTGTTGACAACAGTGAAGTGGCCCAAGGAGAGATGCTTGGGAGAATGAATCCTTTGGATTCTAAGTCATCCAGTAGTATCTTTATTTCCCTCACCTCGGTGGGGGACATGCAATAAGAGGGAAGATATATCGGTTATGTTCCCGACGCCAGATCAATCAAAAACACCACATCCCACTCTGGGGGAAAACCAGAAAAATCATCAGTGAATACCTCCAGAAACTCATTCAGTACATGAGGTAGTGCACCTTCAAGGGAAAGACCATCCTATAGCATGAGAAAAGAGAAATGGAATATAACACTTCTTATCTTTGGGAGTGGAGGCCCTGTGCGACCTAACCGAGCATCTCGTTATCCACAAAAAACATGACGACTCCCATCATGTGTTCTGAAACTCACACGCCGTCTGTAGAAATCGATGTGTGCCTGGAAGTATACTAGCCAATCCATGATAATTATTATGGTAAACAGTTCCATAACATGAATCAGGAGGTACCACTCCATCTCAACCCCTGACATGGAATGTGCATATGAGGGGAACCTGAGGCCCCGCTCTTTCTTCTTTCCCAGCGGTGTCACCAACTACATCGTGTAATACATCAACTCGGTTGAAAAATTCAGCATGTGTACAAAATGGGCCGAAATAAATGAAACAAATGTGCCAGTATCAAAAAGTGAAGTAGCTATTGAATATGTGATCAGAATGGTACCTCGAACTGTCGACGATCCCACCTCTGATCCTGCTGGTGCCTAATCCACTGCATGGAGATGTAAAATATCTTCCTTAGGATGACAAATATTCTGTGGTTGTACCTAGAACTGGATCTTCCCAGAAGATGATCTATCCCCACCACCTCAACTTCCAAATCAAGATCCCGCAATCCTCGACGGCTCGGACTGTGCTGGCACTCCACTTGAAGCCACTGACTCTGCCACACTAGGGAGTGGACGTGACACACCGCAGAAGTGCTGCAAATGCCTCATACATCCACACTGGTAACAAGGCTTCAGTGGAAGTGGAAATTCTGGTCGAGTATTCCTGGGATTCCCACATTGGAGGACCATGACCAATCTCTCATTAGAGGCCGCAGAAGAAAACTGCCTCGAAGAGTGGCCAGAACTGCCCCCTCCTTTCTTCACATGATCTGCCCGCTTCCTTTTCTTCACTAAGGAGATGGCACTACCTACTACTAATATTGGACCAGAGAAACCAACCCTGCCTTTCCTATCAATATCCACCATGCACGCCCGATCAACGACATCAGCATAGGTCCTCAGATTAAATTAAAACACCTGGGAGTATATCTCTGGTTGCAAGCCTTTCTCAAACCTCTGGGCCTTCGCTTGATCATTGGAGACTACTTCTAGAGCATACAGAACTAACTCAGCGAAACGCTTGGCATACTCCATCATTGATAGATTCCCCTGAACAAGGTCCATGAACTCGTTAGACCTAGCATAAACCAAGTCCTGAGGGAAGTACTGTTCATTGAAGACATCCTTGAAATCTCCCCTGTGAATCTACTCATTCTTCCCAGTCAGAAGAACTGACTCCGACCACTTGTGGCTGGAACCCTCCAACACAAAAGAGGCACACTTCACCCTGACCTCCTTTGCTATTTCTAGGAACTCAAACATATTCTCAATCTTCTTGAGCCATTCCTCTACTTCTTGGGGTTCTGAGCTACCTCGGAAGGTTGGAGGATTATTTTTCAAGAACTATTGGGCCTTGTCCTTTCTATGACCAGTCTCATCCTATCCAGCATGAGTTGGAATAGGATCTAATCTATATTTTAGTTCCTGGAAAGCCTAGACCACGACCTTGACAAGCCTCTGATCAATTGTTGTGGGAGAACTCTCTCTGGCTTCCTCTCGTGGGTGCGTGGGAGCTTTCCGGGGAGGAATGTTGCTACAAAATGCAATAGTCACAAAACAATATTCAATACGACAATTCAGAAAATTTTAATCAAATACATAAAATATAAATAATCTAAACACATTCCAGTAATAATAGAAACAACTACTCCACATCTGCCTAATGTCCACATGTGGTCTGCATCCCACACATCTCACCTAGAAGTGAAGCCAATCCATAAATTATTTCATCCCCAGGTGACTCAAGGTCTACCATGAGAGGTGCAGACCCAGAACCCTACTGACAACCAAAACCCTAAGCCCCGATAGTCCTAGATCCTTTCTATCCCAACTCATCCCAAAATAGAAATATAACCCAAAATCTTTAACCTCCTCGGATACCATTTTGTCACGAACCGAATCTGGTCTCCACCATTAACGACACCAAACCCAGCCTATGGAAAGGCCTGAAGGGAGTTCCATATCCCCACAGGATGGAACAAGTGCCCGGGTATCATTTATCTTGGTTTGGGAACAGTTTACCCGAAAATGTATACATAAAACATCAAAAAATATTTGATAAAACAAATCATAAAAATTTATACCTACAAGGTTTATACAAAAATCCATATCTAAATAAATAAGGTCAAATCATGTACAAGAGGTCCAAATAATCAATTAAAAAACAACAAAATAGCCCCATGGACTCCATATGACAAGGGGTCATCACCCCCAAGTTGTCTCCACAACTCCGTTCCAATGATGGGGAATAACACCCTAAACCGCCATCACCCTTAGCCCTTCCTTTAACTAAGTCAAACATAACCAAGTCTACTTACACCCAAGGGGTGTAAGTAGGGTGTGAGACAAATCCCAATAGGATATCACCCAATGATTCCAAATAGAATTCAATATATTGTGAAAAATCAAGCAGTTTTAATACGCAATGAAAAGCAGTGATAAAATCTAAAAATGAATCTTTCAATTGATAACAGTTTTCAAGGTAAAATTTTCAGAATATTCACACATTTAAATATACATTTGAGAAACTGTAATGTACTGCCCAAAACACCCCAAAAAAGGGTAAATACCTCAAATCCAATGAGCACCAAAACCGGGAACACCCCTAGGCAAGTAATAGTCTCAGGCCCTATGTACATCGTACATCGGTGTAAAGTATCCAAGTCACAATCCTTTCCCGTGAATGAGCCACTACTATGGAAAATACCCATAACCTAGTAGTCCCCAAATATCATCCACATAGTTTAGTTAGAGTTGTCGTTATCCATTTGCTCAGTGAAACAGGGACACAACCCATCTGGTCCACTAGTCGTACTAGTACATATCCGCCCACCTATGTACCCAGGATTCCCCTTTTATGCTAAAACAATTTCAGAAAACAACACAAATCCTTTTGATTATAAAATATAACTATGGTCACTAACAAATATTTCATTATCTACACACATTTTATACAATTTAAAACACACAATAAAATATTTTGATTTTAAATAAAATAGACTCTCAAAATATCACATTATTTTGCACCCAAAGCTCTTTAAAATATCCACTTTGCACACTATGTGAACACGTGTATGTCATAAAAACAAAATTTCGGTTCAATAACCTTTAATGAAACCAGAAATTATGTTATGGGGAATCCGAATGTGAACCAAGAAGTTATATCTTTTAAAAACCACCATTTTCACACAAACATAACAGTTAAAGCCCATTTGCTTCCCAAACACCACTTAATCAAACATTAGCAGAAACAAACAAAAAGAATAATCATCAAAAACATGATTTTCAGTCCTAATACAGTTCAATAAAATCAACTATGTAATTATAGGTCATCCCAAAATGAACTAATAAAATATTTTGTATGAAAAATCCCCAATTTCACCAAAAATTGGAACTTAAATTTCATTTTCATTATAAATGCAACTAAAATCAATTTTTATAGAAACATTCAAATGCAATAAACATTAAAAAACCTTTAACATATCATGATAATTCTCAAAAATTGCATGCACAATGGAATCAACTACGAAACTAACAACAACCCTTGAATCTCCGTGCGAAAATCAAATCACACCCCCACCGCACTATGATAGACCTAGATCAAACCTAAAACCACAAGAATTGGCCAATAAATACCAATGTTAAACACTAGGATCACAAAACTAGTTTCTGGACATTAGTAAACTAAATGATAATCAACTAAACACCTAGAACAATGAATGAAACACAATGTAATTTGAAAGAGGAAAGAAACAGACTCATTTACTTGAAGTATCTTGAAATAATCAGTCCAAAACACCAGTAGATGAAATTTAAAACAACCAAAATTCAGGGTTCATTCTAAAAAGGTTTATTAGGTCATTTAGGAACAGAAATGGAGGAATAATATTTATAATTTATAGAGTAATGAAAGAAATATTTTACCTCTTCAAATCTGGATGATTTGATGAAGCATATGAATTTAGGCACCAAATCACGATTAACCAGAGATCCAAAGAGGCAGGAGAGAGTTCAGACGCGCGGCTTGGTTCAATGGGCTTGGGTGAGACATGAAATCACAGATAATGACCAAAAATTGAATATGTTATAACATAAAAAGTATTTATTTTTAAAATAGGAATTGGGCTTTTAGGCAGTCCCAACCCCTTAGATAAAAACCCAAATAAACCATGGTTATGGATTTCTAAAGGCTCCAACATGACTTGGTGGTGTTAATATGTTAGGTTAGGCCATTTAGGAATTTTAATGGATGAGAAATTTAGAAAAATAGAAATTTTATAAAAGAAACCAAATTAATTTTTTTAATCTGGAATTGGACCCACGATTTGGCCTAATTCATGAAAACTCATCTATTCCTCCATAAAACCAAGGGAAACCCCCAAAACCAATCAAGGATGTAAATTAAATGAAAAATACCTTTAAAATATGTCATGTATGTGAAAAAATTAATAGGAATTTTTTTCTTCTACTGTATAAAAAAATTATGGCCTAGGGGTCTCAAATAATGTTGGAATGACTCTATTCCAACGTACCCTCTATCAAGGAAATGTGCATAATATATATATAATTAAGATAAAAAATTATAAGATAATATTAATAATAAATAATAAAATATATATATGAAAATGATCAATAAAAAATTGATTTAATATTATTCAATTAAACCCTATTAATTTCTAGATTATCAATAACATTAAATAACATAAATTTCATAAAGAAACACACACCCTTTTGATATTTTGGGCCAATAGTCAAATAATAAACCATAAATCATTCACCAATATACCATGAAATACTAAAAATTAATTTCTAAAACCATAGAACAATAATACCATATCGAAGAAACAAGGAAAATCCTTACATACTTTTTAGAACTCTATAAATACATGGTGTTTCAAGAGATCCCTCCAAAACTATATGTATCAAGTATACCCAAAAATAGTTACACCATGAAATACAATGCTCTGATAATAATTGGTAACATAATGTGATATGACTCCCAAAATAGTCTCTAAGAATGTTATCATGTTACTATAAGTCCACATACCCATTTTTAGAGTCAATATATTAGTATCATGGGACTATCAATACTATAGAGAGACACTACCCTCAATCAGATATCCAAATATAGAGTTAGTAAAAAATTGATAATCATCCACAATGAGAGGGACAAAAAATATAAATTAATGATAATATAACAACAAATAAATAACAATCAGACACTAAAACATGTACAATATGTAGAAAAATCCAATATATAATACATCGTGATTATGATAATATGACGAGATGATCATATAAAAAATTGCAACAGATAAAAATATTAATGAATATATTTTTATTGAAAATAATGATATATGGAATCTCATAGTCTTGTTTTGAAATCCCTCCTAATGTATCAACTATAGTTTCTTTACTATTTCCAATAATAGTGATCATGATTTCTACACACGTATGAGACTACACATGCCTTGTGTAAGAAATATTCATTGAATGAAACAACAAACAATGCCACCAAATAAATTCATAAATAAATAATTTTCATTCATGATATGACATGATAATAAAATAACCGTAAATATATAAACCATTATCTCATTTGATTCATTGTATCCACCCCTATGAATAATGACTAATACATTAACTATGGAAGAAGTGGTACATATACACTCTTAGTCTGATCACAATATGAAAATTAATATTTTATCATATCATAACATAATAGAGTTTATGAATGTTGAATCATAATTTATTTTCATGTTTTGGTTAATGGGTTATCACAAATTATATAATATAACTTGGATAATATGTAATCACCATAATCATGGAATTATTTATGCATGGTTTTCATCAATAAAGAATTGTATAAGTGAATAGTACATCACTAGTCACCAAAAGAATATGTGAATGGGTCAACAACATGACAACCTATAAATTATTATGATAGATGCTTCACTTTATAGATTACAACACATGAAACTCAAGTTAAATGGTTTGATGAATTTGGGAACCTTATATATCATTATAATAATTTTCATCCAAATGGTTTTTAATGGATGAATCATGAAAAATACAATGTAATATAAAAAATATACTAATTTGTTAAATATTTTTTTAAGAAAATTCATTGTGAGAGTGGCTATATATTTTATGTTACATGGGGTTATTGAAGACACTGGTGATGTAACATGACTATCTTTGATTGAATTTCTAATATGATTGAATAAAATATAATAACAATGTGATTTTGTTTAATTTTTTTTGTAGGTTTGGTATGAATACATACGTAATTATAGAGAGTGAATTTTTTTAAAGGACTGAAAATTCCCCATTACACTAGGGGATCAAGGCTTTACTGAAACATATGTAAAAAATCAAAAGAACTTCAGTATACCACTGTAGTCTTTCTACAGGGCTACTAGGGTCCAAATGATAACCATAGGGCCTCTAATGTTAGTGGTAGTAGACAAAACTTTTTCTACCAAAATTCTTCTTGACTGTCATCAGGATTTTAATGGAAATATGCAAATTGATATTTTTTCCAACATGGTCCATTTATATAGTTCTCAAACTCAAAACACTACCACACACTCAAAAATCAAAATTTTTCTAAATTAGACTTGTATTGAAAAATATAAATTAGAATAATACATTTTTGAAATTGGTACATTGAATCAATCATTTTAAATAACACATATGTATACACAATGGTTTACCTATATAAAATGAAATATTATAAGTCCACAATTCAATGAACGCTCAGATGATATATCACTAAAATCCAATGAATATTCTAGTTTAGTGTCACCAAATGTTATGTCCTCATTATTGAATAACAATATAAGTATTCCCTCATAGTAAATTTTTAAATAAACATTTCGATCAAAACCAACACATAATAATTATATCTGATTTAAAAATATATAAATTCATGAATACCATTATCATAGTTTTTCTATTTATACATTATGTTCCATGTTCAAATTTTACACGATACATTCATAACTATTGAAAACTAAACCATATTTTAGATTAATGTATATTTAATTTTCTCTAATTGAAATTAGAAAGGATAAATTTGCATATTTTTGTATTATTTCAGCAATTTCATTAATGAAAATGTCAAAAGAAAACCATATTTCATACAACCATGATATATTAAAAAGAATTAATTCAATATACAAACATTATAATCTATATATCCTAGTAATAAATGGGAAAATATTAGTATATATATAGACTATATCGTCATTAAATTTTTTATTATAAAACCAATTTGGTTGTAATGTAAAGTTATTAATATTAATTGGAATAATATCTTATATAAATGTCATTTCAAATTGACTATATTATTCATTGAATCATCCAAAAAAATAACTTTTCCCAATTAGAGAGATAAAAGATTTATTTTCCAAATAGTATATAATTAGAATTTATAGAAGATAAGTTGTATCTATAATAATGTTTCCTTTAACAATTTAGACACTACAATGTAATATTTTATTTTCTTGAACTAAAACATCTTTAGTTTCTTTCTATTCTTTTATATTTACATCTAAATCATGATAATTAGTGGGTAAATTTCAACTAAGAAACTATAAACACCATAATACTTATGAGATTATAGATATTTTAAAATTAATAATATAATTTTTTAATAAATCGGATATTAAATTTTTTATCATCCATTAATTAATTATATTCATGAAATTATAGACCATTATTTTTAATAAATAGATAGAAAATATCACTTCATAGCCAACACTTTAGAAATTTACAAACCTGCATTTTTTGTTCAAGATATAGAGTTTACATATAAGGGTAAAAAGGTATAAAAATTAATAATTAACATATTATAAATAATATTTTCTCTATTGAGTTTTTATTATATTTAGTTAGATATATATTGTTCAATCAAAATTTCTTATTTTATGTATATTTTTTCATTTCCCATGAAACTAGTTTCATTTGTTATAAAAATTTTAAAATATTTTCTTACACAACACTTGATATTTATGTGGTCCTCATAATTAACTATCGATGACATATTCAATTCTTATTTACTTAATAAGAAACTCATTAATTTTATATTTATGATAGATTATTTGATCATAATATAATCAAGTGTTTTTATACAATATGTAAATTATTATTTGATACCTCTTGATATAATGGGGTAATTATATTTTGAGACATATTAAAGTAACCCGTGTAATTTTACAATAGTTATGGATGATAAACAATGAATTTCAAGGGGTATGATTTCCAATTATATTTTATTTAATAATCGATACAACATAGTTGGATGGACATAGGCTGGTATCTCAATGAGATATTTCATGAAATCATAATTTAAGACACATATAAATATTTTTGTTATTTTATGTATTTAGTAAAAAAAATACATTTGTTATCTATATTGTTGTGGGGAGAAATTCATGACATTTAAATGAAATTAAATATACCCAAAAAATGTGTCTGAAATAATATTCAGTGTCCCATTGTTGGATACATTATTTCCTATATTTTCTAGTTTTACAAAAATTCCATTGAATTAGTATTACCATATTATATTGGTTATCATCCATTAATATGAAAATGAACCATATAATTCAACGATAAATCATAATTGCACTAAATTTCTCATCATCTGATAGTAATGTATGATGCAGATACCTCAATTGAAAATGTGACACCTTCCTGGACCTAGAACCATTATATATTATTATGACTCTTTATAATTAAACTCTATCATATGATGATATGGATTAGATAAGGATGGAGATTATGATATGGAATGGAATTGGATAACATTTAGAGTAATTCTATGAATAGATGTATTATTTTCAAAAAAAACATAACAAACCCACTAACTGTTAAACAATATAATATAAAAATCTATAATTATAAATAGTTGAATGAGAACTATGATAAATGCTCCACCATGGACTATCCTTGGGTTAATTACTATCCATTTTACCCAAATAAGTGGTTGGGTGGGAGAAATTTAAATATTTAAAAACAATATAGATAAATTACCTTTATTATAGCTTGGAATAATGTTTCATTATAACATGGTAAACCATATGGAAACATGTTATACTAGGTTTATAACATATATAATATTTCTAGATATCCAATTTCTTTTTGAACACCCCTAACCCTCTACTTTATCACACACTCTTACTCTAGTTTGAATTATTCATTAAGAGCCATCCCATTCTACCATTAGCATTTATTGAATCTTTTTTACTTTTATTCTACAAGAAGTCACATAGTAAGTGATTCATGATACCTTTCTTAGTTATTTTATCTCTTTAATCATAAATAGTAATTATTTTGGATTTAATTCATTCTATTTAATCTTTATCAAATCTCTTGTCTTCTTATGTGGATTATAACATTTAGTAGATGGTTTATCCTAGGGAAGGTATATTATTTCATTAGTTATTTTTTAATGGACGTAAAATAATATATTTACAAAAATGATTTTTAATATAATTTAATTCTATTTTTTGACCTTGAAAAGATTATATATATGTTATACATTTTATATAAAACCTTTTCTATTTTGATTGTTATTGTTAAAATGGATGGAAATACAAGATTATGAAGAGTGTCTGTTATTGGTTGTAATATTGTTGAATAAAATACCCTCATCAAAATTGATGAATTGAAAATATGTTATCTCATGTAAGTATAAAAGCACATAAGATCCTCGTAATTTTGGTGCAACGACTATGAAACGTTGATTATAAATCACATTTTATACCATGTATAAGATTGATTCTATAACAGTATCTAAAAACCTATTTGGTTTATATCAGGAATCACTTTTTTGGGTGGAAAATTAACTCCAATAAATGAGATTAACTTCCCTATGATAATATCTAAAATTTCTATAACTTATTTTTTCACTGGGTTATGTGGGGATGAAATATTTTTGAGATGTTAGACAACATAGTGCTTCTCCATTGGGATTTTTTATTGACTCTTTACTTGTATTTTCAATTATATTTTTATGAATCATTAAAAAACCTATCATACATTATAATTATTGAATAATTAATGTTATATTTATATATAGTTTTTTTATTTCATTTATTTATTTGAAAAATATTAATAACTAAATAACAGGTGTGTTTTATATAATCTAATATATCTCACAGTCTACAAACTCCCAATAGGTACATGTACAAATTTTCATCACATATATTGGTATTCGAGAAGGAATATATGGTTCCAGTAATTATCATTATTATTTATGTATGTTTGGGGTGTTTTTATGTCTCATGAATGGGCCCTCATGTCACACAATGATAATAATATTTTTTTCCATTTTTTGTTCCTATACTTCTATAACACTGATGTATTTCATATTCAACTCAACATATTATTCTAAGTTGTATATAAATATTTATGTATCTTCTTTTCATTATATTTTGGATGTTACATTTTTAAGTAATTACTTTAATCACTTCTTTCTAGAGAATTAATCTATTTATCAACTTTTCCATTTTTAAAATAATATTATTTCAAAGCATTACCTTCCTACAAATCAAAATGGAATATTGAGACCTCATATTAGATAATTTGAATGTAATAATACAGAAAAATATTCCAAAGTAGTGTATTAATTCCCAATAAAATTTTACCACCTGTGGTGATCATGAATTCATGTTGGACCTTTCCGCGGATTGGATAGTGTACTCAAGTCTTGGAAATTCGTGGAGGTTCATGAAAAAAATGCATCATTGAAGCCAATTTTTCATTTCATTTATTTCAGTGGTCTAGTAAATAAGTGGTAGGACTATAGGTTATGAACTGAAATGAATGAATGAGTTGCAGGCTAAAACTTTTGGTTCCAAACCATTTGTTTTCATGAAATATTTGTATTGACATATTTATCTATAAGGGATTTACCCATCCTCATCGGAAGGGTATATGGATTTTAGACTAAGAAAACATTATTTATTTTATGGGATATTATGGAATATCATATTTCATTTTTTATTATTTAACTTGATAATTAAATTAATTTCAATATATTAATTTAGGAATATAAATTTTATTTCATTTTTATTCCCATTACATGATTTCTTGTAGTTTCATGCCTCCTTGAAGACCTATTCTTAACACTATTGTGGAATATAGAAATAATTTTTCTTATGATAATACACTAGTGTATATCATCTCGATTGAATAGGATGTGTGGTCAGATCATGAAATGAAATAATGGGTGGGACCTAAACTTATAATGTCAAATAAGTAGTTTTATACTCTATTATAGGTTAGGACTTTGCATAAGAGTTACATTCCAGAATATTCCATAGTATTTTGGAACTGAAAATGCTCATGATTTAGATAATTATTTTCATAATATATAACCATCTCCTATAATTTCAACAGATTTAGGATTGTATCATTGTAATATGTTTGGAAATTATGTAAGAATGTCCCATCCAAATGTTTTGAGATATATTGATTCAGGACCCAAATCAAGATAACATTAAGTGAAATGGATTCAAGATTATCCTATCTCTTTATTTTTACCAATAGAGAAATGATCTAAAAATTTCACTAGAGGTTTGGATACTTTATAATGTTAAAGAAACTATACCGCTTTATGTCAATAATTTCATTGAGCTCATCCTCTCCCCAACCTAAAACATATTTCTCTAATAATTTGAAAGATCAAATATATTAATTGGGTTTTAAATTGATATCTAATTCTAAATCTTCTTGTTTAATATTATGATGTGTGTTGATTTTTATGATCATTCATTAATGGTATAGGATGACTAGGTAAAAATTTCAATATATTTTTTGTGTTTCTTCCATGCATGGAATAGGGGAACCTAGATTCTCAGAGGGGAAAAGAAAGAAAAATCAGGATATAATGGTACATTGATGTAGATTCATGATTCCAACTCAACCATTTATATATATTTAAATGGGTAGTTCTAATCTAAAATATTATTTTTGTGTAATGAATAGGCATGTGAAACCATTTTATTTAGTGAATCCAAAGTCTTATCATAGTTGTGGGCCAATAGGCCACCCCTAAAAGGTTTTCAAGGTTATATGTACTTTCTATTGTGGTATAAGAACATTATCTCTAAAGGGATCCACAATTACGTATGATACCTCTAATGTGAATAGGTACCAACATCATTGAGGATATAATAAGCCTATATGTCAAGGATATTTTGAGGGTTAATGTGCTGAAATATTCTATCATCATTAATAATAAATTTGGATTACCACCAGATTTCTATGAACCCTCCTGTAGGTGATGAGTTCAAGATTAAATCATTTAATGGAGAATTCATCCAAGTAGAATGCTAAACAATGTTAGTGTTATTATTTTCAATGTATATAATATATTCATAAATATTTTACTTTAGAGTTTCGTGGGATTTTCATTTAGGATTCATGAGTTCACCTATTATAATCGATAACAATTGAAAACTATAATGGCTCACTTTGCGACCATATATGGATGGAAAATATGTTCAAACCAATACTAGACTGTTGTGTTTGAGACATCCATAGTGGGACTGAGTATATTATAGGTGCATTCAATAAATATACAATTTATTCAGTGATGGTTTGTGACCAATTAGTCACCAAATTTATTTAGGTGATAATCAATTTCACCTATTAGAGTTTCTAATATGTGAGAATTTATTCTCCCATTGGAGTTATTAATGGGTCATCGGGTATTCCTAATTGACATCCTCGATTGTGACACCATCATCTATGGAAACAAGGAAAAATTTAAATATGGAATGTGGGTCCCTTAATAAGTATCCAGGGGATTCTAATTGTTTATTATGAATTGGATTAACATTATCAATTAATATAGATTCATAATCTGTTTGATATATATCAGTTGATGAATTATAGTATTGAACCCTACCAATATCAATATTGGGAATAGTTATATTTGTAATCTAATTATTCTATGATAGAGTATACTTTTTATATCATTGAATTTCATGATAATCTACTTTTTTATAAATCCATCATCTTGGGTATAATAAAAATGATTATGATGCGACTCAGAGTATGAATCATTTGTGAGGGAATTTTACACTTGCCTATATGTAAATCTATTGTCTTTAAACTGACATATCTGGTCAATAATTGATATAGTGGAGATAATTTCCATACCCATAATTTCATTTTCATGTATGTAACACTATCATTTATTTAGTTATATTATTTTATTCCATGATTCAAAATATTCAGGATTTTTTATCATTAACATAAATTCATTTCTTTTACACTATTTGATAGGATTTTTGTTAATTAATTTCATTAGAAAGGGATGTCACACCAGAACCCAATCATGGAATATTTTATTATTTGTTTATATAGTTAGACTTCATCATGTCCGAGGGAGGTCACACTACAAATATTTGTATGATGATATGTAAATTTTTTAGGAATGACATCACACCTCAATAGGGTAGGCTATGTCACTACCCATTCTTTTTTATTAAGAATAAAATATTACATAATATTCATTTCACGTTTTAATGAACCTAACCCTTCTCATTATCTCTCAATCAGACTCTATATCCTCTTATGCATTATATTCAATGTGTTATAACCTTTTTTATCGGTTTTATGTGGGTGTTTATCAAGGATTCTTCTACAAGACACATGGAAAGTGATTACCCACATATTAATTGCTTTTACCTCTATTCTATATGGATTTTCATTCTCATCTATGGTCAAATAGACCTTGGTTTCATGTAATATGATTCTAATAGAAGGAAGTTTTTTTCAATGAAATATACCTTTCATCTTCCTCATGATTTCTAAAATGGACTCAAACTATTGGAAAGTGGTTTTGGGTGGTAATAGTGTGTGGATTCATATATTTGAAGTTAATAGAGGACCTTAAGTGAATTTCTACTTATAAATAATGTATTAAATAATTTCAAATCATTATTTATGAAAATTAAAATCAATTATATATGTTTTCAATGTTTGAAATTTTAATTATTTTGATTTTTTGATCATAATGGATAAAAATACACGTTTATTCTATTCATTGGATACTTATTGATTTGTGTTTGATAATAAGCCCAATTAAAATCGATGAGATAATAGAGTGTTAAATATTTCATGGGGAACTTGTATGGGAGATTTTTCATTTTATTTTTAAGTGTGATGGGATAGATAATTTTAATAATAAATTATTTTCTTGTCTTAATAAACATTATTATTATATATTATGTGGTCATATTCACTGTATAATATTTAAATAGATTTTAAATATAAAATAAGTTATCTTATTCTAACTAAATTCAGTTCATTAAATTATAATGATTTATTAAAATGTTTAAAATGTAATTATGTGAATTCAAATTCATTTATTACATCATTAGATAAAAAAAGATTGGTTGTGTGTTATTTCAATTTTTTTAAAATGATTTTATTTGTTAAATAGTGAAAAATAATGATTTTCAAGTAAAATCATTGGTTTTATTGTATTTAAAAAGATGAATTTAATTTTAGACTGGGTTTAAAGGATCATAAATCCCCTTATATTAATAATAATATAGATAATGTTATGTGAATCCCAATTATAGTTTATTTTGGTATAAATTAATTTTTCTTATTATAAGTTCATTTTTTGAAAAAATCGGTTTTCATTACATTTGGTATGTGTGTATTATAATTAAATTTATAAAAATATTTAATTTTTACGTATAAAAATGATATTATGTTTAGATTTATGAGGAAAAAATTTATTATTGAATTTAATTTTATTTTTGGTCTTAATGCAATGTTACAATGTTAAAAATTAGACATAATGGTAATGGGTAAAATGACATAATTAAGGGAATAACAATGTGATATGTTTTAGAAATCATATCATAATAATTATGATTTTATTTTATCATCACTCTTGAAACAATATTTTGGAAATTTTATCATTTTAAACATAAATTACAATGTATTATACTTCATATTATTTTAATACATGGAATAATTAGATTATTGTCACTCCAATCACATATAAAAATAACCCCAAAACTATTCTGTTATTAACATACAGAAATCATTTTATCATGAGAAATATATTTTCAAATATCTACCCAAACTCAATAAAATTGTCACAGTGTTACTGGCTACACCATAGGAAAAATATATAAGGCATAAGTCGTAATCAAAAAACTATTTTCAACAAAAAAGTATTTCTATTAAATGAATGTCTTCATGTTTATTTTCACATTTCCGTATTTAACATACTTTTAAACCCTAGTAGTAAAATTAAATACAATTGTTATATATATTGAGTTTTTAATAATTATATAAGCACCATTTTCATCTCCCTTCCCAAACTATGTTAAATGAAAACATCAAGAATTCATATATGTTGAATTCCACATCTATGAAGTAATGTATTTATTTTTCAATCATTACCTCATATGTCACGACCTGTCTCCTGGGGCCCATGTTGTGACTACCTGATTCCCGAAATCCATAGGGCAGAGGTTGGCGACTAGCTCCAATGGCATAATTCCCTAAATCTCGGAAGTCATTTCCTTGATATTGTAAACACACACAATATAGTAAAATTTGGAAGCAAAACACTAAGTAAAAATGTATAACAAAATATTGCTCAAAAGTAAAAGGGGCCGGAAATACAAGCCCAACTACAATTTACAAGAACAGAAAAGGGACAAATAGTTGAAAGATGAAACGAAACTCATGGATCATCCACCATGGATCCTACGTGAAGGGTCAGTATAGATAGCCTCCTCAACACTCCATGTCCGTTAGTCTCCTCTGGGTACCGACTCATCATGAGGTCCACCTCTGGGTACCATCTAGTCCCCGTACACTAAGCATCGATCACTAATGACTGTCATCTTCACCAAACTCAACAATTTGTGGGTGAAGCCCATGCAAGGGTGAGTATAACCACACTCAATAGGGACCCCGAGACCCCCGAAGGTCTCCTAGAATTCACTATGGATAATCCAAAGTGGAGAAGATATAATCAAAATGTAATATCCAACCAATCGTAGGTATATTCACATGCATATACCTATGTTATTATGTATAACATGATAAATCACTCGATCCCAAAACACAACTCATTCCATGAAGGAAGAAGAACAAAATAACTCTACTTTGGCATATGCCCATACATATAGACGGGTTGTTAATATTCAAACATTCAAAATCAAGAGGTTACATGAGGCTTTATCAATCCCAAGACAAGAAGCTCAGAGGAAAAGAGTCAGCTCACTCTAACGGTAACTTCTATGTTACAAGAATAAGGATGTCTAGTCGCATGGCTAGATCGTTCTCTCGGAGTAACTTCCCTATAGTCTCACATTAGTAATCGGTGCCGACCATCGTCTGCTACATGATGCGGACCCTTGTCTATCTCCAGTGCCGACCCTCCTCCATCGCATGATGCAGACACTCGTCTATCACTGGTGCCAACCCTCAGTTGTCACACAGTGCTGACCCTAATCTATCACCCGATTCCACCCTTTTCTGTCGATAGTTCCGACCTTCATCTATCACATGCTGCCGACCCTCATCTTTCGCACAATGCCGACCCTCATCTGTCATCAGAATTTTCATGCCACAGCTAGCCTCTGTGTTCCTGCTTTAAACAGGCTCGATTTTGGGAGACACCGATCCTCAATCCAAGTGTTGATACATCAACTAACATGTTGTCCCAAGATGATGTATCTCGATGTTCCGTCTCGTTCTAAGGAACCCAACGCAGCCCATGGGGCCTGTGCTAGTGACCAGGCCTGAGAGGGCCTGCGGGGGTGGCTCACCTGGCCGTGTGTCCAGTGGTTGACGGAGCGCGGTGGAGCCCGCCCTATCCACATGGGGGGGGGGGGGTACCGCCCCCTCCACTTCCTTTCGAAGGGAACTGGTGCCTTGAGCCGGTTTGGTAGCCCGAAGGCCCTAGGAGGGTCCCGCCTTGTCCGGATCACCGAGGGGCCAGCCGCGTCTGCTCCACCGGCGGCCTGCCCAACCGGCCACCTCTACTCCACCGCCACGATCCACGGGCATTGGATTCTTCCTATATGCACCACGACAGCGTCACGCCCTCCTACGGCTTGGCAGCCTCTCGTGTTCCTTACCTCAGCTAGGGGCCGCAACGTATTCTTCCATGCAACGCGATGGTTCCACACCCTTCTAGCGACCCAGTGGTCCTACGTCATCGGTTTCCATCATGGTCGGCCCGACGCCGGATGCCTTTGCACCTCCGTGGCCTGTTGACTGCGGCCCACTCCTGCAGTTCCGCGGTTGCGATGCCACAGTCGTCAACATGTGAGGAACTATAGAGGCGGGTCGGGTCATATTAATTTGGCACGAACCCTCCATGTTATGGTGATAAAAATAGGCTTAACATTAACCAAGATTTATCGATGAATAATTGGAACCAAATCAGAATCGAATCCTCTACCTCGTGGTCATTGATATAGGAGAGTTCCGAGAAGACGAAGTCGAAGAAAACCTTCTTCACCATCAACTCATTCTCTTTTAACACTGTTGAAGTTCGTTAAAGATGATGAGGATGACTCTTTTTTATGGAAGGAGGTACTTCATCCAAGCTTCCTCCACCAAAAATGAAGAACAAGAATCCACCCAGTCCACCCCTGGCCAACCCAAAACTCCTCCAAAATGAAGAGAAAGGGGATCCCCCTTTGTCACCCCATTAAATAAGATATTAATAAAGTATTTAATTAATTAAGGGGTTGAAAAAAATTAATGTGGGGTTTAGTGGACTCCACATTAATTCAAAAGGATTTGAAATTCAAAAATAAAATTCAGTTTGTCAATTTTATTTTATTTCACTTCCCTTTTAAAATCAACCGCACTGGGGGTTAGTCAACATAATTTCTCACCAGAATGCAGCTGAGGTGAAGGTATCACTAAGAAATCACCGACAATATGAGTTCAACGGTTTTCTCAGAAATCAATTCCACGCACGGGTTCAAATTTTACCAAAACCCGCTCATAAACACACTGAACGCGCTTAGATACATAGGGAAAAATATCTGGGCACTATAGGCCTCAGAATAACATGCCGTCCAAAACTAAAATCTCAAAATAATTTCTTATAATTAAAAAACAATTATATGGGATTTTCCAGGACTTTTAATTCTCCCCATCTCAGGGATTTGCGTCCCAAAAAGAAAAAACTAAAAAACTAGGGAAACTAATGGGGGTACTGAGCACGAAACTGAGCCTCCCACTCTAATGTTCTCTCCTAGAGTTTCTCATGATACCATCATACATGTAGATGAGTTATCGACTTCCCACAGAGGACACTATCATGTAGATCCTTGATCTCAACTGGAACCTCTGAAAAAATTAACTTATTCGTCAATGTTGAGATCTCCCCAATCTATGATTTGAGTCGGATTATGCACGTATCTCATCAGTTGTGATACGTGGAAAACGTCGTGCAGTCGTTGCACCAGATGTGGAAGTGCCATGCGGTAAGCCACCTTGCCAACTCTACTGAGAACCAGGAAGGGTCTGATGAACCTCAGAGATAACTTTTCGCCTCGACCAAATCATTGAAAACATCATTGAGGTGGGACCCATCGGAAGATGTATTCTCCATCCTCAAACATCATAGGTCTTCATCTCCCATTTGCGTAAGTCTTTTTCTAGCTATGTGATGTCCTCACCCACTGTTGGATGATCTGAACCTTCTCCATGGTAGCCCGTACCATAGT